>JBBBDQ010001864.1:212500-725000 GCA_037127315.1 Ascarosepion bandense | reverse complement strand
TATATATATATAAACTTATTTATAAATAGACCTTTGTCTGTGTCTGTGCGTGTCTGTGTGTGTGTGTGTGTGTGTGTGTCCGTTACCTATAGACTCCGAAACGGCTGAACCGAGTCAGAGAGATAGGAGATGGCAACTGACCTTACATTTAAATTCTTGGAGATTGTAGCTGTCGGGAAAGCAAGTATACGGAAGGGAATTCCACAGGCGGGAAGTGTGAGAAAAGAAATTGTATAGTAGAAGTAGCAGTTACATTTTATTGGTTTCACTGTAAAAGGGTGGGATCTAGTGGCTTGAGTAAATTCATGCTGAGCGGGGCACCAGTGAGCTTATCTCGTCAGAGAGATTGTATTTTAGCGCATTTAAGAGATTATAGCTATAGCATAACATGCAACCTTACAAATAAACAAAAACTGCAATCCGCAACAAAAAATTGGTATTTCCTTGAGGGTCGTCAGGAAAAAAACTGTTTAAGAGAAATATTTTATAAATTTCATCTGATAGTAACCTCTTCAAAGAATACCGAATGTCTCCTGCATTGGAACAGCAAATTAATCCTTCTGTTACCCAATATATTAGAATAAAAAGTTAAACCTGCACATACGAAAAGTGCATAAACAATTTTTGCAAAATAAAAAGAAAAACGTGAATATTAACAGTCAATTGCTAGTACCACCTGACGAGTGGACGGACCGATCGTTGGACGAAACTCTAGAGTCGAAATACTGAAAATAACATCAATCAGCTAAATGAGAAATAATATATTTGTATTAATCCTATGCGCGCGCGCACACACACTCACACACACACACACACACACACACACACACACACACACACACACACATATATATATATATATATATATAACTTGCATAAGCTTTATTTTTCAATTTACTAATGATGGATTTGGAAGGTACTTATCTATTTTAACTCAACGGTTTATGGCTACAGCATAACATACAACCTTACAAATAAACAAAAATGGCAAACTTTCAGGGGCTTTATTTGTCAATTTACTAATGATGGAATTGAATAGTACTATTATAATTAAAGGATTTTTTTTTTAAGTCGGATTCATGGTGAGCGACTAATGGACTAAGCGCGTTATTTTTTTAAAAATTGACTATTTGTCTATTAACAAACTTCAGAGCGATTTTAAAATTGGGAGTTTGTTTTCTTTGGATGATCTTGAACTCAAGAGTTCTTTCAAACGGAATGCGTCGTCGTGCTGACAGTTCTTGTGTTTTACGATTTTCAGTTTCCCCATCCATCCATAGTTTGTCTTTTCTTCCTCTGGTTGATTTAATCTTTTTAAAATTATATCCCATTCAGTTCTGAATGCGTATATATGTGTGTAATATGCATCAGTCAGTGCCATACGTGAGACATGCTTTGGGCGATCATGTCTCGAAAGAAACATTACTAAGTAGAAGATTTTCATGCAGTAGGTTGCCATTACTTTCTGTGGTATACCGGTTGCCAACCAAGGCTATAGAACACAGTCTGTTCTGCTATTCAACCCATATATGGAGGAAGAAGAGATGGACTAATATATTTCCCAATTTATGAGTAACAGAATGAAACGAATTCGACTGGAATTCGAACTCTGCTCTCCGATTTCTCATTCTGATATGCATTGCACTACAAGGAACATTCTTTGCACCACAACGCAAATATTGTATGTTTAATCAGTCAGTCAGTTAAATGTTATAAGTGTTACACGCCTGGGCGATCATGTCTCCGGAGAGACATGACTGACTGGGGAGATGATTTTCCCACGATAGGTTGCAATTATTTTCTGCGGTACACTAGTTGCCAACCAAGGCAATAAGACTCAATCTCTCCTGTTATTTAACCCATAGCTTGAGGGAAGAGACTGATTAATATCTTTCCCAAGGGTATTAGCGCGTATGTGAATGCAACGAATTCGGCTGGAATTCGAACTCGGCTCTTGTACGTGGTTCAATTACGAATCACTGAGAAGCGTACTTCATCCTTTATATATGATATTAACGTGCAGAAGAGTCATTACTTACGACTTTTTACTTTGACATTAATTGTATCGATTGCTATGCCTCCTACTAAGAACGATGTGGTGCTAGACAATCTTTCCCGTCAGAAGCTATCTGACGCGTTTATATGTCTACAATTCGTCCATGTATTGAATATTGGGGATGTGCGCTGTGGTACAGTGGATATCGGCTCGGAACGCGAAACCGGGAAGCCGAGTTCGAATTCCAGTTGAATCCATTGTATTCACTTACGCGCAAATACCCTTGGGAAAGGTGAATTCATTGCCTTCATTTGCGCACAAATACCCTTGGGAAAGGTATTAATCCGTCTCTTCCTTCCAGTTAGGGGTTAAATAGCAGGACAGATTGGGTTCTATAGCCTTGGTCGGCAACCAGTCTACTGCAGAAAGCAATGACAACCTACTGCGGGATAATCTTCTGCCCAGTCAGTCATGTCTCTTTCGAGACATGATCGCCCAAGCGTGTATCACGTATGGGACTTAACTGACTGATTGAATATTGCTGTTACATCTGATCTGGTGCTTCTGCTATGCATTTTGAGATTCTTGATAAAATACAAAGTATAATCTGCAATGTTATTGATCCTGACCTGGTATCTCGCCTCTAGTCACTTTCCTACCGTCATAACGTAGCTTCCCTGTGCCTTTTCTAATATTTTCATGGTAGATTTGATGCGCTTTCCTCTTAGACTTTATGGGTTTAAGTTTACTCCTAGATTACATTCATTAATTTTCAATATCTTTATGGTTTAAAATGAAGTTTTTTTTTTAATTCAACGGCAGAAAAACGACACATCAAATTGCGTTTTCCGACATTAAATTTTTCTCTAATAAGATTTTCAAACATTCAGGTCGTAGACGAAAATAAATAAATAAATACAAGCAACTGAAATGTGATTCTACAGAAGGATGCTACGGATATCATGGATCAAGCATGTGAGCAATGAGGAAGTTTTGGAAAGGATGGAAACGAAAAGGCAATTCATACAGAGTATCAGGAAAAGACAACTAAAGTTCCTGGGACATGCAATGAGGAAGGAGGGCTTGGAGAACCTGATATTAACAGGCTACATAGAGTGGAAAAGAGACAGGGGAAAGCAACGGATGACATATTTGAAGGGCCTGATCAGGTAGATGACAGAATGGGGGCTGCGTTGTGTAAAAGAAGAAAGCGTGCTAAGCAATTGGAGTAGATAGACTAAACTATCGCCAGGTGCACACTCCACCCACGTCTATTGAACAGGTGAAGAGGCTCATCCCTTGTTTCCTGTTTAGGATGCGGTTTCCGGTTTTCTCTTTTCCAATCTTTTCACTCTTATGTAGCCCCCTGCACATCAGTGGCGTTATCGCCTTGCTCGGGGTGATATGATTAAAAAAAAACAAAAAAAACAAAAAAACAAACAAACAAAAAAAGAACCACCAGGGATAGGGAAACGTGGAAAGCCATGATCGCCTGCCTCCTGAAAGAACATGGCACATAGAAGAAGAAGAAGAAGAAGAAGAAGAAGAAGAAGAAGAAGAAGAAGTTTAATAACTAAACAGAAGGTCTACTCAAATAAATGGTGTCTGTATTAGTAACTTTAGAAAGAAAAAGTTTAGCATACTAATCTATACGATGGTTAGGATAACTGTTATTGACAAGCGTTTATTTCACATTATTTAAGTTCTTTAAAATAAAAATGGATGAGTTCTCGTGCGCTCTCATAACAAAAAGTTTTAATAACACCTATTTTATATCTAAGAGGATATTGACTAGTAAAATTAAGGTGGCAGAGTTTTACTTGTGTTTTTTTTTAGTGAATTAGTGAGAGTATTGTTACTAGACTCCACAAGAACATCCAAGAATGGGAGTTAAAGTCAGGTAAAAAGTAAACAAATAATACTCAAGAATTCTTTTTTTTAAATGTATATTGCTTAAATTGTGATTAGATTACTATGGTATGAGAAAAATGTAAACTAACGGCCATAATTATTAGGCAACCCCAGTGTTTAAAAAAATGATGTATTTCAAACTATTTTTAGTATTTATTGCCAAGTGAATAATTGTAAATGAAAATCGAATGGTTCTTTTGTTTATACTGCACAATAACATGAGCATCAAATGAATTTATAAATATTTAATAATTACCTATATTGCAGTTTCATCAATGAAAGAATGAAGAAAATTTAGGGTGATTCGGACGAGTTCATCTTTGCTTCCTTGCCTTGTAAAATTTTGCAAAGTAATAATAACAAAAGAACCATACTATTTTCATTTAGAATTATCCACTTGGCAATAAGTACTAAAAATAGTATGAAATACATAATCTAAACTTATAAAGGGAACTTTGTCAATGTGTGTGTGTCTGTGTGTGTGTGTCTGTGTATGTGTCCGTTACCTATAGACTCCGAAACGGCTGAACCGATTTTCTTGAAAACTTACACAGTTGTACTATAAGCGTCTGCGAGTGTAAAGACATAAGAAACGATACTCAGAAGTTTCAAGGTTGCAGTTCTTACAATAGTGCAGAAAATCAATTATATATATATAAAAGGCAAGATGTTTGTGTGTGTGTCTGTTTATCTGCCTGTATGTCTGTATTTTTTCAGCCCTTTTTTTTTAGTTTTTGCTTCGGGTTTGGCTCTAAGTAGGTGTAATTGTAGTTCTTAGACTCAGCCATGATACCATTTACTCAGAGGACTTATTTAGCCTTCAAAATTCAGTTTACGACAAAAAAGTTATTTGATATCGATAGCAGGAAATCAAAATTTTACTTACATCCATTCATTTTTTTTTTTCAGTCTACGGTTTCTCTTTAAATGAAAGCAAGAATTGCTTTTTAGTCTTTCGTGCCAATGTCCAAAGAGTCTGAACTCCAGGACCATGGATTAGTTTTAAAGCTTTTATTACACCCCAGCAACGCCCGGCTATACTGCTAGTTATTTAAAAAAAACAAAAACGGGTGGCCTAATAATTATGTGTATCACTTATTCAAATGCTTGAGAGGATGTATTTAACCGTTTTATTTAGATTTTTCAGCATTTTTGTGGTTGTGTATGTTGTGCTGGGAAAGTGGTGAGTCTCTCAATATTCCCTTTCTAGAAGGAATTATTACTTTCCCAAGCAACATACACAACCACAAAAATGCTGAAAAATCAAAAGAAAATGGTTAAATCCATCAACTCTTGTCTTTGATGATTTACAGCAGTTACGTCCATCTCATCCCATAACAATCTAATCACACTTTAAACAATACTCATAAAAAACAAAACAAAAGCAAAATAAAAAAGAAAATTCTTGAATATTACACGCATACATTTTACTTGACATTGAATGATCACACTTTGTATCCTCCACATGTTTTGTCTGACCTTTCGACTTGATGAACATTCATGATCAGTCTCAAATTTTAAAGGCCTTGACAAACCAATGACATCCTCGCTTTTGTATATATGAAAAAAAAACGTACAGCAGAGAAAAATCTTTCATTGCCTTGATAAGGTCCGCCAGAGGAGGAAACACGTCAGCTAAGAATAGTTTTTCCTCTTTTCTCTTTATATATATATATATATATATATATATATATATATATATATATATATGGTTGAATTTATTTCTGCGAATCACTAATGCATTTGTAAGATTATTTTTAGTGATGCATCTTTTTTGTTCATATAAAAAATACACACATATCAACAACTATTTCGAAAACTATTATGGACATTATCAGATCTAAAAATAACCGAAATCAAAATGATGAACAAGCAGGTGTATACTGAATAAATTGCCGGGATTGTTCCTCCATCTACATCGGAGAAACAAGTAGAAATCTAAAAAAAAAACCTATATATATATATATATATATAGGTAATGATGTCAAATCCATTAACGAAGTGGATGATCTAAATAGATCCTTTTAATATAAATTATTAAAGAGATAGATTTACACAAAGGGCTCAATAGATATTGTCCAGAGCAATATGATATACATAAAGTAAAGACTCAACTCATCATCTAAGGCGGTTAGAAACTGTAATTTATTTCAATTTCTAAGATTTTGGTACCCATCTCATCAAACCGCAGATTATATATATACGTGTGTGTGTGTGTGTGTGTGTGTGTGTGTGTGTGTGTGTGTGTGTGTGTGTGTGTGTGTGTGTGTTTTGATTCACTGTGGAGTATTTGTCCACAACCTCTCCGTGCTAAAATGTTTGTCCGCACCCCTCTCCGCGCTATTAAGGTTTCTGTAAAAAATCGGCATTTACGCGATGGAGTTGCTTGCCTAAATTGTTTCATATTTAGTGATTTCCCTCACAAAGAATGGTTGCCAATTACAGTTACAGATTCCTGCTAATAGATGAGGTGGTTTGGAATGAAGGAGAGATAGATTCATTCCATTCCACGAGTATTTGTGTGAAAGCAAACGCAACTGTCTCAGTTCGACATGCCAATCTTACCTTCAGCGCCGATACTGCTTCGACCTCTCTCTCTCTCTCTCTCACTATATATATATATATATATATATATATATATGTCCGGCCACTCGCATTAGTCCAACACCCGTAGAGCCCACGTGTAGTTTATACTGCATCTATGTTGAGCATATTTAGTTACACTTTTTGTGAGAGAGCGCGAACAAGGCCAATATGCTCAAACCATCCGTCTCGATGACTTGCAACTTCGTGCTAGCACTGCCACTGGCGGCTCACAAAAGGTCCTGTCTACCCAATGTCACTCACAAGGCTCAAGTCAACCCGTGGTTTGGTTTTCAGGCACTTTCCAAACGTTCCACTCGCTGAGATCGCCTCCTCCAGACCAATAACTTTAAGAAGTCCGTTAAGTGGCATGCGTGATACACGCTTGGGCGATCATGTCTCGAAAGAGACATGACTGACTGGGCAGAAGATTATCCCGCAGTAGGTTACCATTGATTTCTGCGGTAGACTGGTTGCCGAACAAGGCTATAGAACCCAATCTGTCCTGTTATTTGACTCATAGCTAGTGGGAAAAGAAATGTATTATATTATTATGTAGTGATTAGTGGGGGATCGATTTCCTATTGTTATGAAGTAATAAACTGATCCTCCACTTTATGACCAGTAGAAGCCTTAATCGTTATTCCAACTATTATATTCGGTCAGTCAGTTAAGTGCCATGCGTGATACACGCGTCAGGCGATCATATCTCGAAAGAGACTTGACTGACTGGGCAGAAGATTATCCCGTAGTAGGTTGCCATTGATTTCTGCGTTAGACTGGTTGCCAGCCAAGGCTATAGAACCCAACCTGTTCTCTTATTTAACCCATAACTGGAGGGAAGAGGCGGATTAATATATTTCCCAAGGGTATTTTCACGTAAGTGAATGCAAGAAATTCAAGTAAAATTCGAACTCGGCTCCCCGATTTGTTGTTCCGAGTCGATATCCCCTGCATCGCTGGGCACATCACCTTCCTGAAAAATAGCCACGGTGAGATTTCATGGTCACAAAGCGAACCTTCTAACCACTCGGTCACGCGCCCTTATATATATATATATATATATATATTCCCTGAAGATCCGCTTAGGTGAAACCTTGGTAGGTTTGTTGGCTCACTAGGTTAATTTGCTGATATATATATATCAGCATGCGGTGTAGATATAGAAGAATCCAAAGGAGTATCCTGTACATACAGTTGTAGGATAACTGTCTGAGAGAGCTCTAAATATATCTGTATATAAATACATATAGAGCAAATATAAGAAGAATTAAGGCAGACACGTTATTTCATGGTAAATCGGAAGTGTAGGCCTATTTCAGGCGAACCATCGTCAGCTTCCGTCTTTAATGTACAAAAATCTCTATATATATGTGTCTGTGTGTATGTGTGTGAGAATTTCTATATATCAAGACTATGCTGGGCTCTTGAAAGCTGACATTCTAATGCGACCATGTATATCAGGAATTGACAGAGGTCACTATAAACAGACAAACGTCATTAGAAAAATATTATCATTTACATAATAATTAGACTCATGTTACAAATTCATAATATCTTGTCGATAAATACAACGGGATAAATATTACACATAAACGCATGGAAAGTTTAAATATCAAATCCATTTATACCATGTTTTTTTTTTTTGCAAATGATTAAATTTAAAACAAAATATGCTTCTTTTATGTGCCGTGGGCTTTCAGGACGTAGGCGATCATGGCTCTCCACATAACCATATCCCTTGTAGCTCTTAACACCTTTTCTCTTGTTATTTCTACCAGACTCTGCTCTGTCATCCATTTGCTAAAGCTCATCAAGAATGTCATGCATTACTTTCCCCTGTCTCTCATTCCCTCTATCTGTCCTGTGAGTATCAGTTTTACCAAGCCCTCCTTCCTCACTACATGTCCCAGAAACTTCAGCTGTCTCTTCCTGATGTTAGTTATGTTTCCCTTTCATTTCCATCCTCTCCTAAACCTCGTCGTTGCTCACACGTTCGATCTCTGGTATCCTCAGCATCCTCCTGTAGAACCATATTTCGGTTGCTTTATCTTTGATGAAATTGTTTAGCATTCGCTGCCATATAGAATAACAGACATCACATATCAGTCCAGTATCCGTTTATACTACACTAGCAGCATAGCCCGGCGTTGCTCGGGTGTAATGAAAGCTTTAAAACTAATCCATGGTCCTGGAGCTCAGACTCTTTGGACGTTGGCACGAAAGACTAAAAAGTAATTCTTGCTTTCAGTCAAAGTGAAACCGTAGACTGAAAGAAAAATGAATGGATGTTAGTCAAATTTTGATTTCCTGGTATCGATTTATATATCTATATATATTATTGATTTTCTGCACTATTGTAAGAACTGCAACCTTGAAACTTATGAATATCGTTTCTTATGTCTTTGTCTATGAGTGTATCAAATTTGATTAAAATCGGACCACTCCTTCTATAACCCGATTTTTTCGATTATCGATTTTCGATATTTATCAGGGGTACTTCAAAACAAAACCTAGCTAAGAACACTCGTAGACGCTTATAGTACAACTGTGTAAATTTTCAAGAAAATCGGTTCAGCCGTTTCGGAGTCTATAGGTAACGGACACATACACACACACACACACACACGCAGACACACACACACACACAGACAAAGTTCCATTTATAAATAAGTTTATATACCAGAATAAACCTCAACCTACCAATAGATAAAATTGTGGAGGCAGTCTACCTGGATTTTTTGTCGAAAAATAAAATCAAACGATGTGCCCACAAATACAGCAGACAATTATAAACAACGCGAAGAGTGTATCTTCGCAGAAAAAGAGGAAAATCAAGTTAAATATAACAATAAGATTTATGCCGGCAAATACTTGTATTTACAGATTACATTTTACTTTTCTTTGTTGTGGACCTGAAGAGACCACTAGTTCAACTGATCCTAATGATTTGTTGCAAGTAGTCTGCAAAGTTCGAAGAAATTTTTATGCAAGTGAAGAAAAAAAAAACGGCATGTACGCAAATTTGTATTTGTGTTTATGTCTGTGTACGTGTGTGTGTCGCGCTCGCTGTCGAAACTTATGTATGACTGCTAGTTGATTGCGTGCGTTAACAGTTCTTTAAATAAGGTGAACAAAAGAGAGGAGAAGGACTTACATTCGTCACAGCTTTGTGTGTTTTTCAATGTCGAAAAATCATCGCTGACTGATGCGTTGTCATGGTAACGTATGTCTACCGCGTTGATCGTCGCAGCACTGACTGTCCCTGTTTTTTCTTTTTTTTTTTTTGCTGAGCCGTTTTTTCGGCTTATGTTCGGCTCCAAATTCTATCTGAGCTTTTCGCGGGAATGTACGCGAAAACCCAAGCCCTCGACCCCTTTTCAGGTCATTTGAAGTTCAATAACATGAACGTTGTAGAAAGCACATCATGTGACATCCAATCAGCTTCCAGAAACTTATTTTATTTGTTAAAAGATTTTCATGTCTAATGAATTTGGTTAGATTTATTTGTAGGCGCCTGTTACTTGTTTGTGCTACATTTATCGGCTGTAAAATATAAGAGAGCATATCTAAACTTATTTATAAATGAAACTTTGTCTGTGTGTGTGTGTCTGTGTGTGTGTGTCCGTTACCTATAGACTCCGAAACGGCTGAACCGATTTTCTTCAAAATTTACACAGTTGTACTATAAGCGTCTGCGAGTGTTCTTAGCTAAGTTTTGTGTCGAGGCACCCTTGATAAATATCGAAAATCGATAATCGAAAAAATCGGGTTATAGGAGTGGTTCGATTTTAATCAAATTTGATACACTCATAGACAAAGACATAAGAAACGATATTCAGAAGTTTCAAGGTCGCAGTTCTTACAATAGTGCAGAAAATCGATAATATATATATATATATATATATATATATATATATATATATAAGGCAAGATGTTTATGTGTGTGTCTGTCTGTTTGTCTGTATATCCTTTATACAAATCCACAATATTTATTCGATTCTCGCCAAACTTCACACAAATATTCTTTAGGCAGAGTCTGAGCTCCAAGATCATGGATTAGTTTTAAAGCTTTCATTACACCCGAGCAACGCCGGGTTATACTGCTAGTCCTAAATAATCATAAAAGTTACCGACTTATCACAGAATAATCTTACTTTTTATAAACAAAGACTCAGATTACTGATCAATTTCCTCTGAGCGAAGGTTTAGCTTGTCTGTTCTTGAATCTGGTTCTTTCCAGAGTATTTTCTACTAAATAATCAACATATTTCTTATATATTGATAATGTTTTATTAATACATCTTCACAAAACAAAATTATCTGACACTGTAAATAGACTAAACAATATCGAACGTACAATAGAATTTCTTTAACAGAAGCAAACAATACATTACCTTTCCTCGATATCATGTTAATCGTACTGATAACGAAGTCAAACTAAATGTCTATCATAAAACTAATAATAATAATCTCCAAATTTCTATTCACTCCATTGCAACGAAATAACATCCGGAATAATTATTATTTTATTTAAGAGCACTTAGAATTTGTAGCCCTCAATATTTACAAGATGAACAGAAATACATTTAAAATAGTCTTAAACTCTGTCGATATTCTAAAAAATTCATATTTAATGCTCGTCATAAAGCTCATCAAATATATAAGTAAATGATATAACTGATAAAACTGGATACACAATATTACCTAGCGACTTAATAATGACTACAATTGAACAAAAACATAAAATTAGTTAGAACTACATGAAAAAAAGGTCTTAATACAATAAATAAATAGAATAAAATGAATAAATAACAACTTGAAACGGCTAATGCCCATTATGTAAATAACGGGAGCTATGCTCAGTAGCAAGGAGTCTACTAGAGGATTCAGTCGTTGAGTGTGTGTATCATATATATCACATTTAATATATACATTTTAAAATCCTTCAGTCGTATACAGATTGTGATGGATCTAAATTACGCAAAAATGAAAATAACACCGACATCTAATTTTAAGAGATATTTACCAAAATTACACAAAAACATCTTTCTGTGCTAAAGGGTAAAGTTATTCAATGAAATCGCCATTGCTATCAAACACAGCCTCCAGACAACTTCGGCATCTCCTGCAACTCTTATGGACGATCTCCTTGTCTAAGTTGGTGAATGCTACCATAATCCTTGCTTTCAGTTCTTTAGATTAAGAAGGAGCCTTGTTGGTCTTTCGCTCAACTGCACCCCACACATAATTATGAAAAGGATTGCAGCCGAGGGAGTTAAGTGGTCAGATGTAAAGGTTGCGGAAATTGTTTGACAGACATGACTGGGTTATCCTACTTAGTTAAACAAGGAGACAGTCCAGAAAAGTTACAAGAGATTCTAAATTCGTCCGTTGGTTTAAGCAAATGGCGATTTTATTGAATATATTTACTTTTTAGTATTTGAAGATATTTTTCCTGTAATTTTATATTTTATATTTACATTTTAATATACATGTTAAAATGAGATGTCAGTGTTATTTTCATTTTCGCTTAAATTTCTCCATCGCACCCTCGATCGGGTTTCAATTGTAGCTAGAAGCAATCGGATGTCTAACCGTACTCATTAGCTGTGATACAGCGAAACAGATATATTTGCGGATAACTATATATATATATATATATATATATATATATATATATATTATTGTCATCTACAGACAGGTCTGTTTCGCTGTATCACAGCTCATCAGTACGGTTAGACTCCGATTGCTACACAACCCAGGCTCGAAACCCGACCGATTTGGAGTCAGTCGGCGACTCTACTGGGTCACGGGGCGTTCGGTGGAAGAAAGCAGTCTTTTTAGCGCATATCATATTACGCGCCCAATAGCTAGAGTGCTCAAATTCATTTTTACTGAATGAGCGATGCGTACATGCTAAAGTGGCTACTGTTTTTCAAAGTCTACCTTTCTTCTAGAGTGCAAAATCAATATATATATATATATATATGTGTGTGGACTTTCATCACACACACACACACACACACATACACACTCATATATATGTTTGGGTCTGTGTCTGTGCGCGTGTATTTGTGTGTGTGTCAGAGAGAGAGAGAGAGAGAGAGAGAGAGAGAGATCTTTTCCAATTCTCTTACGCTTTCCGAAGAGTTATACTATTTCTTTTTTCCATCCAAATAAAGAGAAAAATAAAAGAAGAAAAAAAACCCGAAAAAAAACGAAAAAAACCCCCCAAAAAACAAAAACGAATGCACCCGTTTTAACACTCACTTTCGCATTTATTTTAGTCATGAAAATATTTTCTTTTTCTTCTTAATCTGGTTGACTCTTTCCTTCTTTTCTGTATCCACGTCCTTCTTTCTTTTCTTTCTTTTTTCTTTCTTTGTTTTTATTGTTTTTTTTCGATTTAAGCTTTCTTTCTTATTTTCTTTCTTTCTTTATTTTGGTTATTCTTTTTCTTTCAATTTAACGTTTCTTTCTTTCTTTCTTTCTTTCCCTTTATTATACTTCTTCTTTCGATTTAAGTTTTCTCCCTTATTCTTTCTTTCTTTCTTTCTTTATTTATTTTGATTATTCTTTTTCTTTCGATTTGAGTTCTTTTTTTCTTTCTTTCTTTCTTTCTTTCTTTCTTTCTTTCTTTCTTTCTTTCTTTCTATTATTCTTTTTTCTTTCGATTTAATTTTTCTTTCTTTTTTCCTGTTTTCTTTCTTTCTTTCTTTTTTTCTTTCGATTTAGGTTTTCTTTCTTTCTTTCTTTTTTCTTTCTTTTAGTGTTTTAAGGAATGCTTCACTTCACACAATTTGGAAGTAACACATGCGTGTGTGCAGGAAAGTGCTTGCATAATATTAATAAGTATTTTAGCTCGTTGTCTAAGTGCATAGGTGAGAAGCGAAAGAGAGAGAATGTGTATTCGGCGTGTGTCATCATTAAAGGGAGAGATCAAAAGTTAAAAAATTGTAAAAAAAAAAAGAAAAAATGCGAAAGATGGTGGAGAGATTGACAACGTAAACAAAAATTAACAATGGGTAAAAGAAAGAAAGAAAGAAAGAAAGGAAATGAGAGTGAGAGAGAGAGGAAAGGTCAGTGAGCATGTGAAAGAAAATGCGTGTAAAAAAGGGAGATCTTAAAACAAGATATTAATGTCAAACTTGTTCGAAATGAGAGAAAAACAAGACAAAAATTACAACAGCAAAAGAAAGAAAAAAAATTTGCGGTGACTGACCTTGAAAATTTTTTCAAAAACTGAACAGGAAAAATCAAAAACAGAAAACAGAAAAAAACAGTAAACAGTAAACAGTAAACAGAAAAAAAAAAACAGTAAACAGAAAAAAAAACAGTAAACAGAAAAAAACAGTAAACAGAAAAAAAAACAGTAAACAGAAAAAAAACAGTAAACAGAAAAAAAACAGTAAACAGAAAAAAAAACAGTAAACAGAAAAAAACAGTAAAGAGTAAACAGAAAAAATAAAAAAACTGTAATATGTTATTTAATCGCGTAGACTCCCCCCTCTCTCTCTCTATATATATATAGATAGATAGATGTCGAAGCATATATGTAATATATTTATATATATATATTGCATATTACGTCAAACGTAATTTTTAGTGGATACCTGTGTTTAATTTAGACGCTCCATTTTTTTTTAGCATGCCGTGTCAAACTGCGGTTTCTTGTAAAAACAGGGACGCAGATTCCAAACTCGCCAGAGAACATATTTTCTTTGTTGCGTTTCCTCGAGTGGGCAGACTGATAGATGTAATACAGTGTTTAACAAAAAAAAAAACACGCCCTACAAAAACAAAAACGAAAAAAAAAAGAGAAGTTTGTTTCAAACACGAGTATCCAATAAAAATGTTTGAAATAATATAAATGTATAAAAATGAATTAACACACACACAGGCACACACGCAGACACATACACACACATAAAAACATGCACACACGCACACAAGCACACACATACACAGGCAAATACACACACACACACACACACACACATATTTTTTTTAATCATATCACCCCGAGCAAGGCGGTAACGCCACTGATGTGCCGGGGGCTACGTAAGATTAGAAGAGAGAAAGCCGGAAACCACATCCTAAACAGGGAACAAGGGATGAGCCTCTACACTGTTCAATAGACGTGGGTGGAGTGTGAACCGGGCGATAGTATATGGTGAGAGAATGAAAAAAAGAGAAACTGACAAAAAGGAGAAAGAGATTGGTTGATATGATGATAAGTAGAGTAACATGATACGAGAAAAAATATAAAAAACAAAAATCAAAAAACAAAGTAAGAAAAACGAATGAAAAATATAGTAATTAGAAAATAAAGAAAGATAGAAAGAAAGTTGGGAAAGGAGGAAGTGATTCAGCGATGAAAAAAGACGAGCAAATTAGAAAAAAGATAGACGGATAGATAGAGAGAGAGAGAAAGAGAGAGAAAAGAGAGAGACAAAGGAAGCGAGAGAGAGAAAGAGAGAGAGAGAGAGAGAGAATAAAAATAAAAAGCGAAATCAAGATGGTTGAAAAAAGATAAATAAAAAAAAAAGCAATATAGAGATGGATTGAATGAAAGAATACTGAATGAGGAAAAAAGAAAAGTATATTAGTTGCGTAGGGGAAAGAGGAGTACGACGAGCAAACAAACGAAAGAAAGAAAGAAAGAAAGAAGAAAGGAAGAAAAACTATCGTTACATGAGCGTTCTTGAAAGAAAACTAAAACGGTAAACAATAAAATCAGTTATTGCAAATCGCCTGAAGACACCACTCATGGTAGAAACCTAGGTCGCGTTATAACTCGTTTACAAATGAAAAATATTCAAAAGTTCTACAATATAATTGTATTGAACACTTTTTAATACAAATGTGCACTGGTCTAATTTTATGATCAAAAACAAAGTAATTAAATAATCAATATATATATATATATATATATATATCGCTCATTCAGTGAAATGAATTAGAGCGCTCTATTGGGCGCATATAATGATATGCGCTAAAAAGTCTGCCTACTTCCACCGAACGCCCATAGCCCAGGGGTAGAGTCGCCGACTGACGCCATTTCGGTTGGGTTTCAATCCTGGGTAAGAAAGCAATCGGAGTCTAACCGTGCTGATGAGCTGTGATACGGCGAAATTTATATATATGTATATTTTTTTAAACATATCACCCCAAGCAAGGCGGTGACGCCACTGATGTGCATGGGGCTACTTAAGAGTAGAATGATAGGAAAAAAAGAAAGCCGGGAACCACATCCTAAACAGGAAACAAGGGATGTGCCTCTTCACCTATTCAAAAGACGTGGGTGGAGTGTGAACCGGGCGATATATATCCTACGTTTATGGCACGATTGGAGTGCCATGCGTTATGCAGTCATCAGGTGCATATTTCAAACTGACAGTTTAATAGATTTGAATTTACCTGAAATATAATTTATAACTAATTGAACGATTAGAAATTATGTCCAGATGTAATCGTACCTACAAATCTATACTAGGATCAGACAAACATGGATGAAAGTGTTGTAGGATCCTTAAGTAACTCGTCGCTAATTTTGAAAGTTTTTCGGTTATTTGAAAATTTCAATCGTGCGTTCGTAAAAGAAGAAAAAAAAACCTATTCGTGCGTTTGAAAAATTGAAAAACAGAAAAATTAGTTATTGCAAATCGTCTTAAAATAACGCAAAGATTGAAACTTCAGTTTCAGAAATAACTCTTTTCTACATAAATAAATATTCAAAATTTTTAATACAACTCTGTACTGGTCTAATTTAATTTTTTTTTTTAATCATTTCACTCCGAGCAAGGCGGAAACGCCACTGATGTGCAGGGGGCTACATAAATTAATTAGAAAAGAGTGAGGAGTACAAACTAGTTAGAAAGGAACAATAGAAAGCTGAGAAAGCAGGTGCGATAACAGATACATAGGTGGAGAGAAAGGGAAGGTTATACAGGGGTGGGGAGAGAGCTAGAGGCCAGTGGTTAGTAGATGAGTATTGACTTTGCATTTAAATTTCTGGAGGTTGTAGCCGTCAGGAAACAAGAATACGGGAGTGAGTTCCACAGGCGGGAAGTGCGAGAGAGGAAGCTGCAGGAGTAGAATTGTCGTCTGCATTTGGCTAACCTGACTGTGAATGGGTGGGGCCCAGTTGCCAGTCTGGTTGCACGGGTAAACACCTGTTGAGGAGGCATCAGTGACTTAAGCTCATCCGAGCAGAAGCCACGAAAGTATTTATAGAAGAGACAGAGGGAGGCCACATTTCGACGATGGGGAAGTGGTTGCAGTCGAGTCACCAGATCAGTACCTATCACATTACAGACTCTCCTTTGGAGCTTGTCAAGAACACTGAGGAGAACGGCAGGGGCACCTGACCATAAATGGCAGCAGTACTCCATGCACGGACGGATGGTTGACTTGTATATATGCAGGATGGATTCAGGTGGAAAAAAACATCCTGGATCGACATAGTGACCCAATCTTCTTAGCAGTAGATTTTGCTATGGATTCAATATAGTGGTTCCATTCGAGGTCTGAGGACAGGGTAAGTCCGAGGAGGCGTAGTGTACCAAAAACTAACTAACTATATATATATATATATATATATATATATATATATATATATATATTAAAAAAGGATTAATTCAATGATGTTGAATGGCCATTTCGATATGAAGATCCCCACGGGGGATAACACATCACCTCAGCAATAGAAAAATCCTTTCAGAAACTGGAGAAAAATTAGTCTACTTTTCCTTTTTAAATAGATTTGCAAATAAATTAAAAGAGAAAATAAAAAGGAAAAATAAAGGAAAAGAAAAAGAAAAAGAAAAAGATAAAATAAAATAATATCAAATAAACAAGAAAAGAAAAAATTGACATCGTCTGGGTTCGCAAAAGAAGGAAAGAGAATTGTAACTAAAAATTAACAGACAGCCGTGTTAAATCGACGTAAGGTTAAGCAACACGGAAAAAAGGTGGGAGATAAGAGAGATAAAGGAAGGAAGGGAGGGAAAAAGAAAATCATGTATCATTTTTAATATTAAAATAAAATCATTTTAATATTAAAATCATGTATCATTTTTAATATTAAAATAAAATCATTTTAATATTAAAATCATTTTAATATTAAAATAAATCATTTTTAATATTAAAATAAAATTTTTAATATTAAAATCATGTATCATTTTTAATATTAAAATAAAATCATTTTAATATTAAAATCATTTTAATATTAAAATAAATCATTTTTAATATTAAAATAAAATTTTTAATATTAATTAGGATCGGGTTTTTGGAATTTACCTTCTTGCTTTTTCCCCTTGGATTGAAGTACCTGAATTAAAATATATATATATATATATATATGTAACACCTCAACGGACCATCCGAACAATTTTCTCCGGCGGCCGTTCTCCATGCTGTGATGTTGCCGGGAGTTTGTTGAAAATGTCGGCCGGACAGCTGGGGGTACAAGATTGAACTATAAGGAACGAACTTCCACAACTTGGATGAGTTGAAAAGGATGCCTTATTCGTTCAGAGTTAGCCTTTTCGGTTGGGGCAGGCGAATGTGACACACAGCTCTAACTCTAATTAATGGAGATCAACAAACCCGAACTGAACGAAACAAGACGAACGGAGATTCTTACTTCAAGCTCGCACCCGGCTGAACTCTCCTCTCACTTAACTTCTGACTGACTCACTTAACTGACTTCTATTTATTTAAATGAAAATCCGGAAATCCGGAAATGCTTTAGACCACCGGTGACAAACATTGGCGACTGTAAGTTTGAAATTTCAGTTATCTTTTTTTTTATCTTAATAAAGCTTCCGCCAGAAAATTCTTAATGTGTGGTCAAGATACAGTAAAGGACAACCTTTGACCGGGTCACTCGAAAACGTACCTGCTGAACTTTATCACTGAGTCAAATATTTACCGGAAGAGTGGTAGGATTTAAAACAGTAATCGGATACCGTTGTCTCTTCCACAATTTTCCTCATAAAAGAAAAAGCGTTTATTTATTTATTTTTTTCCTCTTCTTTT
This sequence comes from Ascarosepion bandense, assembly GCA_037127315.1. Lineage (NCBI taxonomy): Eukaryota > Metazoa > Mollusca > Cephalopoda > Sepiida > Sepiidae > Ascarosepion > Ascarosepion bandense. The sequence goes on along the minus strand of JBBBDQ010001864.1, from coordinate 706,465 downwards.
TCACTTTTGTTAAATATGTTTTTAAACTATTTTCTATTCTAATCTATTTTCTATTTTAATCTATTATAATAAAATACATATATGCCTAGTTATCGTGTCACACACACACACACACACACACACACACACACACACACACACACATATATATATATATATTGAGAGGAAAACTCAAAACATAAGTAAACGGTTATAAATTCAGAATTTATTTCGGCCGTTGTAAAAATTACACACTGCTTTGTCAAACCCTGAAACATTTATAATATTAAAATATATATACATATAATAAATAAAATAAAATAGATAAAATACAATAAATTACACAGTGAGGTAATAAGGTAAAGAAGATGGTAGAGGTGTATTCAGTTAAAAACTGCAACAACAATACAGGAAGTGTCATAAAATTATGAACACATTCCTGAAAAAAATCTTTTCTTGTTATCTTTTGCTTAAAAATTCTTGCTTAGATCACTGGTGCCGCCTAAGCACGAATTTACACGAGATACTAGATTAGCAACTAGATCCCACCCTTTTACAGTTAAACAAATAAGATGTAAACGTAAATTCTACTCCAACAGCTTCTTTTCTCGCGCTTCCTGCCTGTAGAACTCCCTTCCACAACTCTGCTTTCCCGACAGTTACAATCTCCAGGTGTTTAAATGTAGGGTCAATAGACACCTCCTATCACACTAACTCCCAATTATTCTCAGAACACTCTCATCTACCCAACCCTCATTCTCGGTATCCTTACCCGCCTATCACCCACCCTCTGACATTTCCTATATTTAATCATCCTTTCTCCACTCTACGTAGCCCCCTGCGCAGTAGTGGCAGTGACATACCTTGCACGGGGTGAAACGCTTATAAAAAAATTTAAAAAAAATTTAACATTAAAGATAGAATGGGTAAAATCCACCTTAAAATACTTACATACTTTTAAGAAGATCATTGGAAAATTAGAAACTCCTATGAGCTTTAAAAATAGATGTAACCTATGCTTAGATGGAAAAATAAAAATAATTAAACTTAGTGGTAATAACAAGTTACTTTAAATGCTATTACAGAAATAGATTTAAATTATCTGTTTGTAGGATTAGAATTTTTCCTTATCAATAAATTTCTAGCAAATTCAGTTGTTCTTTCTCTGTTGTGAATCTGATAGTTTTTTTTTATTTTATTAATATTATTGTTATACTTAACCACTGTGACTGTACTTAATTTTTGTTTTTACTATATTGGATCTTATGTTTTTTGTTTGCATTTCTTTTTTATTTTTATTTTAGGCTTGTATTTTAATTGTTTTTTTGTCTTTGTAATTATTTTTTGTCTTAATGATCATTTTGGGAATTTTTTCTTATGAATCTTTTTTCTTATATTTGTATAATATTTTTTCTTGTGAATCATTTTATACTATTTTTAATATTTAGAATCTGTAATGTGATCGATCTCGACTTGGCAGCTCAGATACAGTCACTTTCTCATCGGTGCAATGTGGCTTCCCCGTGTCTCTTCTACAAATAATTTCACGGTTTCTACTCCGATGAACTTAGCTCACTGGTTCCCCCCTATATATGAATTTACTCGAGCAACAAGATTAGCAACTAGGTCCCATCCTTTTACTGTGAAACCAATAAAATGTAAATGTAAATTCTACTCCATCAGCTTTTTCCTCGCACTTCCCGCCTGTGGAATTCCCTTCCGTTTACTTGCTTCCTTCCTCGACAGCTATAATCAAGAATTCAAATGTAAAGTCAATAGTCACCTCCTGTCTCACTAACTTACATCCTCTCTCTCATGCTTTTTTCTCCGTCCACTCCACTCGTCAGTTTTCTATTCCTTCTCATACTCTCTTCCTCTCACTCTTTCTCTTAACTTTCCTCCTATGTAACCTCCTGCACAACAGTGGTAGTAAAATGCCTTGCTTGGGGCCACACGACTATATATATATATATATATATATATATATATATATATATATATATATATCCGAGTGAGTACAGGACGATGAAAGAAAATTTTTTCCGGTCCAAAGCATTAATTTAAAACAGTGCTCGATATATGGCCCTTTCCTCCTGATGAAATGTTGTTAACACAACATTGAAACAAGCATATGATTGTAGAGAAGAGGACATATATAGAAAAAAAATATGTACATGTTCTAAAACATAATTTATAATATATATATATATATATATATATATATATTCCATGAACTTATGTCTTAGGAGTTAGCAACTCCGACTGACACTTCCCCACCGACGAAATGTGGCCTCCCTTTGTCTGTTCTATAAATACTTTCATGGCTTCTGCTCGGACGAACTTAAGTCACTGGTGCCTCCTCAACGGGTGTTTACTCGTGCAACCAGACTGGCAACTGGGTCCCACCCATTCACAGTTAGATTAACCAAATGCAGACGATAATTCTACTCCTGCAGCTTCTTCTCTCGCACTTGCTGCATGTGGAACTCGCTCCGATATTCTTGCTTTCCTGACGGCTACAACCTCCAGGAATTTAAATGCAATGTCAATACTCATCTATTAACCACTTGACTCTAGTTCTTTCCCCACCCCGTATATCCTTTCCTTTCTCTCCACCTTTGAAACTGTTATCACACTTGCATTCTCATCCTTCTATTGCTCCTTTCTAACTGGTTCGTTTTCCTCTTCACTCTCTTCTAATTAATCTTTTTACATTTATGTAGCCCCCTGAACATCAGTGGCATTACCGCCTTGCTCGGGGTGATACGATTAAAAAAAGTGTTCTGACAGGAGATGGAAAGTGTGACACAGAGATCCGAAGGTGAATTGGCCTGGCAAAGGACGCGTTCCAGAAGCTGAGTAAAGTACTAAGATACAGGAAAATTTCACTAGAAACAAAGAAAAGAGTGCTGGATTGCGATGTGATGTCAGTTCTTCAATACGGCAATTAATGCTGGACAATATCATCGAAAATGAGGACAAAACTGGAAGCAGCAGAAATGTTGTTATACAGAAGGATGCTGAAGGATGCTGCAAATATCGTGCAAGCAACGATGAGGTATTAGAAAGAATGGCAACAAAGAGGAAATTGATACTGAGCATCAGGGAGAGACAACTGAAGTTCCTGGAACATGCAATGAGGAAGGAGAGCTTGGAGAACCTGATACTGACAGGCCAGATAGAAGGAAAAAGAGACAGAGGAAGGCAGCGGATAACATATTTGCAGGGCCTGATCAGGTGGATGACGGAACGGGGGTCGCCAGGAGTAACAGGAGCAAACATACTAAGAGCCACAAGGGATAGGGAGACGTGAAGAACCATGATCGCCAACGCCCTGAAGGTGCAGAGCACATAAAAGAAGAAAGAAGTTTCTTAATTTTATGACTCTTCTTGTAGCATTGTTGCATTGTTTTACTGTATACACCCCTACCCTTCACTTAACGTTAATTCCTCTCTGGCCAGAATGTTTTTGAATATTCTGGGTTATAGGTAACATTTGATTTTTGGGTTTTTGACAAAGCAATTTTACATTGTAAATTATTTTCTCAAAAATGAATCAACATTGCCTGATGACGAGCTAAAGTCTCGAAACATAGAAATTTCCGTGTCGCAATGTAAATTAAATTAATTTTAAATTAAAACAAATTTAATTATAATTGTATATATATATATATATATATATATATATATATATATATATATATATATATATATATTATCATAAGTTTCATTCACTGCTTTGGATGATATCCATTGAGCTCTTAATTAATATCAGTTTAATATTTCATATTAATTAGATAATTGTTTTTATTATCCTTGCTGTTTTTACGAGTTTTTCATTTTTCTTTATATATATATATATATATATATATATATATATATATATATATATATATATTGGATCTGATTTAAATTAACATTTTTATTCATGACGGGAATTATTCAGTATATGAATAGTATGAAAGTATAAGGGGCCTGAATAATTCCCGTCCTGAATAAAAATGTTAATTTAAATCAGATCCAAACCGATAACATATTGACAACTTCTATCTATCTATCTATCTATCTATCTATCTATCTATCTATCTATCTATCTATCTATCTGTTGTTGTGTATGCATGTTTTTTTTTGTTTTTTTTTTTGACACAACTGACAATTTATAGTTGTTTTGTTTCTTCAATCTGTTATTCTTTTATCCATTAAAATGTCTTTTTTTCTGGAATAAATTAATGCAAGTATTCTCCAAATGTGTATATTGAACAGTTTAGTTCAAAGTAACATGCGTCAAAGAGGAAAGAATACCCACATTCGAAAATAAGTACATATATATATATATATATATATATATATATGTACTTATTTTTATATATATATATATATATATATATATATATATATATATATATATAACCTAAAGAGACAACGAACCTACCAAGGTTTCACCTAACGGATCTTCAGGGAAGGTTGGCTATTTACTTTGCTCTACTAGTGTATGAGCGCTTTTTTGTTTAGGTTACTCGTCTCGGGTTTTTTTCTTTGGACTACGTACTTTGACTGATGTTCAAGTGCTTAGCTCTTTCTTTTTTTATTGCCATTTTTTTCCTTCCGCATATGTACTCGGAGGGCTTTTCGAAACGAGTATAGCTATATATATATATATATATATATGAAGTGCGAGAAAGAGACATGAAGAAAAAGTGGGCGTTGAGAATGAGAGAGTGACAGATTGACAGATAAATGCGAGTAGAACGAAAAACTGGGAGAAAGGCGGTTATTATGATATTTAGCAAAGAGTGCGATTGACGAAGATGAAGATTAACATCACTCCCACCCGACTCGATCTAAGCTTCGACAATTAGTTATACGGGTGGCTTCCTTGTACAAATGTTTCCCCGTGTTGGATATCAGAAGACACATGTTTTATTATCGTTCTCGGAGTTTTCCTTGTCAGTAGCGCAATCATCATCATCATCATCATCATCATCAGTAGCAGCAGCAGCAGTTCGGAAGGAAAGAGAAAACGATCATCATTCTTCACTTTCTTTATTCATTCGTCCATTTTTCTTTCTTTTCATCTCTTCTCCTACCCCCGTTTTAACAGCACGGATTGGAGGCTGCTATTAAATATTAATAACAGTCCGTTCAGAGAATTTTCGAGAATTTATTTCATAACACCAACAGCATTCTCTCTTTTCCTTCCTTTGTTACGTTAAGATGCTGTCATCATTTGACGATAAAACGTGCACGTATCAAGATAGATAGATAGATAGATAGATAGATAGATAGATAGATAGATAGATAGACTGAAATTGATAGATATGAATAGACTGATAGATAGATAGATAGATAGATAGATAGATAGATAGACTGAAATTGATAGATATGAATAGACTGATATATATATATATATATATATATAGATAGATAGATAGATAGATAGATAGATAGACTGAAATTGATAGATATGAATAGACTGAGATAGATAGATAGATAGATAGATAGATAGATAGATAGATAGGTAAATTTCCTCTTGTTTACTAAATATACGGAGAAAGTTTCACTCAGACGGCTTTATTTAATAGCTAATACTTCACGGAAGATACTCGATTGCATCCTGAATACTACACTCTTAACCTGTTCATCTCCAAAGTCAATCGTTATCTATCCTTTTTATCTTCATCATTTTCACCTTCTTAACATCTCGTTTTTTTTTGTTTTTTTTTCTATGAAATTCCTTTGGAACAACCATTTAATAGTAAGACCCTACCTCGAGTGGTTCTTAGCCATTCTATTTGATGAACTTTAGTAAGTAAAAATGTCCCAACTTTACAGCCCATTTGCCGGATATGAGATTGCTAGTCAAGTGCTACTTTGACGCCATTTTGATGGGAGATACATTGCTGGGTCTCACTTGTTCCGACCTTCACACGCTGGGATACGCAAGGCGATTTATCTTCATCCACTTCATGTTCCATTGGTAAGGAAGAAGTTATACTTAGACAGCTTCTTCTTCTGAATTGTGGAAGTGAATCGTGAAAGGAAGCTTGCCCGATCGCTTCAATCTGAACCTTTTCTAGTCTAGGGTCAACAGCTAACTATCCTACATATCCTCATAATATGCATCTCTTATCTTTTCCTTGAACCACGTTACCACAACCATATTTAGTAATTTTCTACCTTGAATGACTCTTGAGCACTGTACTGGGCGAACAATCGTATATATATATATATATATATATATATATATAATATTAACTATAGCAACAACAATACCAATAGTAACAGAACTAACTCTGCCGAAACTAGTATTAATTAAGCTACAATTTAAATCGTCTTGTACAACCCACCGGGAACGAACTCGGAGGGAAAAGAAGGGGAAGTAAAAAAAAGAAACAAACGAAGTACATGAACAAAAAGTCAAGCACTCGTAAGAAAGAAAAAACCCAAGACGAAAACCCTACATATATATATATATATATATATATATATATATATATATATATATATATATATATATATATATTATCATCCGCAGACAGATCTGTTTTGCTGTATCACAGCTCGTCAGTACGGTTAGACTCCGATTGCTACACAACCCAGGCTCAAAACCCGACCGATTTGGCGTCAGTCGGCAACTCTACCCCTGGGCCACGGGGCGCCCGGTGGAAGAAATCACTCTTTTTAGCGCATATCATATTACACGCCCAATAGCTAGAGTGCTCAATTTCCTTTTTACTGAATGAGCGATATATACACTGAATATATTTATTCAGTAATGAATTCGAACGCTCTCAGCTACTGGCGTATGTTTACATTGTATGTAACACGCTAAAGTCAGCCTTCCTCTACCCATAGCTCATAGGTAGAATCACCGATGCCAATTCAGTCGGGTTTCAATCCTGGCTAGAAGCAATCGGATGTCTAACCGTACTGATGAGCTGATTTATATTTAATATTTTTTAATATTTTCAGAATCGGGTATGGTGTACCCATGGTTAGTAGTGGTGTAACTTTAATTGATGGTTAGTGTTCCAGTGTGAAGAGAATCAGCTATGAGTACTATAGTAATGTTTCTAGAATGTTTGTAAAAAGAACAGTTTTTCATGCTTTAACACGTGCATGACCATGACATTACAACATAAAAAAAATTCCATTTTGGTTAATTTTCATGTACTAATGAACGCTAAGCCATTTGTTAACAGTAATTTTTAGCAACACAGATTTGCGTTTATTTTTTGTTACCATAACTCATACCCCTAAAGATGATCTCGGAAGAAGATTGAAAGTACTTGGGTACATTGAGAAATGAATGATAATAACATCTCTCAATGTTACAGCTCATTTCTGACATCTTTCATTTATAATACGTGAAAGATTATCTGTGAGTATGAACGGATTGTATTAAAAATAAACAGACACAATGTTTGCGATTTATTTGATCTGATATGTGTAAAAGAAAATTTGTTACCTAAACACACACACACACACACACACACACACACACACACACATATATATATATTATGCATGATGCATAATATATTATACATATATTATGCATTACTCTTCAGCAATGAATTGAGTTCTTTCGGTGACTGGCGTGTGTATTCACCGCTTATATATAACACGCTAAAATTTTCCTTCTCTGATTTCATGCGTCTATGGCTTAGGGGTTAGCAACTCCGATTTACAACAAATCGATCGATTTTCGATCCCGGCCAGAAGCAAGTGGATGTCTAGCCACACTGATGAGCTGTGATACAACAAAACAGGCTTGTATATGGATGACGAATATATATATATATATATATATATATATATAAAGAATTAAACTATTTAATATTTATTAATCCAATATATTTTCATTGCTTACACATTGTTTTTAGTGGATACCTATGTTTCAGTAGCGGTTCCGTTCAATATAAACTCTTTCATTTCATCTATCGATGAGTATAAACTAAAAATAGCGTTTAAGTAGATTTTGGGAAAGACAGGAACCAACACAGGAGAACGTTTCTTTTGGACAATGGATGGAATTCCTTCACTTTTGCTTGTCTCATGTAAGGCTAATATAGAAATCGTGTCCGAGGCTAGAGAAGGTGTTATTCAAATAACACTCAGTTGAACGTTTGTTCCGAGACGAAAATCGGGTGTGATTGCTCCAGACGATTTAAGTGCTGAGTTCCCTGAATTTGAAAGCAAGAATTTTAATCTTGTCTGCTGTGGATGTCTAGGCTTCGAATTGATTTAATAGAGGAGGAATTGAGGGTCTGATGTTGTCCAGCGTTTCTTTGCAGAGCCGCCAGTAATGTTTGGAACTGAATTTGTGAGATACTGTACGTTATTTCATTCTACCAGTAAACAAAATCTGAGTATCATTTAGCGCACAGTTGCAGCTACCACAAGCAGAGATAAGAAGGCCCCTATTGTAATTAGTGGAGTCACTACGATATAGCCGGAAGGAATGATTCCTGTGGGCAATGATAGACAAGAAAGCAGGAGAGACCCAAAGAGATGAACAAGGTTTAATTCGAAATTTCCTCACTAGGATGACATTGAATCAATAGCTAAATCCACTGCTAGGAAGGTTGGGTTACTGTGTCAGGTCAGGATGTTTTTTTCCGCCTGAATCCATCCTGCATATATACTAACCAACCATTCGTCCGTGCATGGAGTATTGAAGTCATATATAGTCAGTGACCCCTGCTGTTCATCTCAGTGTTCTTGACAAGCTCCAGAGTCATGGAGATAGGTACCGACTTGGCGGCGCGACTCCAGTCACTTCCCTACAGACGAGGTGTGGCTTCTCTTTGTCTGTTCTATAAATACTTTCATGGCTTCTGCTCCAACGAACTTAAGTCACTGGTGCCTCTGCAACAGGTGTTTACTCGTGCAACCAGACCGGCAACTATCACAGTTAGATCAGCCAAATGCAGACGACAATTCTACTCCTGCAACTTCTTTTCTCGCACTTTCCGCCTGTGGAATTCGCTTCCATATTCTTGCTTTCCTGACGGCTACAACCTCCAGGAATTTAAATGCAAAGTCAATACACACCTCTTAACCACCTCACTCTAGTTCTTTCTACACCACCCTGGATATCCTTTCCTTTCTCTCCACCTTTGCAACTGTCATCACACCTGTATTCCCATCCTTCTCTTGCTCCTTTCTAACTAGTTCGTCTTTCTCTTCACTCTCTTCAATCTAATCTTTTTACTCTTATGTAGTCCACTAATCTCTTTACTCTTATGTAGCCCACAGCACATCAGTGGCGTTACCGCCTTGCTTGGGGTGAGACAATTAAAAAAAATGCTGGCTTTCACCCAGGAGGAGACCTCAGGGGTGAAGTTATAAACAGGCAGATTAAAAATTTTTTTCCAAAAGACATCGCGAAGTAAATCCCGGAACGAGTCCCAGTTCGCTCGTTGATAAAATAAGATATCGTTCGTAGGGGGTTCCTGCATGAAGTGGGAGTAGAAAGAGATATTTACACACACCACTCCTTGATCAGAGGTGCCAAGAGAACTGAGCTGAATAACACGGCAAGAGTCAGGGATAGCAGTAAAGAAGAGATATAGAAGAGACACAGGTCATTTGGAGTTACTGAGAAAACGCATGGGGAAATCCATCACTTGCGTGAGAAATTGAGTAATTGACACTACAGCACCCATTGTAAGGAAAGAATCAACACTTTAGAAGTTATTATTATACAAAATAAACACCCCACGTTAAATAAAATATCGGAAAAACTGAAACTAAGAAAAAAAAAAATGAAAAAAAATTGATAAAAAAAAAAAGGAAAAAAATTAAATTGATTAAAAAATCGAATACATTTGTGCTGCTGCATTCCAATAGACGTTACACATGACGTAACGGTAGACCATTTCAAACATCCAGTATCCCAAAAAATAAAAAGACGCAGGCAAATAAATTCTAACTACCACACAGACACTACATCAATTCTTTATGGTGAAAAAGAATGTTGAAAGAATAAAAATTAACAGAATACATTGTGTGTGCCCCCCTTCGCAATAGACGTTATGCATGACACCACAGCAGACAATTTCAAACGTTCAGCTTCCAAAAACTACCAAGATACAGACAAATAATTTCTAACTACCACACAGATACCACATCTTTTCTTTATAATAAAAAAGAATTTTGCTTTTAATAATTTCACCCCGGGCAAGGCATAAATGCCACTGATGTGCGGGAGGCTACATAACTGAAAGAAAATTAATTAGAGGAGAGAGAAGAGGATTACAAACCAATTAGAAAGAAGCAATAGAAAGATGAAAATGCAGGTGTGATGACAGTTGCAAGGGGGGAGAGAAAGGGAAGGATATACAGGGTGGGGGAATATACAGGGATATACAGGCTAGAGTCAAGTGGTTAGTAGATGAGTATTGACATTGCATTTAAATTTCTGGAGGTTGCAGCCGTCAGGAAAGCAAGAATATCGGAGCGAGATCCACAGGCGGGAAGTGCGAGAGAAGAAGCTGAAGGAGTAGAATTGTCGTCTGCATTTGGCTAACCTAACTGTGAATGGGTGGGACTCAGTTGCCAATCTGGTTGCACGAGTAAACACCTGTTGAGGAGGTACCAGTGACTTAAGTTCGTCTGAGCAGAAGCCATGAAAGTACTTTTATAACAGACAAAGGGAGGCCACATTTCGTCGGTGGGGAAGTGTCTGTAGTCGAGCCGCCAAGTCAGCACCTATCACGTTGCAAACTCTCCTTTGGAGCCTGTCGAGAACACTGAGGTGAGCGGCAGGGGCGCCTGACCATAAATGGCAGCAGTACTCAATGCAGGATCGAATGGTAGACTTGTATATATACAGGATGGATTCAGGCGGAAAGAACGTCCTGGATCGACACAGTGACCCAACCTTCTTAGCTATGGATTTAGCTATGGATTCGATGTAGCGGTTCCATTTGAGATCAGAAGAGTTGATAAGGCCGAGGAGGCGCAGTGTATTGCACTCAGGGAGAATTGCTTGGTCCATGCTTATGGGAGGCAGTAGAGGTTGCCTGTGAAGGTTGACAGACAACAGCTTGGTCTTGGACGCATTAAAGAAGAGCGTCGGGCCCAGGATAGAGCCCTGGGGGGCACCGGCATTCGTGCTGTAGGATGAAGAGGCATGCCCATTCAAAACGACCTTCATTGTTGGTTGTTTAAAAAAGACTGGATTAGGTCAAGTAGACGTCCGGTAATGCCGTAACCCCGTTGCTTGCAAAGGAGGCCAGAGTGCCAGACCCTGTCAAAAGCCTTGGAGATGTCCAGAGCAACCGCACGACCCTCGCCTGACTCATCGAGGGTCTGGAGCATGTACTCCGTAAAGGTTGTTAGCATATCGGCAGTGGACCTGGCAAAGCGGAAGCCATATTGCTTGTCAGAGAAGAGTTTGTGGGCAGTAAGATGTTGAACTATTTCAGCATTGATTATGGCCTCGAACACTTTCCCGAATATCGGTAGAAGACTGATAGGGCGATAGTTGGATGGATCCGAGGGTTCACCACAATTCTTAAAAACAGGAACTACTGAAGAGAACTTCCAGCATGCAGGAAAACAGGAAGCAGAGGCAGTAGTTAAACAGTTTAGAGAGAACAGGGGAGAGTTCAGGGGCACACCTCTTAGGGACTATCACCGGGATTTTGTCGTCACCACTCGCCTTATGGGGGTCAAGTTTTGAAATTACTCGGGATACTACCTTCGGGGTAATATGTACGTCGTGCAGTTTGGCCTCAGTTCTAACGGGGAAGTCGGGTGAGCATACTCCAGATGAGTCAAACGTGGAGTTGGATGAGAATCTGCGATGATGATGTGAGAATCTCAAATTCTCATCTGCGCAGATGATGTGAGAATCTCAAATTCATGGATTAAAGGAGGTATAGAGGATTTGCAGTTGTTAAGCACCCGTTTGCTTATCCGCCAGTAATCTTTGGAGCCGAACTTGCGGTCAGTTATGCGCTGTCGCATTCTCTCAGCGAACAACCGTTTGGCGTCATTCAGGATTCTCTTGCACTTATTGCGAGCAGACGTGAATAGGCGCCTATTGTGATCAGATGACTGGCTCCTGAATAGTCGGAAGTAATGGTTCCTGTGGGCAATGGCGACCGAACAGGCAGGAGAGAACCACGGAGAGGAATGAGGTTTTAGGCAGTACTTCCTGGTGGGTATGAAGGCATCAATGCCAGCTTTCACCCATGACGAGACCTCAGAGGCACAGTCATCAACTGGGAGATCGAACACTTTTCCCCAAGGGACGTCGCAGAGGAAATCGCGAAATGCATCCCAGTCAGATTTTTGGTAGCGGTAGGTGGTCCTATAGGTAGGCGGCTCCTGAGGGCAGTGAGAGTTGAAATAAATACTGAGAGAGACAACAGCATGGTCGGAGTTGCCGAGTGGACAAAGCTGCGAGACTTGACAGAAAAAAACTAAAAAACAGGTCAAGAAAATTATTACAGACAGAACGAAGGAAGAAGAGAGAGAGGAAAAAAACGATTTCTCATATACTTACCTCGCAGATAATCTCTGGATATTTGAGTAAAAATAACATAAAAACAACAATATTTTCACTCTGTCTTTTTTCCAGAAAAATAAAGGTCCATATAACTGCGATTTGTGCAGAGAGTTATGGTCAGAGTTTGAATTCAAGGTCTGGCCACGTACGAAAATTAAAGATTTCACTGGGTTTGGGTGGGGTTAGCTGCCCCTAACTTTGGCATCACTAGGAAAATAAATAGAAGAACCTCAAGACAATGGAACAATTTTTTAACCAAACGGAGCATAAAGTCGAAAATGTTAGTAAGAGAAAAAAAAAACTAAAAAACAAGCCAAGAAAATTATTACAGACAGAACGGAGGAAGAAGAGAAAAGGGAACCCCCCACCCCAAAAAAAAACCGACTTCTCATACAGTTACCTCGCAGATAATCTCTGGAAATTTGAGTAAAAATAACATAAAAAATAAATAAAAGCAACAATATTTTCACTCTGTCTTTTTTCCAGAAAAATAAAGTTCTATATAACTGCGATTTGTGCAGAGAGTTATGGTCAGAATTTGAATACAACGTCTGGCCATGTACGAAAATTATAGTAAAAATTAACGGAATACATTTCGTTTGGCCCCCTTCGCAACAGACATTATTCATGACACCACGGCAGACAATTTCAAACGTCCAGCTTCCAAAAACTACCAAGATGCAGACAAATAATTTCTAACTGCCACATAGACATCTCATCGATTCTTAATAAATAAAAAAGAATGTTGAAAGAATAAAAATTAACGGAATACATTTTGTGTGGCCTCCTTCGCAATAGACGTTATACATGACCCACAGAAGACAATTTCAAACGTCCAGCTTCCCAAGAACTACCAAGATGCAAATAAATAATTTCTAACCAGCACATAGACACCTCATCGAATTCTTAATAATAATAAAGAATGTTGAAAGAATAAAAATTAACGGAATACATGTTGTGTGGCCTCCTTCGCCATAGACGTTATACATGACACACAGAAGACAATTTCAAACGTCCAGCTTCCCAACAACTACCAAGATGCAAATAAATAATTTCTAACCAGCATATAGACACCTCATCGAATTCTTAATAATAATAAAGAATGTTGAAAGAATAAAAATTAACGGAATACATGTTGTGTGGCCTCCTTCGCCATAGACGTTATACATGACACACAGAAGACAATTTCAAACGTCCAGCTTCCCAACAACTACCAAGATGCAAATAAATAATTTCTAACCAGCATATAGACACCTCATCGAATTCTTAATAATAATAAAGAATGTTGAAAGAATAAAAATTAACGGAATACATGTTGTGTGGCCTCCTTCGCCATAGACGTTATACATGACACACAGAAGACAATTTCAAACGTCCAGCTTCCCAACAACTACCAAGATGCAAATAAATAATTTCTAACCAGCACATAGACACCTCATCGAATTCTTAATAATAATAAAGAATGTTGAAAGAATAAAAATTAACGGAATACATTTTGTGTGGCCTCCTTCGCCATAGACATTATACATGACCCACAGAAGACAATTTCAAACGTCCAGCTTCCCAACAACTACCAAGATGCAAATAAATAATTTCTAACCAGCACATAGACACCTCATCGAATTCTTAATAATAATAAAGAATGTTGAAAGAATAAAAATTAACGGAATACATTTTGTGTGGCCTCCTTCGCCATAGACATTATACATGACCCACAGAAGACAATTTCAAACGTCCAGCTTCCCAACAACTACCAAGATGCAAATAAATAATTTCTAACCAGCACATAGACACCTCATCGAATTCTTAATAATAATAAAGAATGTTGAAAGAATAAAAATTAACGGTATACATTTAGTTTGACCCCCTTCGCAATAGACGTTATACGTGACACCACTGCAGACCATTTCAAACGACCAGCTTCCCAAAAACTACCAGGCTGCAGACAAATAATTTCTAACTACCACATAGACACCTCATCGATTCTTTATAATAAAAAATAATGTTGAAAGAATAAAAATTAACGGAATACATTTTATTTAGCCCCCTTCGCAATCGACGCTACACGTGACACTACGGCAGACCATTTCAAACATCCAGCTTCCCAAAGACTAAAAGGATTTAGACAAATAATTTCTAACTACCACACAGACACCACATCTTTTCTTTATAATGAATGCGAATGTCGAAATAATAATAATAAACGGAACTTTTTTGTGCGTTCCCCTTTGCAATAGACGTTATATATGACATCACGGTAAAATTTTTCAAGCGTCCAGCATCCTAAAGACTAAATGGATGCAGACAAAGCAATCTAAATACAAAACAGATACCATATCGAATCTTTATAATGAATGCGAATGTCGAAATAATAACAATAAATGGCATTTGTTTTTTGCTGCGTCCCTCTTCGCAATAGACGTTATACATGACACGGTAGACCATTTCAAACGTTCAGCTTCCCAAAAAATAAACGGATGCATAAAAGAATTCCAACAAACTAATTCTAACTACAGATACCAAATTGAATCTTGATAATGAATACTAAAGTCTAAATCATCATAATAATAAATGCCACTCTTGTTGTGAGGCCTTATTCCCAATAGTCATTACACGTGACACCATGGTAGACCATTTCAAACGTCCAGCTCCACAAAGACTACCAAGATGCAGACAAATGAATTCTAATTACCGCTACATGAGTTCTTGAAAATGACTACAAAATGCGAAAGTACTTAAGTATTTGAATTTTTATTTGTTTAACATTATTATTTTTTTATGAGCAGATATTAATCGTTCGATGAAAATCAGGAGAATATCTATATACAGTTTAATGTGAACTTTGTCTTTCATGAAATCTTCTGTGGGTCGATTGGTAAAGACACATCTGAACTACAGAAGGCATTTCTCTGGTGTGGTGTGTGAGTTTGCAGGTTCGATTCCTACCGGAAGGTAGATATTTTCTAAGATGATTTCTCAAGAGATTAATCCAGTGGAAATTATAATGTACTGTTTTACATTGTATTGTGGTGATACCAACCGAAAAAAAGCGATAAACCGGATGTTGGCTCTCTCACAACAAAAAGGAAAATGAATAAAACTCGTCGTCGCGCATCCGAGTTTGCGCAGATGTTCCGGTTGAAAAATAAAAATTAACCAAATATCAAATTTCCATTTCGCGAGCCTACGCGAATTTTATTTACCAGCCAAGGTAAACGAAAATCAAAACAAGCTGTTTGATCCAAAAGGCAGATATAAAAAGCGGAGACTAAGTATCGTTAGACAAACCGAAGGAGACGGACGAGCTGATTAGTTTCTCCCTTGACTTAAGTCGAGCGGCTACTATGCTGACCTCTTTCCTTCCCCGGTCTCAAAAGTACTTATTGACCTTTTCAAAGACATTCCTCAAAAGTACTTACTGATTTGCTGACCTTAGAAGCAGCAACTTCAAAATGAATATCCCCTTACCTACATGAGGCTTCCGCACTCCTAAGCCTTTTATCTTTTTCAGCATTATATTATTTTCCATGAACATTCTAATCTCCGTTGGACTTATATTCAAGTATTATTTTAATTGTAAAATATAAATTGAAATGTGTATATATAAATAGTATTTTATACTCAAATTGCCTTTCTTGATTTTATAATCATTTTATGAATTATAGTGGGCTATCTTCCCACAAGGCCAAATTCCGTTAACCTGCACGGTATACAATTACCCTTCATTAGAACGGAATCCTACTACTACTAGAAAAGAATAAATAAGATAAGAGATAACCCCTAGAGTATATAACACGCTAAAGTCCACATTCCTCCGGATTCGCCCATAGCTCAGAGGTAGAATCGCCGACTCATGTCAATTCGGTCGGGTTTCAATTCTGGCTAGAAGCAATCGGATGTCTAATCATACTGATGAGCCTCTTGCCATGAAGAACCACCGTTCGTGTGAAACCGCGGTAGGTGGTGGCGCAATTCTAGATTTTTGTATTTCATATATATACAGGGCCGTTGCTGATGCTAAAAAAAAACAAACACCGGGCACAGAGAAAATTACCCGGATTTATTAGTTGACAAAATGATGACGTCATCCGTTTCCAGAAACGATGATTTTTGCGGATTTTTTCGGCTATTCCAATGGAAATTAGGCACACAACGTAAACGAAATCAGGAAATCGGGTTTGGATTTTCTGAGTATAACCAGTCTTTTCTCCCAAAATTAATAAATAAACAGATTTTTACTGCGTTCATTCGGATGTTTTCTTCGTTTTCCTTTCTTTCTTTCTTTATGAATTGTTTAGTTTGATTTCTGACGAAGACATTTTTCCTTGCCCGGGTTTTCACTATGATTGCACGGATCGGTGTGCTCGGTAGTCAGATACGGCCATGTGTATATATATATATATATATATATGTATATATACATGCTATAGTCATCCGCAGACAGATCTGTTTCGCTGTATCACAGCTCATCAGTACGGCTTAGACTCCGGCCACTTCTTGAGCCAGGATTGAAACCCGACCGAATCGGCGTCAGTCGGTGATTCTACCCCTAGGCCACGAGCGTCCAGTAGAAGAAGGCAGGCTTTTTAGCGCGTATAAACACGGCCAATAGCTAGAGTGCTCCAATTCATTATCGAATGAGCGATGAGTAAATGCCGGAGTAGCTACTGTTTACAAAGTCCCCCACTCTTCCAGAGTGCTCAATCAGGGTGTGAGAGCGTAAATACTATAGTCATCCGCAGATAGATCTGTTTCGCTGTATCACAGCTCATCAGCATATATATATACAGTTGAACCTCGTAGTACGAGTCTACCATTGAGCGATCAACTTGCTTTGCGAGCCACCATTTATAAGAATTGTTATATCGTACTTCGAGGAAAATTTCGTAGTACGAGCAACTGTAATACATGGTGGCTGTCGGTGATTGAGGCAAAGGGAGGCAATCGATATCGTTGCTAGCCGACGACATCGATTTCTAGGAAATAGCACGTTTTATTCTGTTTTATTGTTCTTAAATCTTTTCTAATTGCACTTTTCTTGAATTTCTAAGAATTTCTAAGAAAATAAATATATACTAGTGTTGAAGTGAAGTTGTTGGAAATAGTATATCCGTGTATATTATTCTAACTGAGTTGAGCTCAGAGCTAGTTTGACTTCTGATGTGGTTGTCTCTGGGTAAGTTCGGTATCTCTCGGTAAATTATGTATCAGTTCTGGTACTCTCCGATAATTGGCACGGATCTCTACGAATACTCAGTCTCTCAACTCTATGGCAGCAACTGCTGTTCTTTCTATGGCAGGAGTATACGTATACTCAGTCGAGTTCATTATCATATACAAAGGGGAGATCCAAAAGTACTATAATGCCCAAAAGCTTAAACACAACGTCAATTGCCATCTTCTATCTCCTTGATTCCCATCCTTCTCTTATCCTGTCTTCAAATCTCATGTACTTTGTTCTTTTTTCTCACTGTAATCTCTTGCACACCAGTAGCCGTTCTGACATGCTTGCGGTGAAATAATAATAATAATAATAATAATAATAATAATAATAATAATAAAGACCTGGAAAATTGAAATAGAAAAAATGTGGAAATTGAAAACAAGAGTTGTGCCAGTGATAGTAGGTGCACTTGGAATGATAAAAAATGGAACAAAACAACACATTGAAAGAATCCCTGGAAACCCCAGCTTAAGAGATATACAAAAAATTGTCTTATTAAGTACAGCCCACACACTAAGGAAAACTTTATCTATGTAATGCTGGAGATGTTAGGGAAGATAGAAAAACATGAAATGGAGCCATAACAACACGTCACTACCTGCCTTAGGTCTCCCCGCAGACTTGGTTGGTAGTGAGACCAAAGCAGAAATCGAAATATGATGAAAAATGACATAATAATAATAATAATAATATGGCCAATATCCAGAACGTGCCAATAAATCCAGTGTTGATAAAGTTAATACTCATCGATGGTTACGTGCATCTGGATTAAAGTCTGAGACTGAAGGCTTTATTCTTTCAGCGCAAGACCAAAGTCTTTTCACTAGAAACTTTCAGGCAAATATTATACATAATAATATGGATCCAATATGCAGGTTTTGTGATAAACACCAAGAAACAATAGACCATCTAATCTCAGACTGTTCTGTACTTGCCCCAAATGAATATAAAAATCGCCACGATAGAATGGGGCAATATTTACATTGGACAATGTGCAAACACTATGGAAAATCTGTAAACAAACACTGGTATGAACATCACCCAGCTCCGGTTACAGAAATATAAGATGTCACCATTCTAATGGATTACACCATCTACACAGACAGAAAAATTGAAGCAAATAGGCCAGGCATTATTGTTAAAAAACAGAAAGAGAAAACTTGTCTATTAATTGATATGGCTTGTCCAGCGGATTGTAACATAGCAACCAAGGAATTTGAAAAACTGTCAAAATATAAAGACCTGGAAATTGAAATAGAAAAAAATGTGGTAATTGAAAACAAGAGTTGTGCCAGTGATAGAAGGCGCACTTGGAATGATAAAAAATGGAACAAAACAACACATTGAAAGAATCCCTGGAAACCCCAGCTTAAGGGAGATACAAAAAATTGTCTTATTAAGTACAGCCCATACACTAAGGAGAACTTTGTCTATGTAACGCTAGGGATGATAGGGGAGATAGAAAAAACATGAAATGGGGCCATAACAACACGCCACGCCCTGACTTAGGTCTTTCCCCAGACTTGGTTGGTAGTGCGACCATAGCAGAAATCGAAATATGATGAAATATGACATAATAATAAAACAGAAGTTTTCTCTCAATTGTCTCGAAATTCAGTCAGTTAAGTGCCACACGTGATCCACGATTGGATGATCATGTGTCATATGCGACATGACTGACTGGGAAGAATATTTTTCTGCAGTAGGTTGCCATTACTTTCTGAGGTAGACTGGTTGCTAACCAAGGCCATAGAACTAAATCTGTCCAGCTATTTAACCCACAGCTAGAGGGAGAAGAGACGGATTAATATCTTTCTCAAAGATATTTGAGTGTTAGTGAATGTAACGAATTTATAACTGGAATTTTTTTAACTGCACTTTTCTACTTGTTATCTTTAAAAACTTAAAAATAAGCATTTTTGTTGTTTTGGTTGAGGGGTGGGGCTGGAAAGGATTAATTATTTTTCTATTAGCTTCAGTGGGAAAATGCTTTGTAATACGAGTAAATTGCAATACGAATGAAACTTGTACTGCGAGGTCCTACTATATATATGTTTATCGTTTTGAAGATTATTTTTAGTGGATCAGTCAGTTAAGTGCCATACGTGAAACACGCTTGGGCTATCATGTCTCGAAAGAGACATGACTGACTGGACAGAAAATTATCCCGCAGTAGGTTGCCATTACTTTCTGCGGTAGACTGGTTGCCAGGTAAGGCTATAGAACTCAATCTGTCCTGTTATTTAACCCATAACTGGAAGGAATTTCCCAATGATATTTGCGCGTAAGTGAATGCAATGAATTCAACTGGAATTCGAACTCGGGTCCTCTATTTTTCGTTCCTAGTCTATATCCACTGTACCACAACGCACATCCACATTAGTGGATACCGTTCGTTAAAAATGTGTTTAAATAACGGTTTTCAATAAATGCACCTTCCGACATGATTTGAACTTAGCTCTCACATTTCTCGTTCCGAGCCGATATTCACAACACCACAACGCTCTAAATTACCAACACTAAACAGGAAACCTTTTTTTCCCCCATAAAACTTCACCCATATAGATACATACAGAAGTATATATCGTCCTGTGACAGTTGGCAAGCATACCTGGTAGAATATTTTACAGCATCGCGATTTCAAACCTCACTGTGTAGCCCGGGTGCCAATCGAAGCTAAGCTTTGCAAATAACAACGTACCAATTTAATTACCTAAATACGTGTATACAGAAGGCGTTGGCTTACTTCGGCGATTAGCGGGTAGGTGTGTCGGAAAAAGAAGCCGATCGAAGCAGTGGGGGATTCACCTAGAATTAGACGGATTGACACTCAGAAGGACAGAAAGACACAGATTTAAGCGATAGAGACAGCAACACACGCACGCACGCACGCACGCACACACACACACACACACACACACACACACACACAGAGGGAGAGAGAGGGGGCACTTTGACGTGGTGTAATGGTTAGTAAGTTTGTCTTGCCATAACAATTACTACTGATAACTGAGTTCGATCCTCACTTGGTGCTTCATAATTTCGATCATGTGTTATATCTAAGATTCGCCTTGTAAATTACTATATATATATAATTTAATTTTTTGAATATTATTTTTAATTGATACTCGTATTTGAGTAGATATTCTGTTTTTAATAAAACAGTATAATTATATATTTATTTCTACCGGCCAGATTATTTACAATATCGTAAATAATCAGGCTGGTAGAAATAAATAAATCTACGGTTTGATTAAAAACAGAATATCTACTCAAATACGAGTATCGATTAAAGATAATGTTCAAGCATATAAATTAAATATGTCGGTTGTTAAAATCATTTCGTTAATCTTCAGGATTTTCCGATTATATATATATATATATATATATATATATATATATATATATTTAATCGTATCACCCCGAACAAGGCGGTAACGCCACTGATGTGCAGGGGGCTACGTAATAGTGAGAAGATCGGAAAAGAGAAAGCCGGAAACCACATCCTAAACAGGGAACAAGGGATGAGCCTCTTAACCTGTTCAATAGACATGGGTGGAGTGTGAACAGGGCGATAGATAGATCTATCTACTCCAATTGAAAAAAACAAAACAAAAAAACAAAGAAACAAAACATGGCGCTGGATTACTAAGTTTTAATTTAGTAAAAGTCCAGTCAAGAGATATCTGCTAAAATCAAGAATTAAATTAAAGAAAACCAATTAAACATGAAAAGCTTAAAATTTAAAATTAGACAGAAAAAAAAAAGAAAAAAAAAGGCTTACTTTAAGAATATTTCAAACAAAACAGAACTATATTCTAACGTAAATAATGCGATTTCTAAAAACAATGGAATTAAATTTTTATTTATTAGCACGACATATTTTTATAACTTAAACGTTATTTTACTCGCATTTGAGCAGATGATCCGTTTATTTTATTAAACAGTATCTTTATTTATCTCTACCGGCCTAAATCTTCGAAAAGTTTTATTAGTAAAATATGCGCTCTCCAGCAAAATCCGACCACCTACGTTACCGTAGGTCAGGGGTTCGGTAACCTTTTGGGGAGAGCGGACCAGAAAGATATGCAGGGTCTCGGATGAGGGGCATGATAGCAAATATACAATAATAAATTGTCTCGATCTCTGACCGCTACTTCCTGAATGCTTTTTTGGTCTGAATAAGAACTAACGAGGTTAATGTGTCGTAGTAGGGAGATGGTTAAGGGCTCATTAAATTGGCCTTGCCTTGGTGAAACATAACAAAACTCCCCACAACTTTGGTTTTATTCGAATTTCATCACAAGGTGGAAGTTTGGATGTTGGAATGTAAAAGAATAAAATATTTCATTTTGTATGTTAAAGTAAATTTTATTTACTAAACAGAACATTAATTTGTACAAGTTAAATATACAATGAAAAATAGTAGTAAGAAGTTAAATGTATCAAGATTTCCTAGTTGTAACTTGTGTGCATATCATATTTGATACAGTATTTCCCTATAAGGAAACATTTTCTATTTCCCTATAAGGAAACATTTGGTATTCATTGACTGAGCAGTCAGTACTGCTTTCATTTGAAATTTATAAAATATTTCTCTTAAAAAATTTTTCAGGAAAATATTTCTTTCAAGGCTTGTTTTCATACTGTATCAAATATGATACGAATGGCCCTAGAGGGTTAAAAAGGGGGAGGGGGTAAAAGGATCTTGGTGTCTTCAATTTGCATTTGTATTAAATCATTATAGGTTCTGCTAGTCGTGTTAACCCTCTAGGGCCATTCGTATCATATTTGATACAGTATTTCCCTATAAGGAAACATTTTCTATTTCCCTATAAGGAAACATTTGGTATTCATTGACTGAGCAGTCAGTACTGCTTTCATTTGAAATTTATAAAATATTTCTCTTGAAAGATTTTTCAGGAAAATATTTCTTTCAAGGCTTGTTTTCATACTGTATCAAATATGATACGAATGGCCCTAGAGGGTTAACAGGAGAGTAATGAAGTATGTGTTCCTTTCCTTTTTTATGACCGGCTAGAAAGTGAAAAGGAAGGTAAAGCAATAAATGAAATTGTACTTATCGGAGGTTAATATTTAGGAGTCAGTTGAAGTATCTTTTGTTGTTTTTGTTGTAGTCTTCTTTGTTGACAGCGGGAATGTTGAGGATAGAGAAGAAGTAAAGGAAATTAGCACAAGTGAAGAAGGAGAATAAATGCGTGACAGGACCTTTATATGTCCAGTCAGTAGATTAAAATTTCTTTTGTCACATCATACAGTCTCGTCTCTAATTTCTACCCCCATCTGACTGACTGATTCTGACTACCTTTCTGTTTTTCACACTGGATTACTAACTTTTCTCAGTTTTGCAAACAGCTTCCTTTCATTGGTCAGAAAATTAATTTAACATCTGATCGCGAAATCCGGTTTCATCTTTTTCTTGCAGTACAGGATCAATTCTTTTCCTATTCATCAAAATCAGGATTTCACACGTCATTGTTAATTTTTGTAAAATGAGGAAGAGAAAAGAGTTACTTTTAATTTCGTGTCCACTACAAATGTTATATTATTTAAACAAGGTTCCTTATTTTTCAGCAGGAATAAGAGGATAGCGACTAACACAATCAGCAAAATGTAAATTCCTTACTCTAAATAAAATCCTATTGGAAATGGTAAATTATTGAATACGACACTTGTTTTTCTTTTATTGTCTGATAACTTCTCTACATCAGATGAAATATTTATTGACCGCAGGAACAAAACATTATCCAGGTAGTCATCACTCAACCTTGTTCTTAAAAGTCGCTCACAAACACATGTACTTGCAAAAAATTATACGACTGATAATGATATGGCGGCGGACCTGAAGCAGACTACCACCACATTTAATTTCGTTGTTTTTAATTTTTTTTTTTTACTTTTTTCAGCGCACTCCTATCGATTTTTACTTAAACTTTCCGATTATAAAAAAAAATTTGAAAAATTACAATATTTAAACAAATTTGCGGAGGTAGTTTCTCATAGAATGTTATAGTAAATCGATCCTCCATTTTCAATCCACTATAAGGTTGTATGAGAAACTGGTCCCCTACTAAAATCGTTTAAATATTTAAATTTTTGCAATTTTTTTTGTCATTGGTAAAGTTTAACCTGTAAAAGATAACATTGCACTAAAAAAAAGTAAAAAAAATTTGATAATGAACACATTTACAAGTGGTGGTAATGTCGTACCGGCAACTGGTTTCAGAAAATGGAGGCTCGATTTACTATAACGTTGTATGAGAAACTGATCCCCCCAGAAAATGTTTAAATATTGAAATTTTCTAATTTCTTTTTGTCAATCGTAAAGCTAAGAGGGTAATCGATAGGAGTGCGCTGGAAAAAGCAAAAAAAAAAATAAATAAATAAATAAATAAAATAAATAAAAACTAAAAACAACGAAATTGAACGTAGTGGTAGTCTGCTTCAGGTCCGCCGATATAGCTAATGTTGGGAGGTTATTCGACGGAAAGTGCGACACAGAAATTCGAAGGCGAATTGGCATGGCGAAAGACGCATTTCAGAAGCTTTCACTAGAAACAAAGAGACTACTGAATTGCTATGTGATGTCAGTTCTTCAATATGGCAGTGAATGCTGGACAATATCATCAAAGATGAAGGAAAAAACTTGAAGCAACTGAAATGTTGTTCTACAGAAAGATGCTGAGGATACCATGGACCGAGCATGTGAGCAATGATGAGGTTTTGGAAAGGATAGAAACGAAAAGGAAATTAATACTGAGCATCAGGAAAAGACAGCCTAAGTCCCTGGGACATGCAATGAGGAAGGAGGGTTTGGAGAACCTGATACTGACAGGCCATATAGAGGAAAATAGAGACAGACGAAAGCAGCATATAACATATTTGAAGGGCCTGAGCAGGTGGATAACAGAACAGGGGTTGCGTGGTGTAACAGGAGAAAACGTGTTAAGAGCCACCAGGGAAGAAGCAGAAAGCCATGATCACCTACGTCCTGAAAGAACAAGGCACAAAGAAGAAGAAGAAGAAGAAGAAGAAGAAGAAGAAGAAGAGCAGTGTGTGTTTCGGGAGTTTTCTTATTCTGTTGAAACAACACTGAACAGTTAAGTTAGAAAACTTTTCTACGTTATATATATATATATATATATATATATATATATATATATAGTTATTTTGTAGTCATAATAGTCATAATTAAACTGGACCAGTAACCAGTTGGATTAAAATGTGCTCAATACATTTATATTGTAGAGCTTTTGAATATTTTTCACTTGCAAATGAGTTATTTCCGCAACCTAGGTTTCATCCTTTTGCTATTTTAAGGCCATTTATAAAAACTGATTTTCCAACGTTTTTCAAATGTACAACAGGGATTTCTCCAAACGCGCGACTGAAATTTTTAAACAAACGAAAATTTTCAAAATTAAGAGTTACTTAAGGATCTTGAAACACTTTCATCCATGTTTGCATGGTCCTAATGTGTATCTATAACTGTGAATAATTTTCACTACAATTATTCAACATTGCCTGATGACGAGGTAAAATGTCGAAATATAGAAATTTCCGTGTCGCAGTGTAAATAAATTTGAAGTAAAAAACTGATTAATTATATATATTATGCTCTACAATTTATGTTGTATTTTTTAAAAGAGTAAATGATGGAGAACTCGGGATTCTAAACCTGTTAGCTCTCTTCACGTGGATATATATATATATATATATATATATATATATATATATATATATATATATATTAAGAATAAAAGCTAAAGCTTAAAATATAAAACTTAGAGTTAAATGCCAACGTCAACAGAGTCTACATATAATATAATAATATTATCAATGCCAAAATCTGCTACTCAAGAATTTCATGTAAAAGAAGAGTCTCTAATTCCCCATGATGATCGTTATTACATGATGTTCTTGACTAGCAAATTTTGGTATTGATAATATATATATATATATATATATATATATATATATATATATATAAGAGTGTTTGGGCTAAATTTGACAGGGCTTTATTAAAATGGAAAAACGAAGTGAATATCTAAGTCAAAAATCAATTTATTGGAAAACTGGCATGTACCCAGTGCCTTGAAAACTGTCTTCTGATAAGTGGATGTGTCTAGCCACACTGATGAGCTGTGATACAGCGAAACAGGCTTGTATGTGAATGACTAATATATTATGCTCTCATTACGATTGAGCTCTATAGAGAAGACAATTTTAAAAACAGTTTCCACTTCTGCGAATATGTTCTTTCGGTGACTGGCGTGTGTATACATTGCTTATATACAACACGTTAAAATTTCTATATTCTGATTCCATGTACCTGTGGCTTAAGGGGTAGCGACTCCGACTGACACCAACTCGGCCGAGTTTCGATTCCGGCCAGAAGCAAGTGGATGCGTCGAGCCACACTGATGAACTGTGATACAGCGAAACAGGCTTGTATGTGGATGACTAATATATATATATATATATATATATATATATATATATATATATATATATATATATATATATATATACAGTCATTATTATTATAATAATACCATACTGCAACTTGATAGCTCTAAAATTTCAGTGTATAATACACCATTATCAGGCTGTGATATGTGGTTAACTTACTTAGTTATATATATATATCGTTAATTCAGTAATGAATTAGCACACTCTAACTACTGGCGTATGTTTACATGATATAACATACGCTAAAAGCCTGCCTACTTCTACCTAGGTAGAATCGCCGACTAACGCCAGTTAGGTCGGGTTTCAATCCTGGGTAAAAGCAATCGGGTGTCTAACCGTACCGATGAGATTTGATACAGTGATTTGTACATTTTCTAAATTATAATTAATATATATATATATATATATATATATATATATAAGGAAATTTAAAACAATAAGATTAAATTAAACTAAAATAAATAAGATCATCAAATAAGATGAATAAAATCGGGTGGGAATTTAATACATTTAAATAGATTTTGTGAACTCGGACATTTAATGTACTCAGTTCATAAATACATGTTTGGTGCTTAAAGAAGCTCTTCAGTGATGACCCGCCTTCAATGCCGATTTCGGGTTTTAAACATCATATTGACTCCGGAGGATGTGCGTTGTGGTACAGTGGATATCGACTCTGAACGAGAAACTGGGGAGCCGATTTCGAATTCCAGCTAAATCCATTGTATTCACTTACGCGCAAATACCCCTGGGAAAGGTATTAATCCGTCTATTCCTTCCAGTTATGGGTTAAATAGCAGGACAGATTGGGTTCTATAGCCTTTGATGGCAATCAGTCTACCGCTGAAAGCAATGGCAACCTACTGCGGGATAATTTTCTGCCCAGTCAGTCATGTCTCTTTCGAGACATGATCGCCTAAGCGTGTTTCACATATGGCACTTAACTGACTGATTGACTCCGGTATTAACCCCGACTTTTGGTCCAGAAGTACCAAGCTGGCTCCGTACTTTTGTGCTACTTGTTTAGGATTTCTTTTCGGCGGAATTCCTACTTTTTATTGGATGTTTTGTCAAAGAAGACCAGACATATCAAAAGTTTAAACCGGAAAAAAGACAGTAGCAGAGAATATAAAAAGCAAAAAGTTAGGAAAAAAATTAAATCAAAAAGGATAATAATAGAAAAAACTGAAAAAATTCCTTGAAGTGTTTTGTTAATATAAAAAACAAAACAAAATAGATGAGAAAGAACATAAGTGAAGTCATAGAAACATACTACTAGATAAAATATCATAAAATATAAGTTAAATTTTAAGATATTTATGAAAAAAAGGGGTAAATATTATAGATAAGAGCAAATAGCAAATATATTGAGATAATTATATAATTACAATATATCTATGTTCTATTTCCGTAGTGAGCCCATTTTAAAATATCGGACTGTGGACTGTACTTCCATTTGTATTAACCACTTTATATATATATATATATATATATATATATATATATGTGTCCAGTCCGTAAACGGTGAAAATAATCCAGCAAGATTAACTTAATATAACATAATATTATATAATATTCCGGCAAAATGTTTTGTACCAAATGGAAGTTATATTGTAAGGTCTGATAAAATGAGCTAATTAGCTCATAGACATGAACTAGAGTTTATAACCACTTGAAATGACGTGTTGAGTTTTCCTTATATATATATATATATATATATATATATATATATATATATATTCCATTTGTAAACGAGTTGTTACGCAACCCAGGTTTTTACCATGAGTGTTTTCTTCAGGCTATTTTCAATAACAAATACAAATTTGCAATGGTCTAATTTTATAAACAAAAACTAAGTAATTAAACAATCAATCAATCAATCAATCAATATGTATATATATATATATATATATATATATATATATATATATATATATAATTCCAGGTGAAGATGACTCAAGGTTTTTTTTTATTTTGAGTGCTCTGGCATTTATTTTATTATGAACAGTGCTCAATATTATGAGTATTATAGAGCCTAATATAATTATGTAGTTATGTATCAATTGTACATTGCGACTCGGAAATTTCTATGTTTCGAGATAGATTCTCATCATCAGGCAATGTTGCTGTTGGATGTGCAGATGATTTGCACCGCTGTCAGACCAAATTCATACAACAATGAATGGTTCAAATTCATCCAGACAAAGTCAAGTTAAATAGAAAAAGGAAAAAAGAAAAAAAAATTAAAAAGAAGAAAAAAGAGAAAGGAAAGGAAAAGAAATGAATAAGGGGAAAGGGGTTTTCACTTAAGGTATTAGATCTCAGAGTCACGCAACGTCTTTGGCCTAGACAAACAAAAAACAACAAAAAAAAAACTTCGTTAATGAAACCAATGAATTTTGACCTGAGTTGTCGGTTGTCTGTTTTAGATGCATGACTTTGAAATTTAAAATGTTTAAAAATTAGGGGTTGAATTTACGCTAGAAAAAATAATTGTTAGTTTTTCTTTTTAATTCTAATCGTAATAATGACAGTAGTATTATATAATTATTACTTTTTTCATATAATCATATCGCCCCAAGCAAGGCATTTTATTACCACTTTTTGCATGGGGGTTACATAGGAGGAAAGTTATGAGAAAGAGTGACTGGTTATAGAGGGTGTCAGGAAGTGGGTAAGAGAAAGATGAGAATACTGATGAGAGTAGAGTGGACGGAGCATGAGAGAGAGAGGGGGGGAGAGAGAGGGAGAGAGAGGATGAATGTTAGTGAGATAGGAGATGACTATTGACTTTACATTTAGATTCTTAGAGATTATAGCTGTCGGGAAAGCAAGTAAATGGAAGGGAATTCCATGAGAAAGAGGATGCAGGTTAGTGAGATAGGAGATAACTATTGAATTTACATTTAAATTCTTGGAGTTTATAGCTGTCGGGAAAGCAAGTAAATGGAAGGGAATTCCACAGGCAGGATGTGCGAGAAAAGAAGCTGTTGGAGTAGAATTTAGGGTTTACAATTTATTGGTTTCACAGTAAAAGGGTGGGAGCTAATTGCTAATCTTGTGGCTCGAGTAAATTTATATATAGGGGGCTAAGTGCATCGGAGCAGAAGTCGTGACAGTATTTGTAGAAGAGACACAGGGAAGCCGCATTGCGCCGGTGAGAAAGTGACTGTATTCGAGTTGCAGTAATAATGTAAGCAACATGCACACGTGAAGATATGTGCTCACGTAGATGCGTGAATTATATGGAATACTTGGTTGTTAAAGATTTTAAATGCCATAAAAATACGTTAGAGAATTTGAACTTCGCAGGAATTAATTATGTAAATAATCAAATTACTCAGAGGCAAATAATTATTTACCTTAATTATATTTAAAAAAAACCCCTCTAAACACAAGTAAGTACATGCCTTTGAATTTAAAAATTCTTCACAACGTTTATTTATTTTTTTAAAATTTTTTAAAAAAAATGTTGTAACACTTTTTCGGCAATATTTTATGTTTAAACTGTAATATAGACGCTGATGATGAACGAAGACGTTCGTAAGTACTAGGAGAACTTTTGGACAATTTTCATACAAATATAATACCGAAATAAAAAGTCTAATCAGAAAATATGAAAAAATTCAAAAGAAAATATATAAGACTATGTTGTCTCTAATGTTTAACTCAACTTGCTTAATATATATATATATATATATATATATATATATATATATATTGTAACTAAGTTGTAGAAATCGTAGGTTTTTTAACCTGTTGTTCATGCATTTACTTTTATAAAGAGTGCTCGATACAAACGAGCGTTATATTGTAATAGTTGTTACAATGGTTTATAAATTCATAGTATCACTCGACAAAAATTTTCGCGTTTCGAAGCTAACCATGTGTCTTGGCCGCTTCTTCTTCGGGTGATCAGGTTGGTATGAAAATTATCTGGTTGAAAAGACCGTTTATTTGTGGTGGATTTGTTTTTTTAGGTGAAAGTGGGGTTGGGGTGTAATTTGGATTCTATTGACCTTATTAACGTCTTAGGGTTAGGTGTTTGGGTGGGTGGCTAAGTTCAGGATATGTTTTCCTATTTATCTTGTCTGGGTGAAGCCTGGTGGCGCCGTGGATGTTGTTAATTGGTTTAGGGGTTGGTATGTGTTGTTTTGGTTCTGGTCTGGTTGCTTCTTCGTTTAATTTTGGTTATTTTGTACTGGGGTATGTGTTTTTTTGTTTTTTACAGTGTCGATATTTTCTTTTATTTTTCTACTATTTTACGGTAGCTGGACTTATTGCTGGTGTGGTATGGGTTTTTTTTCTTTTGTTTCTACGTTTTTTTTTGTTCTGTTTATGAATAGGGTTGGTTATGTGTATTTTTTTGCATTTGGAGGGGTTCGTGGTGGTGTGTTTATTTGTTTATTTAAATTTTAGCGAGATATATTTGCGATGTTTGCATAGTACTGCTAATTCATCTCTATGGTTTAATAGTTCGCTTATGTTGGGGTACTGTAGAATGTGTAGCTTTTCACTTAGACATAAAGGGCAGATGTCGTCAAGTGAGTTGCAAGTTCTAGTTTTTTCTAGGATTTTCCATTTTACTTTGGGTTTCTGTTTTGAATCCTTTAGCTTCCAAAAGTATGTAGAAGGGGATGTTTGGTTTCGGTATAAGTTGTTTTTGAATGAGGTTTCAACCAGATAATTTTCACATCAACTTGATCACCCGAAGAAGACCCGGCCAAGACACATAGTCAGCTTCGAAACGCGAAAATTTTTGTGTAGTGATACTATGAATTTATAAACCACTGTAACAACTATTACAATATATATATATATATATATATATATATATATATATATATTCTAAGAATAAAAGCTAAAAGCTTAAAATATAAAATAAACTGAGGAGTCAAATCTAAATTTAATAATAATAATAATAATAATAATAATAATAATTTGATAATACCTATCTGCAACTTAGTTTTAAGTAACAATAATAAACAGGTGGATAATTGCCGTTTCATAAAACTCTATACGAATTCTGGTATTTCTGAACTGATTCTGCATCCACTCGTATCCTATAATGGATGTCTACTCACTGATCCACGTTGCAGACGCCTTCTCAGGCGCATCTGTGTTTGGTCAACACTCAACGGCGCTCAACCTGTGGTTTATACTTACGGACATTAGCTCCAGTTTCTGGGAGAGAGCGCGTGATCAACAGTCTGAACAAAGCCAGGGCGCCCAAACCCTCGGTTACGATGACTTGTGACATCGTGCATGTACAACCATCGAAGAACACGTCTGCCCAATTTCACTTGGGTTTTCAGGCACTTTCCAAAGATGCCGCTCTAAATTCTTCCAGATCGAGATCCTTCCTTTGCAGTCTGGTTGGGTTGACTTTTATGATCGCTTCGACTTCGTCACCCACACCCCGATAAACAAGCCAAAAAGAATTTTTGTTCTTTTTTTTATTTTTTAATTGTAAAAAAATTCTTGTAAGTACCTCGATTATCATCCGCACTTTCCCAAATTATTTGTGAATAACTCCATGATTTTTGGCAATTTTTCATTCTGAGGGATGGAGTTGTTGCAAAACAAGCTAAATAATTTAAAAACATTGTTAAAAATTTTATAAAAAAAAGAAAAACACACTTTCACTTAAAATTTATAATTTCTTGCTTGGATCGCCTCATCCAGACCGATAGCATCAAGAAGTCTCCTTCTTGACAAATCTAGCATGAATAAGATTCGAACCCAAGCCTCATGGTCAGAAACACACATTTCTAGACACGCGTTCATATAAAAATCGAATTGATAAAATCATATATATATATATATATATATATATATATATTGTGTGTATTTTGGCAGCATTTTTTCATTAATGCAGGTTTCATTGAATAATATAGACAAGTTTTGTCTATTAATTTTGTGTAGGATCCGTTCATACCGTCTGATATACTTGATGGTGATATCGCTGAAAGACAACAAAAAATCACAGTAATTGTTGATTTTTTTATCGGGTCTAAGCTTTCGGCTCACATAAGCCATTATCAAAGAATAAATATTAACACACAGTAAACATAGAACATTTAAGTTATTAACAATAAAGAGAATTAAATTGAAAATATAAGTCCATACCCTACCGTGGCGGATGGCCGAAGACAGTGACAAAATAGTGGCGTTGTGGTCCCTGATCTGATTACAGGCATTTGAGTACGTTATTGGAAATATCGAAATTGATTGCATTCAAACCAGGTTAGTGATTTGCAAAAAACCAGTGTAGTATATAAATTCATATGTCCATTTAGAGAATGTATCTCTAACAACCTCAATAATATCTACATTGGCCACACTACAAATTCGCTCTCACGGCGTCTGACGTTGCACTTAAATGAAAATTCAAATATATTCCGTCATTTAAAACAACACGGTTATCAACGCACACTTCTGAGAAAAACGCTCGTTGATAACACGTACATACTTAAACAAGAAAATAATGAACAGAAACTAAAAATCCTGGAAGCAATCTACATTAAACAATTTAAACCTGGTTTGAATGCAATCAATTTTGATATGGGAAAAGAAGGTCGGAGGACATATTTTATTCTATTTTATTTTTTATTTTTGTTCTTCGGGTACAATGGGAAAAGAAGTTTGGAGGAAATATTTTATTTTATTTTATTTTTTATTTTGTTGTTCGAGTACAATGGGAAAAGAAGGTAGGAGGACATTTTTTATTCTATTTTATTTTTATTTTATTTTTGTTGTTCGGGTACAATGGGAAAAGAAAATAGGAGGACATATTTTATTTTATTTTTTTATTTTTGTTGTTCGGGTACAATGGGAAAAGAAGGTAGGAGGACATATTTTATTTTATCTTTTTATTTTTGTTGTTCGGGTACAATGGGAAAATAAAATAGGAGGACATATTTTATTTTATCTTTTTATTTTTGTTGTTCGGGTACAATGGGAAAAGAAGGTAGGAGGACATATTTTATTTTATCTTTTTATTTTTGTTGTTCGGGTACAATGGGAAAAGAAGTTAGGAGGACATATTTTATTTTATTTTTTATTTTTGTTGTTCGGGTACAATGGGTAAAGAAGGTAGGAGGACATATTTTATTTCATCTTTTTATTTTTGTTGTTCGGGTACAATGGGAAAAGAAGTTAGGAGGACATATTTTATTTTATTTTTTATTTTTGTTGTTCGGGTACAATGGGTAAAGAAGGTAGGAGGACATATTTTATTTCATCTTTTTATTTTTGTTGTTCGGGTACAATGGGAAAAGAAGTTAGGAGGACATATTTTATTTTTTATTTTTGTTGTTCGGGTACAATGGGTAAAGTAGGTAGGAGGACATATTTTATATTTTTTATTTTTATTTTTGTTACTGTTTTCCATTTGAAAATAAATAATTTCGGACAGCAAGACGACAACTAATGTTGATCGAGGTTCAATATGTGCATTACCAAACTTAGGAGTGGCAGTTGAGCTCAAGAAAACAAAACAAAACGAAAGGAAAACCAAAAAGGAAAAGTGAAAAAAACAAAAAAACAACAACTACAAAGAAATTTTGAAAGAGAGAACGAGAAAATAATTTGAAAGGATGCGAACCAGTAAGAATCGAGAAGGGGATTTGAGAAGACATTGAATATTTGTCTCTCAACAATGTACAATTTATTGATTATCTCTTAATGAATGGACGATTATCTAATGGATAAATGCAGGTAGAAAATAATAAAGATAAAGCTTTTTGAAATGGTCCCAGTATAATTAGAAATGCTTCTTTAATTGGAGTAGGTAGACTAAACTATCGCCCGGTTCACATTCCACCCACGTCTATTGAACAGGTGAAGAGTCTCATCCCTTGTTCCCTGTTTAGGATGTGGTTTCTGGCCCTCTCTTTTCCAATCTTTTCACTCTTTTCTTTTTTTTTCAATTGGAGTAGATAGACTAAACTATCGCCCGGTTCACACTCCACCCACGTCTATTGAACAGTTGAAGAATCTCATCCCTTGTTCCCCGTTTAGGATGTGGTTTCCGGCCCTCTCTTTTCCAATCTTCACTCTTTTCTTTTTTTTTTCAATTGGAGTAGATAGACTAAACTATCACCCGGTTCACACTCCACCCACGTCTATTGAACAGGTGAAGAGGCTCATCCCTTGTTCCCTATTTAGGATGTGGTTTCCGGCCCTCTCTTTTCCAATCTTTTCTCTTTTCTTTTTTTTTTTTCAATTGGAGTAGATAGACTAAACTATTGCCCGGTTCGTACTCCACCCACGTCTATTGAACAAGGTGAAGAGGCTCATCCCTTCTTCCCTGTTTAGGATGTGGTTTCCGGCTTTCTCTTTTCCATACTTTTTACCCTTACGTAGCCCCCTGCGCATCAGTGGCGTTATCGCCTTGCTTGGGGTGATATGATTAAAAAAACATTAAAAAAAAAACAGAGACTCAAAGCAATTTAGCAGTAATAGTTAAAGAATATAAGTTTTTTTAAAATTCTTGCTTGATTAAAAAAAAAAACGGAAAAATAAATAAAAATTATCAGTGATTATCAAAATCAGAATATTTATTCCAGTCGTCAAATATTAATGCAGAAAAGAAGAGCAGTGAAAATACAATGTGGAATCTTGAAATTTAAACCGATTGCACAATTCAGGTTCTTCCTCTCGATCAAAACCGTAAGTCAAGAGAGAAGGTAAACATTTTTTGGACGTTCAAATTCAAACCGATCACACAATTCAGTTTCTTCATTGCTATCAAAACCGAAAGTCGATAAAACAATAAACAATTTTTGGATATTTAAATTTAAACCGACATAAAAATCTAGGTTGTTCATTGCAATCAAAACCGAAATTCGGAAATACGGTAAACACTTTGGACGTTCAAATTTAAACCGCTCATACAATTCGGGTTCTTGACCGAGATCAAAACAGAATGACGGCAAGATAGTAAACACTTTTTGTACGTTAAAATTCAAACCAATCGCGTAATTCAGGTTCTTAATCACGATCAAAACCGGAAGTTGGAAAGACGGTTAATATTTTTTAAATATTCAAATTCAAACCGATCGCCCAATTCAGGTTTCTCATTGCGAACAAGAACGAAACTCGGAAATAGGTAAACAGTTTCTGGACGCACCAATTTAAACCGATCACACAACTCAGGTTGTTCATTGTGATAAAACCGAAGGTCGGAAAGCTGTTCCAATTTAAACAGAACGCATAATTCATGTGCTTCATCGCGAATAAATCTTAAAGTCGAAAAAACGGTAAACATTTTTAAAATTTAAAATTCAAACCAATCGAAAAATCCAAGTTGTTCATCAGAATCAATTATAGAAAGTCGGAAAAACGCAAACACTTGTTGAACTTTCAAATTCAAACCGACAATTCGAGTTCTTCATCACGATCAAAACCGGAAGATTTTTAAATGTTCAAATTAAAACCGATCACAAAATTCAAGTTCCTCATTGCAATCAAAATTAAAGTCAGAAGAAAGGCTAACACTTTTTGAACGTTTCAATTCAAACAGATCGCACAAATTCAAATTCGAATCAATCCCACAATCCAAGGTTGTTAATCGCGATTAAAACCGGAAGCCGGAACCACGGTAAACACTTTTTTTGAACGTTCAAATCTAAATCGACCAACAATTTGGGTTCTTGAATGCGAACAAAATTGAAAGTAAGAAAAATGCTAAACAATTTTCGGGTGTTCAAATCCATATCTATTGCAAAATCCAGGTTCTTTATCGCGATGAAAACCGAATGCTGGAACGACGGTAAACACTCTTTGGACGTTCAAATTTGAATCTATCACACAATTCGGGTTCTTCATTGCAATTAAAATCGAAAGTCAGAAAGAAGTTTTCAATTCAAACAGATCGCACAACTCATGTTTTTCATCCCGAACAATTCTGAAAGTCGAAAAGACGGTAAACATATTGGAATTTCAAATTCAAACCGGACGCACAATTCGGATTCTTCATCGCAATTAAAACCGAAAGTAAATAAGACGCTGAACACTTATTAAACGTTTAAATTCAAGCCGATCGCATAATCAAGATTCTTCATCGCAATAAAAACCGAAAATCAGAATGACAGTAAACAATTTTTACGATGTTAAAATTCAAATTTAAATCGATTACACAATTTAGGTTCTTCATTGCAATTAAAACCGAAAGTCAGAAAGATGGTTGAGACGTTTTTAACATGAGCTTTACCGCGAACAAATCTGAAGTCGAAAAGACGGTGAACATTTTCGAAGTTCAAATTCAAATCGAACGCATGAAAAAACGCTAAACACTTTTTAAAGCTTCAAATTCAAACCTATTACACAATCCAAGTTATTCATCGCGATCAAAACCGAAAGTAAAAAGGACGCTAAACACGATTGGATGTTCAAAATCAAAGTTATCGCACAACTCAGGTTCTTCATCGCGATCAAAACAGAAAGTAGGAAAGACGCTAAACACTTATTGGACTTTAAAATTGCAACGGATCGCATAATTCGGATTATTCATTGCGATCAAAAATCGAAAGTCAGAATGTCGATAATCACTTTTTCGACGTTAAAATTCAAACCGCAAGCATAATTCAGATTATTAAATACGATCAAAACCGGAAAACTAAAAACGGTTAACACTTTTTGGATGTTCAAATTCAAATCAATAGCAAAAATTAGGTTCTTCATCGCCATAAAAACCGTAAGAAGGAAAGAATGTACGCATTTTTGGAAGTTCAAAATGAACCCAAGAGCTCAATTCAGATTCTTCATCCCGATTAAAACCGAAAGTAAAAAGACGCTAAACACTTTTGGACGTTCAAATTTAAACCTATTGCACAAGCCAGGTTCATCGTCGCGATCACAACTGAAAGTCAGAAAGACGTAAAATATTTTGGATGTTCAAAATCAAACCAATCGCTCAATTCAGATCTTTCATCGCGATCAAAACCAGAAGTAGAAAAGACGCTAGGCACTGTGGGACTTTCAAAATCAAACCAATCGCTCAATTCAGATCTTTCATCGCGATCAAAACCAGAAGTAGAAAAGACGCTAGGCACTGTGGGACTTTCAAAATCAAACCAATCGCAGAATTTAGTTGTTCATCGCGATCAAAACCGAAAGAGAGACGCTAAACACTTTTGAACGTTCAAATTCAAACCTACTGCAATATCCAAGTTTTTCATCGCGATGAAAACCGCAAGCCGAAACAACGTTGAATACTATTTGGACGTCCAAATTTAAACCGATCACACAATTCGTGTTCTTCATCGCAGTCAAAACCGAAAGTCGGACCGACGGCAAAGACTTACGGACGTTCAAATTTCCAACCAACGCACGAGTTAGGTTATTCATCGCAAACAAAAGCGAAAGTCGAAAAGAAGGTAAACACTTTTTGTACGGTCAAATTAAAACGGATCACGAAATTTAGGTTTTTCATTGCGATCAAACCCGTAAATTCGAAAGCTGTAAATACTTTTTGGGCTTTCAAATTAATCGATTATAAACTTCAGTTTAAAACGGAATGTCTTATGGCGAACAAAAACAAAAATTTGGTGAACACATTTTGGATTTTGAAGATAAATTCAGACAAGTAAACAATATCTAATGTCAACCAAAAATTAAAAATATGTAGAGAAATTTTGTATTTTGAAAATAAGACCGGCCACTCAATCCAGGTCAGTATGCACATCCGTATCGCAAACAATAATAAAAATAATATCGCTCTAAATCTTTTATAATTTCAAATTATTCAATAAATAAAGGTGACATCATTTTTATTAATTCATTCCAAATAATCGCAAATATTAATTCAATCTAAGAAATTATAAATTTTCAGTCAAAGGTGAAGAAAATTAATGAAATGACGGAAAAATAAAGGTAGAAAGAAAGAACGTGAAAGACATGGAATGGAATAGACAGTTAAGTGCCAACCTGATACACGCTTTGGGCGATCATGTCTCGAAATAGACATGACTGACTGGGTAGAAGATTATCCCGCAGTAGGTTGCCATTGCTTTCTGCAGTAGACTGGTTGCCAGCCAAGGCTATAGAATCCAATCTGTCCTGTTATTTGAGTCATAGCTAGAGAGAGAAGAGATGTATTATATTATTACATAGTAATTAGTGGGGGATCAGTTTATTACTTCATGACAATAGATAACCGATCCCCCACTTTATGACCAATAGAAGCCTTAATCATAATTCCCACTACTATTATCTTCAGTCAGTCAGTTAAGTGCTATACGTGATTCATGCTCTGGACGATCATTTCTCGAAAGAGACATGACTGACTGTGCAGAAGATTATCCCGCAGTAGGTTGCCATTGCTTTCTGCGGTAGACTGGTTGCCAGGTAAGGCTATAGAACCCAATCTGTCCTGTTATTTAACCCATAACTGGAGAGGGTATTTGTGCGTCAGTGTATGCAAGGAATTCAACAGGAATTCGAACCCAGCTTCCCGATTTGTCGTTCCGAGTCGATATCCACTGCACCGCAACGCGCATCTTTAATAGAATAGTAAAGAAAAAGAAAAAATAACGGAGATGCGAAAAGCGAGAGAGAGAGAGAGAGAGAGAGACGAAAAAAGAAAGACATAAAAAAAGAGAGAATGCCAAGTAAATGAAAATCATGATAAAAAGAAAGGGTGAAAGATAATGAAAAGGATATAGACGAAATAAAGAGACTGAGAGAGATGGCGTGAGAGAGAGAGAGAGAGAGAGAGAGAGAGAGTGAGAGAGATGAAGCTAAAAGAAACTAAGAGAAATTATAAACAGAGAGACAGAAAATAAGAGAAAAAGTACATGGGTAAAAAACAACAAAAAAAAAAAAAAGAAAAGAAACAGAGAGAAGCCAAAAAAAAAAGAAAGAAAGAAAACACTGATGAAACAATGTAAAAATATAGAAATAGAAAGCAAAAAGAAGAAATAAGAAAAGAGAAAAAGAAATGGAAGGCAAAAAGAATAATGAAAAATAGTCAACAAGATAAAAAAGAAGAGAGAGAGAGAGAGAGAGAGAGAGAGAGAGAGAGAGTGAGAAACAATTAGATAGAAAGTAAATAACAAAAAGCGAACACGGAAAATATAGCAATAACGAAGAGATAAAAGAAAGAAAGAGAAAATAAAAGAAAGAAAAAAGAAAGTGAAGATTAAACGAAAGAAATATATATATATATATATATATATATATATATATATTGTCATCCGAAGACAGATCTGTTTCGCCGTATCACAGCTCATCAGTACGGTTAGACTCCGATTGCTTTTTTACCCTGGATTGAAACCCGACCGAAATATATATATATATATATATATATATATATATATATATATATATATATATATCCAGGCTGCCTGATGATTGCACATAGTGCATGAAACTCTATTTTGGAGTGTCATATTAGTTTTGATACTTGTTTCCTACGTCTAATATATATATATAAATTTGTTTTTTTTAATTAAAATTTCTATATTTTACATTGCGACACAGAAATGTCTATGTTTCTAGATTTTTACCTTATCATCAGGCAATGTTAGATCATTGTTGTGAAAATGATTTTCATTTGAATATATGAAACAATATGTTTGCTATAAGCTTTTTTCAAATTTAAAGTGAATTTACATTTTGATTAGTTAAATGGAACACACATAAATTTTTCTGTCTTCTCTCATCCATAAATAACAAGCGTATTGTTTCTTATAATCAAAGGAAAATCATTTTCACAACATTGATTAAATATTGCATGATGAGGAGGTAAAAATCTCGAAACATAGAAATTTCCATGTGGCAATGTGAAATATAGAAATTTTAATTAAAAATAAACAAATTTAATTATATTCTTCTTCTTCTATGTGCCCTGTCCCTTCAGAACGTAGGCGATCATGGTTCTCCACGTCTCCCTATCCCTTGTGGCTCTTAGTATGTTTGAGCCTGTTACACCTCGCAACCCCCGTTCCGTCATCCACCTGATCAGACCCTGCAAATATGTTATCCGCTGCCTTCCTCTGTCTCTCCTTCCTTCTATTTGACCAGTCAGTATCAGGTTCTCCAGGCTCTCTTTCCTCATTGCATGTCCCAGGAACTTCAGTTGTCACTTCCTGATGCTCAGCATCAATTTCCTTTTTGTTGCCATTCTTTCCAACACCTCCTCGTTGCTTGTATGCTCAGTCCACGATATCCGTAGCATCCTTCTGTAGAACCACATTTCGGCCGCCTCCAGTTTTGTCCTCATTTTCGATGATATTGTCCAGCATTCACTGTCGTATTGAAGAACTGACATCACGTAGCAGTCTAGCACTTTTTTCTTCGTTTCTATTGAGATTTTCCTGTGTGTTAGTATTTACAATATTTATAGTATTGAGCACTTCTATAAAAAGTGTAAATGCCGGAGAACTTGGAATAGTAAAACTGTTGATTCTCTTCCCCTATATATATATATATATATATATATATATATATATATATATATATATATCATAGGTATATTTTTTACGATATGCTATATTTATGGTTTAAAGTGCTCAATATCAGGGATAGAGCGTATATAAATATAAAAGTGGACAT
This sequence comes from Ascarosepion bandense, assembly GCA_037127315.1. NCBI lineage: Eukaryota > Metazoa > Mollusca > Cephalopoda > Sepiida > Sepiidae > Ascarosepion > Ascarosepion bandense. The sequence goes on along the minus strand of JBBBDQ010001864.1, from coordinate 665,687 downwards.
TGATGTCAACATCCAGAGGCGACAGACTGTTTCATGTTAAACGCAATCGTCAGGTTATTTAATGTCGAAATATATTTGTGTTACTTACAGCACCTGTTGTTCTTAAGTGGTCACCCATCTCAGTTCTGACCAGACACTGAGGTTCTTAACTTTGGTGATCGAACAAGAACAGTTGTTTTCAGCGTGATATAGGTGTATGGAGAAAGAGAAAGGGAGAGAGAGAGAGAGGGGGGGAGGGAGAGAGAGGAGGAGGGAGAGAGAGGAAGTAAGAAATAAAAAAACAAATAAAATTCAATAAGAGAAAAGTGTAAAAGCGGGAATGGAGAGTAACTAATACAAAGGAGAGTAAGGTGGGTGTTCTCTTTTTAAAAATAAAAAATTGTAGTAGTGGCTGCGAATATCCTGGAGATGAGGAAAAGCAAGATGTCAGGGTGACGCGGAGGAGGGTAGGTTGCAACAGCAACAGCAGCTGCTGTTGCATTAAGCGATTTGGATTGCTGGTGCTACTCTGTTGGCAAGGTTACCAGTTGAGCGCCTGTCATATCGATCGGTAAGAGAAAAAAGAAAAACGGAGAAAAAGAGATTAAGTATAAAAAGTATTAAAGCAAAAAAGGGTGAGAAATAGATAGAAAGACAGGAAACAGATAGATAGATAGATAGATATGAACATTGAGAGAGAAAGATAGATAAATAGAAAGAAAAAAAGATGGAAATGAGAATTAAGATAGATAGATATAAACGAGGATATGCGTGTGTGTGTGTGGGTGAAGTCTCTGAGAAAGATATAAACAGGGATAGATAGATACATAGATATGAACAAGGATATACATATATACATACGTATATATATATATATATATATATATATATATATATATATAGCTAGCAAGATAGATAGGCATGGAAATAATGAGATTGATATGAAAATGAAGAGGTAGATAGATAGATAGATAGATAGATAGATAGATAGATAGATAGATAATGCCAAGAGTGAAATAGATAGATAGATAGATAGATAGATAGATAGATAGATAGATAGATAGATAGATAGATACGTTGAGGACAAGTGGAGATAACATGGGGACTAGAATGTGGAGATTGATCGAGTGATCGAGAAAAATAAAAGGAAAGAAAGAAAGAGAGAGAGAGAGAGGGAGAGAGAGAAGCAAAGCAAGCATAGAGAGAATGTATGTGAAGTGAGAGCTATATCGAGACTAGAAGGAGATAGGAGGAGGCTAAAATGTGGAGAGTGATATAAAGAAGCGTATATATATATATATATATATGTGTGTGTGTGTGTGTGTGTGTGTGTGGTATATATATATATATATATATATATATATATATATATATATATATATATATATACATAAGCAAGAGAAAGTAAGAGAAATATAGTATACTGAGAAAGGAAGAAAAAGAGAGTGAGTGTGTATATGCGTACGAGTGACCCTGAAGCCAAGTGGGGTTAGGAGGAGACTACACTCTGGGCTGAGTACTGAATTATGATAGATAGATAGATAGATAGATAGATAGATAGATAGATAGATAGAAATAGGTGAAAAAGAAATGAGGAAAAAAAGAATCGATAGAAAGAGAAAGCACAGAGGGAGAGAGAATGAGAGAGAGAGAGAGACAGTGAGTGAGGAGATGCGGTATTAGAAGAGGAACTACAGTTAAAGTAGTGAAACAAAGAGGGAAATGACAAAAAAGCAATAGAGAGGAACAAAAGGACAGAGAATACCGTCGGTGCGTGTGCGTGTGTGCCCAAAGGACAATGAAAACCATTGTGGGTAGGAGCGGAATGTGAGCATGGTTAATGAAACAGAGAAAGACAAAGAAGAAGAGTGAAAGAGCGAAACATGGTGAGAAAGAGAGATAGATAGATAGATAGATAGAGAGAGAGAGAGAGAGAGAGAGAGAGAGAGTGGGGAGAGAATGAATGTGTGTGTTTATGAGAAATAGAGAAAAAAAATGAATGTGTGCCTTTATGAGAAAGAGAGAGAGAAAGAGAATGAATTCGTGTGTTTTTGAGAAAGAGAGAGAGAGAGAGAGAGAGAGAGAGAGAATGAATTCGTGTGTTTTTGAGAAAGAGGCAGATAAAATAAATGCGTGTGTTTATGAGAAAGAGAGAGAATGATTGCGTGTTTATGAGAACGAGCAAGAGAATGAATGCGTGTGTTTATGAGAAAGGGAGAGAATTGAATGTATACCTTTATGAGAAAGAGAGGAAGAGAGAGAGAGAATGGATGTGTGCGTTTATGAAATAGAAAGAATAAATGTGTGTGTTTCTAAGAAAGAGAGAGAGAGAGAATGAATGTGTGTGTTTCTGAGAAAGGGAGAATGAATGTGTGTTTCTGAGAAAGGGAGAATGAATAAATGTGTACGTTTATGAGTACGAGAGAGAGATTGAGTTAGAGAGAGAGAGAGAGAAAGAGAGAGGAGAGAGGGGGAAAGAGAAAGAAAGAGAGAATGAAATTACGAATCGGTTAAGTCAAAAGAAGAAATAAGGCGTGGGTAGAAAAATAGACGAAGAGAAAATAGTTGAAAAGAAAGAGAAAACCTTTTACAAATAAAGAGTTTCCTCTGACGTCACACAAAATACGCCATCGGCAGTTTTCAACATCTGTCTATATTTCTGAGATGAGGTATTTTAACTATTTTCACTATTTACATTGTTCGTAGTGTTGCCCTCATCTTTATTGTCATGTTCACAACGTTTCGGTACGCTCCGGTCTTACTCAGGTGATATTTTTAAAAATTTCGACCCGAATCTAGAATAGTAAATCTGTATGTTGGCGTTGCTGAAAATTGGTTCAATAACGTCTGTGTAAAAAATTGTATTTTCTTTGAATGGGGCTGTCTTTTTCGGTTACTATTCTTACTTGAGTCCAGCTAATTGTTGGTTTTTAGACAGGACAACTTCGTAACTAGTCACACCAATATGGAACACATTCGATAAGTCAGTATGATTATTTCTAGTAGTGGGTAATGTTTTAACAAATGAACAAGTAGATTTAATATTGACATTTTTAAGAAGTTTTTTTAATCGTTTCAACCCAAGAGGGCTACATAAGAGAGGGTGAACGTTTTTTTTTTTTTAATCGTATCACCCCGAGCAAGGCGGTAACGCCACTGATGTGCAGGGGGCTACATAATAGTGAAAAGAGAAAACCGGAAACCACATCCTAAACAGGGAACAAGGGATGAGCCTCTTCACCTGTTCAATAGTCGTGGGTGGAGTGTGAGCCGGGCGATAGATAAATCTATCTACTCCAATTGAAAAAAAAACAACAAGAAACCAAAGTGAGAAGATTGGAAAAGAGAAAGCCGGAAACCACATCCTAAACAGGGAACAAGGGATGAGCCTCTTCACCTGTTCAATAGACGTGGGTGGAGTGAACCAGGCGATAGATAGATCTATCTACTCCAATTGAAAAAAAAAACAAGAAACCAAAGTGAGAAAATGGGAAAAGAGAAAGGGAAACCACATCCTAAACAGGGAACAAGGGATGAGACTCTTCACCTGTTCAATAGACGTGGATGGAGTGTGAACCGGGCGATAGATAGATCTATCTACTCCAATTGAAAAACCAAGAAACCAAAGTGAGAAAATTGGAAAAGAGAAAGCCGGAAACCACATCCTAAACAGGGAACAAGGGATGAGCCTCTTAACCTGTTCAATAGACGTGGGTGGAGTGTGAACCGGGCGATAGATAGATCTATCTACACCAATTGAAAAAAACACGAAACCAAAGTGAGAAGATTGGAGAAGAGAAAAGCCAGAAACCACATCCTAAACAGGGAACAAGGGATGAGCCTCTTAACCTGTTCAATAGACGTGGGTGAAGTGTGAACCGGGCGGTAGATAGTTACATAGGAGGAAAGCGAAGAAAAAGAGGAAACAAGGTGTGTTACAGGGAGTGTCAGAGAATGGGCGAGAGAAGGATGGAAATACTGGTCTGAAGAGAGTTGCGTAAGAGTAGCGTGAAAAGGGGAGAACAAGATACAGGGGGTGTTAGGGAAAGGATATGAGAAGTATGGGAGTCAAGGGGGTTAGAGGTGTTAATTGACATCGCGTTTAAACTCTTGGAGATGGTAGCTATCAGGGAAGCAAGTATGAGGAAATTAATTCCACAGCCGGGAAGTGTAAGAAAAGAAACTGTAGAGTAGAAGTGACGGCTGCATTTAGTTGTTTTGATTGTAAAGGGTGGGGCCTTGTTGCCAGTATGACTACTCGGGTAAATTTTTGCAGTGGGGGTACCAGGGAGTTAAGCTCGTCATAGCAGTTAATCATGAAAATATTTGTAGAAGAGGCAGAATAGAGTTACATCTCGTCAGTAAGAGAGTAGCTTGAGTCTAACCGCCAGAACTGTCTTAACTGTACGCGTTAAATTCCCCAGGCTTACTTTCTTCATTAGGTTTCCTAATTTCTTTCTGATTTTATCTGTAAGTTTCCTTATGCTTCCTATTTTCGTTAAGACTTCTTCGTTCAAATGATACTCATCGCTAAAGCAAGCGATAAAAACAACGAAAAAGTAAAACAACGCATATCGTCACTGTTCGGCCATTTCGACGTTGTTTAATGGTTAGCAAACTTATCTCGCCAGACCAATCACAAATAAATAGTGAGTTCGATCCTCACTGGGGGCTCCATATTTTCAGATTTGGCTATATTTAATCTTCTTCTTCTGTGTGACCTGTCCCTTCAAGACATAAGCGATCATGGTTCTCCACGTCACCCTATTCCTTGTGGCTCTTAGTATGTTTGCTCCTGTTACTCCTGGCGACCCCCGTTCCGTCATCCACCTGATCAGGCCCTGCAAATATGTTATCCGCTGCCTTCCTCTGTCTCTTTTTTCCTTCTATCTGGCCTGTCAGTATCAGGTTCTCCAAGCTCTCCTTCCTCATTGCATGTCCCAGGAACTTCAGTTGTCTCTTCCTGATGCTCACTATTAATTTCCTTTTCGTTGCCATTCTTTCCAACACCTCATCGTTGCTTGCATGCTCGCTCCACGATATCCGCAGCATCCTTCTGCACATTTCCGCTGCTTCATGGTTTTTCCTCATTTTCGATGATATTGTCCAGCATTCAATGCCGTATTAAAGAACTGACATCACATAACAATTCAGCACTCTTTTCTTTGTTTCTAGTGAAATTTTCCTGTATGTTAGTACTTTACTCAGCTTCTGGAACGCGTCATTTGCCATGCCAATTCGTCTTCGGATCTCTGTGTCTCACTTTCCATCTCCTGTTAGAACACTTCCTAGGTATTTAAATTTTTGTACTTGTTTGATTCTGGTATCTCCCACCTGTATTTGGCATTTTGGGTTACACCTTTTGCTGATGACCATGCATTCAATTTTCTTAAAGTTTATTTGTAGTCCTTTTTTGTCACTCTTCTCCAATACCCTCTGTAGGAGGTCTTGTAGTTTCCTTTCCGTGTCTGCAATCAGCACTGTATCATCTGCATACCTTATGTTGTTCAAGTTGTGGCCTCCAGTAACAAATCCTGGCGTGTCATCTAGGGTCCTCAAAATGTTCTCGCTGTACAAGTTGAACAGATCCGGTGAAAAGACACATCTTTGTCTTACGCCTCTTTCTATCTTTGTAAATCTGCTGAAATCGTTACCTGTCCGTATGCAGGCAGTTTGCTGCCAGTAGAGGTTCTTAATTACTCTGATGTCTTTCCCAAAAATGTCGAGGCTGCCGAGCATCTCCATCAATTCTTTGTGTCGTATCTTGTCGAATGCCATCGCATAATCAATAAAACATAGGTACAAGTCTTTCTTCATTTGTATTGCCCTTTCGGAGAGCATCCTAATCATAAATATGACGTTTCTTGTTCCAGTGTCTTTGACGAACCCGCACTGTTCCTTGTCCTATCTCTAGCCTGATTCTGCCTCTCGCTCTATTTATCAGGATTCTGACAATCAGTTTTGTAATGTGACTCATTAAGCTGATAGTTCTGTGTAGTTCGCACTAGTTTGCACCTGGTTTCTTCGGCAGTGCTATAAATATCGACTTTCATAGGTCGTCTGGTATTTTTCCGCTATTATACATTTCTTTTATTATTTTGGTAATTTTTTCTATGCCATATTCTTCCAGGGCTATCAACAGCTCTATTACGACGCCGTCTGGACCAGCTTGCTTTGTTTCTGTTTGGCCATTGCAGCTTCCACTTCGGATTTTAATATTTCCGGTCCGTCCTCCTCCTTGTGTATTCTCGGTTGTTCTCTCCTGAAACAAAAAAAGATCCTTTATATACTCTTCCCATCGCTGGGGTATTTCCTCTTTCTCCAATATGATTGTTGCATCCTTGGATTTTATGCATCCTGTAGAGGAGCAGGTTTTTTGTCCTGTCAGTTCTCTTATGTCTTTATGCATCTCTGCTTTATTGGTTCTGCTCAGTCTCTCTACTTCTGCGCATTTATTGTTGAGCCATTCCTCTTTAGCCTGTCTGCATTTGTTCCTTATCTCCCCGTGTAGTTTCTTGTACTCTCCTTCCATGTCTTGGCGTTATTTTTTGTCTTCCTTTGCATTATGTGGAGAATCTCTTCAATCATTTTTTCTTCTGCGTCTGATTTCCTTTGGGGCAATGTTGTTCGCTGATGTCACCATCGCTTCCTTTAGTGAGTCCCATTTTGAGTGTCTTTTTCCAATTTGTTCTTTATATTTCTTTCTCACGCTGTAAGTGTATTCTTTCTAATCTTCGAAAATCACCATATATACTCATTGCTTGAGCGTATAATAATACAGCTACAATCTCCAAGAATTTAAATGTAATATAATCTTGGAGATTATAGCCGAAAGCTATAATCTCCAATAATTTTAATGTAAAATTAATAGTCATCTCCTATCTCACTAAGCAACATCCTCTCACTCATGCTCCTTTCTCCGTCTACTCCACTCTCATCAGTATTCTCATTCTTCTGTTACCCACTTCCTGACATCCCCTATAACCTGTTACTCTTTCTCATAACTTTCCTCCTATCTAACCCCCTGCAAAACAGTAGCAGTAAAATACCTTGTCTGGGGCGATATGATTATAAAAAAAATATATTTCAGATTGCAAAATTGTTAAATATAATGTGATTTTGTAATGGATAGGAAATTAACAATTAAAAGCAACCTTCTTCTTAACTTTTACAAAAATTCACAAGAACGTGGGAAATCCTGGTTTTGTCTAATAGAAAAAAAATTGACGATGTGCTTAAAGAAAAAGTCGAAACCGGATTTCGCGAGTAGATGTTAAATTGATTTTCCGATCAATGGAAGCGATTTGCAAGACTTAGTGATCCACCGCGAAAAATGTAAATGACTATAAAATGCTTCAATCAACGTCAGTCAATCTGATGGGAGCAGCGAGAGAGAGAGAGAGAGAGAGAGAGAGAGAGAGAGAGAGAGAGAGAGAGAGAGAACTAAAATGTATCGGAAGAAACCTTAATCACGACCCGGACATAAGTTCGCGTCGCACTTTGTCCTCTTTTTCCTTTCTCATGTGCTAATTCCTTTTACTTCTTCTTCTCCATTCAAAGATATTCCTACCAAATAAACGCTCATACATACATACATACATACATTCATACATACGCATAAACTCTTTCCAACAAATTATTACTACGGACATTTCTACAACTCTTATTACCACTATCACACTGGTGAACCCGACGGCTGAAAAGAACACGGAATGCAAGAATCACATATTCACTGGTGACCCACACCATCCAAAGAACACGCACCCTACTTCTACACTGGTGAACCCCGTAGTCGAAAAAAACATCTAATGGAAGAATCACTTCTTCACTGGTGAACGCCGTAGTCGAAAAAACATCTAATGGAATAATCACTTCTTCACTGGTGAACCCCGTAGTCGAAAAAACATCTAATGGAAGAATCACTTCTTCACTGGTGAACCCATTGACAAAAACATCTAATGGAAGAATCACTTCTTCACTGGTGAACCCCGTAGTCGAAAAAAACATCTAATGGAAGAATCTCTTCTTCACTGGTGAACCCCGTAGTCGAAAAAAACATCTAATGGAAGAATCTCTTCTTCACTGGTGAACCCCGTAGTCGAAAAAAACATCTAATGGAAGAATCTCTTCTTCACTGGTGAACCAAGTCGAAAAAAACATCTAATGGAAGAATCTCTTCTTCACTGGTGAACGTAGTCGAAAGAAACATCTAATGGAAGAATCTCTTCTTCACTGGTGAACCCCGTAGTCGAAAAAAACATCTAATGGAAGAATCTCTTCTTCACTGGTGAACCCGTAGTCGAAAAAAACATCTAATGGAAGAATCTCTTCTTCACTGGTGAACCCGTAGTCGAAAAAAACATCTAATGGAAAGGCATCTCTTCTTCACTGGTGAACCCCGTAGTCGAAAAAAAAACATCTAATGAAGAATCACTTCTTCACTGGTGAACCCGTAGTCGAAAAAAACATCTAATGGAAGAATCTCTTCTTCACTGGTGAACCCGTAGTCGAAAAAAACATCTAATGGAAGAATCTCTTCTTCACTGGTGAACCCGTAGTCGAAAAAAACATCTAATGGAAGAATCACTTCTTCTGGGTAGACGTAGTCGAAAAAAACATCTAATGGAAGAATCTCTTCTTCACTGGTGAACCCCGTAGTCGAAAAAAACATCTAATGAAATCTCTAATACTGGTGAACCCCGTAGTCGAAAAAAACATCTAATGGAAGAATCTCTTCTTCACTGGTGAACCCCGTAGTCGAAAAAAAAAACATCTAATGGAAGAATCTTCTTCACTGGTGAGCCCCGTAGTCGAAAAAAACATCTAATGGAAGAATCTCTTCTTCACTGGTGAACCCCGTAGTCGAAAAAAACATCTAATGGAAGAATCTCTTCTTCACTGGTGAACCCCGTAGTCGAAAAAAAACATCTAATGGAAGAATCACTTCTTCACTGGTGAACCCCGTAGTCGAAAAAAACATCTAATGGAAGAATCTCTTCTTCACTGGTGAACCCGTAGTCGAAAAAAACATCTAATGGAAGAATCTCTTCTTCACTGGTGAACCCCGTAGTCGAAAAAAACATCTAATGGAAGAATCTCTTCTTCACTGGTGAACCCCGTAGTCGAAAAAAACATCTAATGGAAGAATCTCTTCTTCACTGGTGAACCCGTCAGAAAAAGCATCTAATGGAAGAATCACTTCTTCACTGGTGAACCCCGTAGTCGAAAAAACATCTAATGGAAGAATGTCTTCTTCACTGGTGGAGCCGTAGTCGAAAAAAACATCTAATGGAAGAATCTCTTCTTCACTGGTGAACCCCGTAGTCGAAAAAACATCTAATGGAAGAATCACTTCTTCACTGGTGAACCCCGTAGTCGAAAAAACATCTAATGGAAGAATCACTTCTTCACTGGTAGACCCCGTAGTCGAAAAAAACATCTAATGGAAGAATCTTCTCTTCTTCACTGGTGAACGTAGTCGAAAAAACATCTAATGGAAGAATCTCTTCTTCACTGGTGAACCCCCATGTCGAAAAAAAAACATCTAATGGAAGAATCCCTTCTTCACTGGTGAACCAAATAGTCGAAAAAAACATTTAATGGAAGAATCTCTTCTTCGCACAGACCCCGTAGTCGAAAAAAACATCTAATGGAAGAATCTCTTCTTCACTGGTGAACCCGTAGTCGAAAAAAAAACATCGAATCTCTTCTTCACTGGTGAACCCCGTAGTCGAAAAAAACATCAATGGAAGAATCTCTTCTTCTGGTGAACCCCGTAGTCGAAAAAAAAACATCTAATGGAAGAATCACTTCTTCTGGTGAACCCCGTAGTCGAAAAAAACATCTAATGGAAGAATCACTTCTTCACTGGTGAACCCCGTAGTCGAAAAAAACATCTAATGGAAGAATCTCTTCTTCACTGGTGAACCCCGTAGTCGAAAAAACATCTAATGGAAGAATCTCTTCTTCACTGGTGAACCCCGTAGTCGAAAAAAAAACATCTAATGGAAGAATCCCTTCTTCACTGGTGACCGTAGTCAGAAAAAACATCTAATGGAAGAATCTCTTCTTCACTGGTGAACCCCGTAGTCGAAAAACATCTAATGGAAGAATCTCTTCTTCACTGGTGAACCCCGTAGTCGAAAAAAAAACATCTAATGGAAGAATCTCTTCTTCACTGGTGAACCCCGTAGTCGAAAAAAACATCTAATGGAAGAATCTCTTCTTCACTGGTGAACCCCGTAGTCGAAAAAAGCATCTAATGGAAGAATCTCTTCTTCACTGGTGAACCCGTAGTCGAAAAAAAAACATCTAATGGAAGAATCCCTTCTTCACTGGTGGACCCCGTAGTCGAAAAACATCTAATGGAAGAATCTCTTCTTCACTGGTGAACCCCGTAGTCGAAAAAAACATCTAATGGAAGAATCACTTCTTCACTGGTGAACCTCGTAGTCGAAAAACATCTAATGGAAGAATCTCTTCTTCACTGGTGAACCCCGTAGTCGAAGAAAAAACATCTAATGGAAGAATCTCTTCTTCACTGGTGAACCCCGTAGTCGAAAAAAGCTATCTAATGGAAGAATCTCTTCTTCACTGGTAGACAATAGTCGAAAAAAACATCTAATGGAAAATCTCTTCTTCACTGGTGAAGACAGCGAGTCGAAAAAAAACATCTAATGGAAGAATCCCTTCTTCACTGGTAGACCCATCTAGTCGAAAAAAACATCTAATGGAAGAATCTCTTCTTCACTGGTGAACCCCGTAGTCGAAAAAAACATCCTAATGGAAGAATCTCTTCTTCACTGGTGAATTTGTATTAGTCAGAAAAAACATCTAATGGAAGAATCCTTGCTAACAGGTAGAACCTGCGTAGTCGAAAAAAACATCTAATGGAAGAATCTCTTCTTCACTGGTGAACCCCGTAGTCGAAAAAAAACATCTAATGGAAGAATCTCTTCTTCACTGGTGAACCCCGTAGTCGAAAAAAAACATCTAATGGAAGAATCACTTCTTCACTGGTGAACCCCGTAGTCGAAAAAAAAACATCTAATGGAAGAATCCCTTCTTCACTGGTGAACCCCGTAGTCGAAAAAAACATCTAATGGAAGAATCTCTTCTTCACTGGTGAACCCTGTAGTCGAAAAAAACATCTAATGGAAGAATCTCTTCTTCACTGGTGATTGTAGTCGAAAAAAACATCTAATGGAAGAATCTCTTCTTCACTGGTGAACCCTGTGGTCAACATCTAATGGAAGAATCTCTTCTTCACTGGTGACAATGATCGAAAAAAACATCTAATGGAAGAATCACTTCTTCACTGGTGAACCTCGTAGTCGAAAAAACATCTAATGGAAGAATCTCTTCTTCACTGAGATGCGAACCCCATCCGAAAAAAACATCTAATGGAAGATCTCTTCTTCACTGGTGAACACGTAGTCGAAAAGCATCTAATGGAACAATCGCCCCTGTACTGGTGAACCTCGTAGTCGAAAAAAACATCTAATGGAAGAATCTCTTCTTCACTGGTGAACCCCGTAGTCGAAAAAAAAACATCTAATGGAAGAATCTCTTCTTCACTGGTGAACCCCGTAGTCGAAAAAACATCTAATGGAAGAATCTCTTCTTCACTGGTGAACCCCGTAGTCGAAAAAACATCTAATGGAAGAATCACTTCTTCACTGGTGAACCTCGTAGTCGAAAAAAACTATCTAATGGAAGAATCTGCTAAAATTTGAACCCCGTAGTCGAAAAAAAAACATCTAATGGAAGAATCTCTTCTTCACTGGTGAACCCCGTAGTCGAAAAAAAACATCTAATGGAAGAATCCCTTCTTCACTGGTGAACCCCGTAGTCGAAAAAAACATCTAATGGAAGAATCCTCTTCACTGGGTGAACCCCGTAGTCAGAAAAAACATAATGGAAGAAATCTCTTCTTCACTGGTGAACCCCGTAGTCAGAAAAAAACATCTAATGGAAGAATACTTCTTCACTGGTGAACCTCGTAGTCGAAAAAAACATCTAATGGAAGAATCTCTTCTTCACTGGTGAACCCCGTAGTCAGAAAAAACATCTAATGGAAGAATCTCTTCTTCACTGGGTAGACCCCGTAGTCGAAAAAAAACATCTAATGGAAGAATCACTTCTTCACTGGTGAACCCCGTAGTCGAAAAAAACATCTAATGGAAGAATCCCTTCTTCACTGGTGAACCCGTAGTCGAAAAAAACATCTAATGGAAGAATCTCTTCTTCACTGGTGAACCCACAGCAGTGAAAAAACATCTAATGGAAGAATCTTCTTCACTGGTGAACCCCGTAGTCGAAAAAAACATCTATGGAAGAATCTCTTCTTCACTGGTGAACCCTGTAGTCGAAAAAAACATCTAATGGAAGAATCTCTTCTTCACTGGTGAACCCGTAGTCGAAAAAAACATCTAATGGAAGAATCACTTCTTCACTGGTGAACCTCGTAGTCGAGAAAAACATCTAATGGAAGAATCTCTTCTTCACTGGTGAACCCCGTAGTCGAAAAAAAAACATCTAATGGAAGAATCTCTTCTTCACTGGTGAACCCCGTAGTCGAAAAAAAAACATCTAATGGAACAATCACTTCTTCACTGGTGAACCTCGTAGTCGAAAAAACATCTAATGGAAGAATCTCTTCTTCACTGGTGAACCCCGTAGTCGAAAAAAAAACATCTAATGGAAGAATCTCTTCTTCACTGGTGAACCCCGTAGTCGAAAAAAAACATCTAATGGAAGAATCTCTTCTTCACTGGTGAACCCCGTAGTCGAAAAAACATCTAATGGAAGAATCACTTCTTCACTGGTGAACGCCTCGTAGTCGAAAAAAACATCTAATGGAAGAATCTCTTCTTCACTGGTGAACCCAATAGTCGAAAAAACATCTAATGGAAGAATCTCTTCTTCACTGGTGAACCCCGTAGTCGAAAAAACATCTAATGGAAGAATCACTTCTTCACTGGTGAACCCCGTAGTCCGAGAAAAAAAACATCTAATGGAAGAATCACTTCTTCACTGGTGAACCCCGTAGTCGAAAAAGCATCTAATGGAAGAATCACTTCTTCACTGGTGAACGCCGACGTCTAACAAGAACACGCAGTGGGAGAAAAACCTTCTGATGATAATTCTACATAAAACCTGTAAGCTGTCGAGAGTTAGGTTATGTATGACATAAGGCCGAATTAATAAACATTGATAATCTCCCTCTAGCTTCAAATTCACTTCCGTAAAATATCTAGGTTTTATTACATTTCTAATAAAGGCTTTTTAAAACAATAATTGTTGCCGTATATTGAAGGTAGTTAAAAGCAAAATAAAAAGCGACGTCATGGAGAAAAGTGTTCTTCTGTAATTTTGTCTTTTTTGTGTGTGGGAACAAAGGCCTATGTTTGTGATAAACGTACTTACTTTTATTTTTATAGTTAATACTGGATTTTAAAGTCGGTATTAACTGATTAAACAAAAAATGTTATTTTCTCGTTAAATAAAAGTGCAATGATTAAGTACCCATCCTAGAAGAAATTTTAGATAATTAATCATCTCCACTTCAAACAAGATAACAGTGTTTGCAGTTTGTCAAGTGTCCTAGTAATGACTTTGTTAAGGAAGCTCGTAGTGCAAACAGATCTAACATGGGAATAATTTTAAAAAATTATTTTTAACTGGTGATGCGGTTAAAACAAAAAGTCCTATATTCCATAATCTAACATATTTAACTTTAACAAATCTCTGAAGAAGCTTGTTAAAGACGAATGATTTAAAAATCTTTATCATTGAACACGAACTCTACTCATAACTTCTTAATAATGTTTCCAATTGCACATTAACTTCTACAACTTGTGTTATTCTTTCCTCTTAATAAATTTCTATTTTAAAATGAAAAATGTATTCACACATTCCAACCTGAACCAATCAACCTTATGATGAAAACCTGATAATTCTGATGATAAAATCTGATGATAATTCTGATAACTCTGGATAAAAATTGTAAGCTGTAGGAAGTTCGGTCATGTCTGACACAAGGCCAAATTAATAAACATTAACCATCCCCCTATAACCTCAACTTTTGTTTTGGATTTCAGTAATCATTGATCTTGTAGGCGGCAAGCGTTAACTAATTCTTGATCAGTTAAATCAAAAACCAATTTCAAAGCAGTTCAAATTAGAGGTCTGTTCAAGTGTAGAAATAACTTGTTGAAAAATATTGTGCGAATCAAGAGAATAGAGAATATTAATTGCAATTAGATTTATCGTTAAAAGAGAAGATATTTGTTGAACTATGTCATTAATTCATAATTTTTATAATGATGGGTTACCCAGTGAAATAATCGCATCTTTGAGGACTTGAAACGACAAACTCCAATAACACTTGGTCAACAAAAATTTTGTAATAGTGTCGAGATACGAAAGATCGTTTTTAGCTAATTTGAGGCCACTGAATCTGAAAGTCACCTTATTTTTTCTTGGTTATCTACCGTTTTTGCTATATAGAAATGCTTCATTTTTGGAAAAAGGCTTTTCTTTTGTTTGTTTTCTGTATATTCCACATTCTAATCTACAACCAATCAACAACCAACCTTCTGATAATTCTGGATAAAACTTATACGCTTTAGGAAGTTCGGTTATGTATGACAAAAGGCCGAATTAATAAACATTAACCTTCTCACTATAGCTTCAATTTATAAGAAAATTAATTTCTTTTTATCTCGGCTATGACAACAAGGAGTGCCTTTTTTCTGGGCGATTTTATGGATTTTACGCACATAAAGCGTAAGAGAATGATTATAAGGTGGCATTATTATCATTTTCTTATAGTTATTTGGAATTAACAACAAGTGTCCCTCACTCATTCGAAGCCTTAAAATTGGAACCACCAGGATTTTATAGTCAGGGGAGTGTCTCGACACACAGCTCGATTAAACATCTCTATACAAACAGTTTCTTCTATCGCAGCTCTCGAGATTTTGGAAATCGTTTTCGGTTTCTTGCTTCCCAGTCAATGTTGATCTTCAAAACTTTAAATGCAATGTCAATCGTTATTTTCAGTCTTCTTTTTTTTTCTCTCATATTCTCTAGTACACGTCTATACATCTGAAATGAGATAGTATTTACAGTATTTACATTATTCGGACTATTGTCCTTATCTTTGTTGCGATTTGTACGACGTTTCGGCCGTTTTACGCTCCGGTCTTCTTCAGGTGCTAGGAATTTCGAACCGAACCCTTTATTACAATCACTGGGATATATCATCCTCATTCCTTGCATAAAGCCTCGATTGGAAGTCATGAGTTATCTCCCTCTAATCCTGCAAGTTACTTGTTCACCACTGCTGTAGCCTGGTATTGAACTCATAACTCTTTTGGATCAAGTCACAGGAACTATTTAACGTGTATATCCTTGAAGACATATGGCTCAGTGGCCACAAAGATGAGGACAACAAACATGAGGACAATAATAATGTAAATACTGTTCTCTAGTGCTCATAAACCCTTTGCGTCGTAGTCTCTTTATTACCTTGCTTAGACTGAAATGATAAAAAAACAGATCAGTCAACGTGCGGTTGTACCTTTTTGTAAGATCAACATATATCTAGCATAATGAGACAGACGGATGTTTTTTATAACTTTGAATCCATTGTATTCACTTACGCGCAAATACTCTTGGGAAAGGTATTAATCCGTCTCTTCCTTCTAGTTATGGGTTAAATAGCAGGACAGATTGGGTTCTATAGCCTTGGTTGGCCAGCAGCCTACCGCAGAAAGCAATGGCAACCTACTGCGGGATAATCTTCTGCCCAGTCAGTCATGTCGCTTTCGAGATATGATCGCCCAAGCGTGTTTCACGTATGACATTTAACTGACTGAATATAATAATTGAAAACATAATTGAAGCGTCTACTTGGCATAAAGTGGGGGATCGGTTTTCTATTGATATAAAGTAAAAAACTGATCCCCCACTTATTACTACTTAATAATATAATACATCTCTTCCCTCTTAAGATATGAGTCAAATAACAAAACAGATTGTGTTCTATAACCTTGGTCGGCAACCAGTCTACCGCAGAAAGCAATGGCAACCTACTGCGGGATAATCTTCTGCCCAGTCAGTCATGTCTCTTTCGAGACATGATCGCCCAAGCGTGTATCACGTATGGCACTGAACTGAACTGAAGCATGTGTAGTGATGATACGGCACCGGAGGGTAACGGGTTTTCTAGATTGAAACCAACAATCAGGACGGACATTTCTCTTGGTAGACTTACCAGCCATATAACCTTCAAATAAGAGGTTATCGGCTACTTGCCACACTACATATAAATGGAAACTTCTCCGGCTTTCAAATCAGATATCTGCTAGGTGATCGATTTCGCAGAGACCTTACGAGGATATACGATCATAGAACTGATAGTGATGAAAATAATTCATTAGTATTAGGTTCTGGGCATGACGGTAAACGGCATCCGGCTGCAGGGCCTCTGATTGGGAGATTGGGAGGAACAGGGGGCCACCTTTTAATTGTTGTTGTTCTCAGGTTCACTCTGACCCGGAGTGGTAGCATCTGTTAGGGTCTCAGCTATCGGCAAATAGTTAACACCCAAACTGGGAGTCAAAACACTATGAAAGTATAAAAATACACTTTTATAGAAATATATATATAAAAAATAAACTTTTATAGAAAAATATACATTTTTGAAAGAAAAATATTACCAACAATACATTTTTGAAGAAAAAATTATTACCATAACACATTTTTTAAGTAAAAAAAGATTATTCCCCAAAATCATTTTTAAATACAAAACTAGAAAACATTTTCAGTTTTCTAAAATAAAAAATGAATAAAAACAAAACAAAACAAAAAAACAAAAACAAAATCTGACTAAATCAACCTTATCACTATAACCAAACATTAAAAAAAAACCCAAACAAACTTAAAATTCCACCTTTTTGGCATTAAATAACTCACAGAGGTTGATATGCCATTAAACAAAAGTTAAACTCAAACTCATTAGTACTATATATCAAAATTACTAAACGGAAGTACAATTATAAGTACATTTGGAGGCAGGGTGGAGTAATGGATAGAAGCTCGGAATGAAGAATCGGAGAGCCGGGTTCGAATTCATTACATTCACTTAGTAATATCCTTGATTTGAAAGGCATGAATCTACATATTCTTCTCCCAGCTATGGGTAAATGGCAAGACAAACTAATTTCTATAGTTGGTTGGCAACCAGTCTACCGCAGTAAGAATTGGCAACCTACTGTGGAAAAATATCTGTATCACATGCGGTTACTGACCACTTGTGGAGCCACAAAAATTCCATGAAACTTCTTCAAGGAAAGAGGCCGGTTAAACCCGCCCCAGGGCGAATGTCAATACAAATACATACTCCGTCATGAAACTGCTAGTGATGAAGGTAATGCGTTATTACTATATACCAGAGGTAATGCAATATATCAAAATCACTAAATTATAGTAGAACTAGCAGTATAGCCCGGCGTTGCTCGGGTGTAATGAAAGCTTTAAAACTAATCCATGGTCCTGAAGCTCAGACTCTTTGGACGTTGGCACGACAGACTAAAAAGTAATAGTTGTTTCCAGTTAAAGCGAAACCGTAGACTGAAAGAAAAATGAATGGATGTAAGTCAAATTTTGATTTCCTGGTATCGATATCAAATAAGTTTTTTTCGTCGTAAACTGAATTGTGAAGGCTAAATAAGTCCTCTGAGTAAATGGCATCATGGCTGAGACTAAGAACTACAATTATACCTACTTAGAGCCAAACCCGAAGCAAAAACTAAAATAAAATGGCTGAAAAAAAAAACAGACATACAGGCAGATAAACAGACACACACACACAAACATCTTGCCTTACACACACACACACACACACACACATACACACACACACACACACACACACACACACACACACACATATATATATTATCGATTTTCTACACTATTGTAAGAACTGAAACTGAATATCATTTCTTATGTCTTTGTCTGTGAGTGTATCAAAGTTGATTAAAATCGGACCACTCCTTCTATAACCCGATTTTTCGATTATCGATGTTCGATATTTATCGGGGGTACCTCGACACAAAACCTAGCTAAGAACACTCGCAGACGCGTATAATACTACTGTGAAAAATTTCAAGAAAATCGGTTCAGCCGTTTCGGATTCTATAGGTAACGGACACACACACACACACACACACACACACACACACACACACACACACACACACACACACACACACACACACACACAGACAAAGTTTTATTTATAAACAAGTTTAGATTAGATTATAAGTATGTTTTTCGATGAAATGTTACTAATGAAAGTTACAGTCAACTGCTACTGACAACAAAAATAGAAATAATAGCATTAACGGAATAATCAAAATCTTAATCCGTATCAGAAATTTAATCACAGTTGGCATAATCTTTGTAGAAGGTCAGAATTAAGGTTTAACTAAAAAGAAAAAAAGGTAAAACTGAAAATCAGCCAAGCGAGTTCGAATACCAGTCTTTTCTAATCAAGTTATTTTTCCGCTGATTGTCTTGTAAAAAGAACAGATTTCTCATTCATCTCGATTTGTGTTCCCACTAGTACGAATGATCGGTCTTCGAGTCCAGCTAACCTTCGTACACTACACATCTTCTTTTGGCAAAGGCGCCTTCTGAGAGTTAAGTAAAGTATTAAGAAACAAGAAAATTTTCCTAGAAAGAAATAAAAGTGTGCTCACCTGTTACGTAATATCCGCCACCCTCTCTGTCACTGAATGATTGACAATCTCCCCACAAATGAAGAAAAAACTGGAAGCAACAGAAATGTAGTTCTACAGAAGGATACTGAGAATACCATGGACGGAATATGTGAGTAACAAAGAAGTTGTAAAGAAAAATGGGAGCTCTTGTACTTAATATCAGAAAGAGACAATTGAAATCTTAAAGCCAGGAGAAAAGAGGGCTTAGGGACTTTGAAACTCACAGGACATGTTGATAACAAGAGGGTCAGAAGGAAACTGCAACTTACATAATGAGCTTGTATAAATAGATGGGGGAACTAATAGTGTAAGGACAAATGTTACTAAGAGCTACAAATGAATAGAAGTTGTGGACAGTCACGGGCTGAAGGGATACAAATCTGGTGCATCTCAATGATTCGTCATAGAAAAAAAAGACTGGTCGTCTGCTTTATCTTGTACTAGCAGTATAGCCCGGTGTAGCTCGGGTGTAATGAAAACTTTAAAACTAATCCATGGTCCTGGAGCTCAGACTCTTTGGACGTTGGCACGAAAGACTAAAAAGCAATAGTTGTTTCCAGTTAAAGCGAAATCGTAGACTGAAAGAAAAATAAATGGATGTCAAATTTTGATTTCCTGGTATCGATATAAAATTTTCTGCACTATTGTATGAACTGAAACCTTGAAACTTCCGAATATCGTTTCTTATGTCTTTGTCTGTGAGTGTATCAAATTTGATTAAAATCGGACTACTCCTTCTATAACCCGATTTTTTCGATTATCGATTTTCAATATTTACTGGGGGCACCTCGACACAAATCCTAGCTAAGAACACTCTCAGACGTTTATAGTACAACTGTGTAAATTTTTAATAAAATCGGTTCAGCCGTTTCGGAGTCTATAGGTAATGGACACACACGCAGGTTCACACACACAGACAAAGTTCCATTTATAAATGTTTAGATATAAGAATTTAATTTTTTCTTTTCTGATTGCTTTCGTTATATTAATGACTAAGTAGACTAATTCTGGCGACATTGATTGCATAGTAATTTTGGTGAAGGACAATGTTGATTTTGTCCACGGATTGAAGGGATACAAATCTGGTGCATCTCAATGATTGGTCATAGAAAACAAAGACTGGTCGTCTGGTTTGTCTTGTATCTAAGAAATGGTGAAGGACAATGTTGATTTTGTCGTAATTTCTTTCTTGTTATTTGACTTCTTCCATTTCTCTTCTGGTGGCTTCAAAGTTTTTGTTCCGACGGTAATGGAAGACCGCCAGTTGATACGGTCCTGAGTTTATGTTTCAAACGATTTAGTCTAGTGACTTTCAGCGTTGTTTCGAGTTGGTCCCTGTCGCTTCGAAGAGGGGAACCCTGTGGTCTTTTCCCTAAAGTGAGCTCACTGAATAAGTCAGTCAGTTAAGTGCCATACGTGATACAGGCTTTGGGCGATCATGTCTCGAAAGAGACATGACTGACTGGGTAGAAGATTATCCCGCAGTAGGTTGCCATTGCTTTCTGCGGTAGACTGCTTGCCAGCCAAGGCTATAGAATCCAATCTGTCCTGTTATTTGAGTTGTAGCTAGAGAGAGAAGAGATGTATTATATTATTACATAGTAATTAGTGGGGGATCAGTTTATTACTTCAAAACAATAGATAACCGATCCCCCACTTTAGGACCAATAGAAGGCTTAATCATGATTCCAACTACTATTATCTTCAGTCAGTCAGTTAAGTGCTATACGTGATTCACGCTCTGGACGATCATTTGTCGAAAGAGACATGACTGACTGGGCAGAACATTATTCCGCAGTAGGTTGCCGTTGCTTTCTGCGGTAGACTGTTAGCCAAACAAGTCTATAGAACCCAATCTGACCTATTATTTGACTCATAGCTAGAGGGAGAAAACATGTATTATATTATTAAGTAGTAATTAGTCGGGTATCAGTTCATTACTTTAAAACAATAGAAGACTGATCCCCCCACTTTATGACCAGTAGAAGCCTTAATCATGATTCCAACTATTATATTCAGTCAGTCAGTTAAGTGCCATATGTGATACATGCTTTGGGTGATCATGTCTTGAAAGAGACATGACTGACTGGGCAGACAAATATCCCGCAGTAGGTTGACATTGCTTTCTGCGATAGACTGGTTGACAGGTATAGCTATAGAACCCAATCTGATCTATTATTTAACCCATAACTGGAGGGAAGATACGGATTAATACCTTTCCCAAGGGTACTTGTGCGTAAGTGAATGCCATGAATTCAACTGGAATTCAAACTCAGCTCTCCGATTTATAGTTCCAAGTCGATATCCACTGCACCACAAAGCACATCCGTACTGAATAAGACTTGGCATAAAAACCTTGATTCTTCCATTCTTGCTACATGTCCTGATCATCGAATACGGTGTTTCAAAATCAGCGGGTTCGATGCTTTGATTGTTGGCTCTTTCCAAGACTTTGGTGTGGGTTACATAGTCATTTCATTTGATGTCCAAGTTTAAAGGAAACTTTTACTGGTGAAAGTATTCTAATTGTTAAATATTGTGACAACATTTAGTCCAGGTTCAGTTCGGTTCGTTTTGTTTTACGGTATTTTTTTTAATCATCTCACCCCGAGCAAGGCGGTAACGCCACTGATGTGCAGGGGGCTACGTAAGAGTGAAAAGATTGGAAAAGAGAAAGCCGGAAACCACATCCTAAACAGGGAACAAGGGATGAGCATCTTCACCTGTTCAATAGATGTGGGTGGAGTGTGAACCGGGCAATAGTTTAGTCTATCTACTCCAATTAAAAAAAATAAAAAAGAAAAGAGTGAAAAGATTGGAAAAGAAAAAGCCGGAAACCACATCCTAAACAGGGAACAAGGGATGAGCATCTTCACCTGTTCAATAGACGTGGGTGGAGTGTGAACCGGGTAATAGTTTAGTCTATCTACTCCAATTAAAAAAAATAAAACAGAAAAGAGTGAAAAGATTGGAAAAGAAAAGCCGGAAACCACATCCTAAACAGGGAACAAGGGATGAGCATCTTCACCTGTTCAATAGACGTGGGTCAAACTTATTTGGTTATTTAATGCCGACAAGATTTTTAGCAATAGATTCGTATGAATCGAATATGTATTATTTCTAGGAAATCATTTTGTAGATCAGGGTTTGCCTTTATAAATGAAGCTGCTATCCTTTAACTATCATAGACAATCGCTCCTACCCTACCACCATGAGCATGAATCAAGCTAGTCTCCCTGAACGCAAAAGGACTCCTCGACCTACCTTTGTCAGCAAACCTCAAGTCGAATGACTACATAGAATCCATAGTTAAAATTGCTGCTAGAAAGGTCCGTTCACTGTGTAGGGCCAGGAAGTTTTTCTCATCTGAATCTGTTATGCGCATATATAAATCTACCATCCGCCCCTGCATTGAATATTGCTGTCACATCTGGTCGAGTGCCCTGCTACTCATCTCTAGTTTCAACGGAGAATCTGCAATGTAATTGATCTCAATATAGTAGCTCAAATTCAGTCACTTTCTCACCGACGAAATGTGGCTTCCCTCTGTCTCTTCTACAAATAGTTTCACGAATTCTGCTCCGATGAGCTTCATTCCCTAGTACCCCCACCCTGCATGAATTTAGTCGAGATACTAGACTAGCGGTTAGGTCCCACCCTTTTAGAGTGACTAGTCAAATGTAACACAACTTCTACTCTAGCAGCTCCTTTTCTCGCACTTGCTTCCCTGACAGTTACAATCACCTAGAATTTAAATGCAATGTCAATTTCCATCTCTTATCTTCTTGACTCGCATCCTTTTTCTGACAACCCTTGTATCATGTTTTTCTCCCTTTCCCCTCTAATCTCATGCAGCTCACTTCAAACCAGTACTCACCTCCTTTTCTTACACATTTTCTGATACCCACTGTAACTTGTTCTTCTTTCTCATCACTCTCCTCTTATGCACCCCCCTGTGCACCAGTGGCAATACCGCCTTGCTTGGGGTGAAATTACTTAAACAACCTTGTCGGACTCTCTGATTTTAATACTTACTGTTTCGCTGCTAACAGGAATATTTTCGGTAAAATGAGGCATTGGATTAATTACACAGTTCAAAACGATTTGTCTGCTAAGAAACAAAACACATTAAATAAAATATTATCAACGCACACTTCTCAGAAAAACGCTCGTTGATAACAGATATATACTTAGACAAGAAAATAATAAACAGAAACTCAAAATTCTGGAAGCTATCTGCATTAAAAAACTTAAACCTGGTTTGAATACGATAAATTTTGATATCTCAACTAACATACTCAAATGCCTGTAATCGGATCAGGGACCACAACGCCACCATTTTGTCACTGTCTGCGGCCATCCGCCATGGTTGGGATGGACTTGTCTCTTCAATTTAATTCTCTTTATTGTTAATAACTTAAATGTTCTATGTTTACTGTGTGTTAATATTTATTCTTTGATAATGGCTTATGTGAGCCGAAAGCTTAGACCCGATAAAAAAATCAACAATTACTGTGATTTTTTGTTGTTTTTCAACGATATCACCATCAAGTATATCAGACGGTACGAACGGATCCTACACAAAATTAATAGACAAAACTTGTCTACATTATTCAATGAAACCTGCATTAATATATATATATATATATATATATATATATATATATTTTTTTTTTTAATCATTTCACCCCGAGCAAGGCAGAAACGCCACTGATGTGCAGGGGGTTACATAAATGTAGAAAGATTAATTAGAAAAGAGTGAAGAGTACAAGCTAGTTAGAAAGGAACAATAGAAAGCTGAGAAAGCAGGTGCAATGACAGATACATGGGCGGAGAGAACGTGAAGATTATACAGGGGAGGGGAGAGAGCTAGAGTCCAGTGGTTAGTAGGTGAGTATTAACTTTGCTTTTAAATTTCTGGAGGTCGTAGCCGTCAGGAAAGCAAGAATACGGGAGTGAGTTCCACAGGCGGGAAGTGCGAGAGAGGAAGCTGCAGGAGTAGAATTGTCGTCTGCGTTTGGCTAACCTGACTGTGAATGGGTGGGACCCAGTTGCCAGTCTGGTTGCACGGGTAAACACCTGTTGAGGAGACATCAGTGACTTAAGCTCATCCGAGCAGAAGCCATGAAAGTATTTATAGAAGAGACAGAGGGAGGCCACATTTCGACGATGGGAAAGTGGCTGCAGACGAGTCGCCAGATCAGTACCTATCACATTACAGACTCTCCTTTGGAGCTTGTCAAGAACACTGAGGAGAACGGCAGGGGCACCTGACCATAAATGACAGCCGTACTCCATGCACGGACGGATGGTTGACTTGTATATATGCAGGATGGATTCAGGTGGAAAAAACATCCTGGATCGACATAGTGACCCAATCTTCTTAGCAGTAGATTTTGCTATGGATTCAATATAGTGGTTCCATTTGAGGTCTGAGGACAGGGTAAGTCCGAGGAGGCGTAGTGTATTACTCTCCGGGAGAATCATCTGGTCCATGCTTATGGGAGGCAGAATAGGTTGCCTGTAATGGTTGACAGACAACAGCTTGGTCTTAGATGAATTGAAGTTGACAAGCCACTTCTTGCCCCAGTTCACCACAGAGTGTAGATCCCGCTCAAGGTCAGCAGCGAGATTATGTCTGTCCGCCACGACAGGTTTCTTACTGGAGCGGGAGTATATTGTAGTGTCATCTGCGTAGATGCCTACTTGGGACTTGATCTCATCTGGGAGGTCGTTGATGAAAATAAGGAAGAGCGTTGGGCCCAGTATAGAGCCTTGTGGGACACCAGCATTCGTGCTGTAGGACGAAGAGGCACGCCCATTCAGAACCACCTTCATTTTGCGGTTATTTAAGAAAGATTGGATTAGGTCAAGCAGGCGACCGGTAATACCATAACCGCGTAGTTTGCATAGGAGGCCAGGGTGCCAAACCCTGTCGAAAGCCTTGGAGATATCCAGAGCAACCGCGCGAGCCTCGTCAGACTCATCAAGGGCCTGTAGCATGTACTCCGTTTCAGTTGTTAGCAGGTCGGCTGTGGACCTGTCAAATCGGAATCAATATTGCCTGTCGGAGAACAGTTTGTGGGCGGTGAGATGATGAACTATTTCAGCATTGATTATAGCCTCGAACACTTTCCCGAATATTGGTATAAGACTGATAGGGCGATAGTTGGATGGGTCCGAGATATATATATATATATGCATTATCTTACTTCTATACGACTCGGAGTTTCATGTATTCTGATGAATGCATAGTGCATGAACTCTGAGTTGTGCTATAGATGTAAGATAATATATATATATATATATATATATATATATATATATATATATATATATATTATGTGTGTGTGTGTTACGGAAATTAACGAAGATTAACGAAATTGTTATCAACAAACCGACAATTTGAAATTATTTGTTTGAATATTATTTTTGATCGATACTCGTATTTAAGTAGATATTCTGTTTTATAATAAAACAATATATGTATTTATTTCAACCGGACTGATTATTTACGATACATTTTTGTTAAGAAAATGTGTGTCATTCGGCATGATACGAATCTGCGGTCCCTATCCACATAGGATATATATATATATATATATATATATATATATATATATTTTCTAAACATATGCTATTAAACATAAGAGACAATGAATGTCTATTATGTTTAATCATGAGCCGTTCTAAACGTCGTATTTTTTCTTTAATTTCAGTTGAAAATAAAGACAAAAATTCTCCAACATTTGGATAATTATTTGTTGGTTTTCTTCTAAGCTTTCGGCTCACATGAGCCATCTTCAGAGATGTAGTTTAAACTGAAATATTATAAAATCCACCATCACCGACGATTTTATTTTGTGTTGACATAAAACTCCGCTTGGCAACGGCAATAGTTACCAAAAATAATAAACGCAGTTCTTAAGTTTACGATGCGGTTTTATGACGTCACACCGCGGGATAGCGCGAAATGACAACAAAACCATGTAGTCAAATGCAATGTAATATGTTATTTCCTGTTTTAAAGTTGATTTTATTGAGTGTTGGTTGTTTTGATTTGATGTACATGGCCTCCAATATCTGCAGGTTCCTCTTACTGTGTGTATGAGTAAGGATCACCGTATTGTTGACCAAAATCTGTCTGATATTACTTACATGTTTATGTTTTTCAGAGAAATGTTGTTTAATAGTACTCTGATCAGAAAGATGACATGTAAGTCTACGGGAGAGCGTGGTTGTAGTAAAACCAATATATGTACTAGACATTCATAGACATTCATAGACATTCATTGTCTCTTATGTTTAATAGCATATGTTTAGAAAATTACTTGCTGCCTCGATATACTATATATATATATATATATATATATATATATATATATATATATGTATCAGAGGAAAAGTTATGACAAATTGTAATTTTTTTCATATGGCGTGTTTCGTCCTTTAATAATTCCTTGGAATTAAGCAATATTCACATTGATGTAACGGTTCATTCGCACAGATATATATCGCGGGTAATTGATCGGCAGATGTAAAAAATATACGTTACGCTATTTGCCATTCGAAATTGATTCATTGATTTTTTTTACAGTTTATCGACCCATTGTGGCCTATTTAAAGCTGAAAATAATTTTTAAGTCACTCGTACATTCTCGTCCTTTTAAAAGACTCCAGGCTAAATAATTTATGAAATATGGTGGAAGGTAGCGTAAACAATGAAAATGAGGAAACGCTTACCACATCACTCAATAAATCCCGGGTCTAACTATTAAAACAACAACTTTTAGGCAAAATCCGATTTTATTCATCAACATAGTCTCCTTCTAGCGTGATACACCGATTCCAACTCTTTTTTTTTTAACAATATCAAGCCATTGCTTTGCTTCAACAGTATTGTTGTGGCGAATCATCGTCGCCAAGTTGTTGTGGCCAGTTTGGGCCAAGAAGAAAGACATCGAAACAAGAAGGTAGGTTCAAGCAGTGAATCAGAAATAACAGACCATATATACAAGTAAAAGTGTTGACTGTTTCTAGACTACCTCGCAGCTGCGTCCCCGGACGTCACTCAGGTTAGCCTTTTTTGACGGAGGAAGAGTCACTCCACATAGATAGGGCTCCATAAAAAGTATTTTCTCACACCAGAAAGCAATGCTTTATCAACACATGAAATTCAGATTTTTCCATTGTTTTGAAATTTCCCAACAGTAGCTTCACTTAAATAACTTTAATTTGTAGATTATTAATTCGATTTTGTCCAAATTTTGTCACTTGCCATTTTAAGATTAGTACTTCATAAAAATCATATGTGTAATATACTTGACGGGCTTGAGCAGGTGGATGGCAGAGAGGGGTTTGGGTGGGGCAACAGGAGAAAGCGTGCTAAGAGCTACCAAAGATAGGGGGACGTGAAAAGCTATGATCGCCTACGTCCATCGAAGAAGACTATTAATATATAATGTTATAGTATGGCTGTGAATGTTCGACAATCTCTTCACAGATGAAAAAAGAGACTTGAAGAGGTGGTTCTACCAACAGTTTCAGAAAATGCTAAGGGCAGAAAATGTAAACAATTAGAAAGATCTTATAATATATGAGAACTGCAAGAAAACTAATACTAGCCATCAGAAAGCTAAAATTTAAAGAAAAACTAACGAGGAAAGAGAGACTAGAGAATTTAACACTCGCTGGACAAATTTGAGGACAAAAGAAGCAAGGGGAAACAAAGAATAAACCTACTTAACCAGTTAGCGGAAATGAATGACAGAACAAAGTTAAGAAGGATGGTAAAGACACAAAAATTACTTCAGGTAAAAAAAGAAATAAAGAAAAGTGTGGAGAGCCACGAACGCTTAGGTGCTGAAAGTAAGGGATATAGAAGAAGAAGAAGAAACATGTCAGTCTAGTTTGGAATTCACAATCGGTCCGTCGATTCGATTTTGAAATAAGAAAGTCGTTCGCTAATATACCGAATGCTTATTACTCAGGTAGAAAAATAAATACAGAAAGTTGTGGAGAGCCATGAACGCTTAAGTGCTGAAAGAAAGTGACAAAGAAGAAGAAGAATGTCAGTCTCTTTTGGAATTCACAATCGGTCCGTCAATTCGATTTTGAAATAAGAAAGTCGTTCGCTAATATACCGAATGCTTATTACTCAGGTAGAAAAATAAATACAGAAAGTTGTGGAGAGCCATGAACGCTTAAGTGCTGAAAGAAAGTGACAAAGAAGAAGAAGAATGTCAGTCTCTTTTGGAATTCACAATCGGTCCGTCAATTCGATTTTGAAATAAGAAAGTCGTTCGCTAATATACCGAATGCTTATTACTCAGGTAGAAAAATAAATACAGAAAGTTGTGGAGAGCCATGAACGCTTAAGTGCTGAAAGTAAGTGACAAAGAAGAAGAAGAATGTCAGTCTCTTTTGGAATTCACAATCGGTCCGTCAATTCGATTTTGAAATAAGAAAGTCGTTCGCTAATATACCGAATGCTTATTACTCAGGTAGAAAAATAAATACAGAAAGTTGTGGAGAGCCATGAACGCTTAAGTGCTGAAAGTAAGTGACAAAGAAGAAGAAGAAGAATGTCAGTCTCTTTTGGAATTACAATCGGTCCGTCAATTCGATTTTGAAATAAGAAAGTCGTTCGCTAATATACCGAATGCTTATTACTCAGGTAGAAAAATAAATACAGAAAGTTGTGGAGAGCCATGAACGCTTAAGTGCTGAAAGTAAGTGACAAAGAAGAAGAAGAAGAATGTCAGTCTCTTTTGGAATTCACAATCGGTCCGTCAATTCGATTTTGAAATAAGAAAGTCGTTCGACAATATACCGAATGCTTAAACACGATTGTTTTCATTTGAAGAATATTTGACGCTATATTAAAAAAGAAAACTTAATCCAAATAAGAACCTGCAATGCTATTGGTATTGACCTGGCATCTCAATTTCTTCTGTTTTCTTATGTTTCCTGTGCTTTTACTATACATATTTTCACAGCAATTGTTTGGATTAGTTTTCCTCTTTCATATATTGACTTCACGAATGTGTGTAAGTAGACTGATGAACAAATAAAAGAGGTATGGTAAGAAACCAAAAGTTATTTAGAGTTATTAAAAAGAAAGCTATGGAGTGCCAAGCCCCGAAAAGAGCTGACAAATAAAAGATTTAAGATGTATTATTCATGCCAAGAATCTATCTTACATATTCATAAGTCCACCAGTCGTTCATGTTTAAAATATACTGCTGCATATGGTCCGGTGTGTTGACCATGTCCACCATAGTTTATGAATACAGAATACAGCGCTATACGTAATCTATTCAATGAAACAACGACAAAGATTAACACTCACGACTCAGACACTCTATTGAATCGGACTATATCGTCAATACTCGGAAAAATGTGGTCGCCTTTATACACGTCGCATTGAATATTATGGGCCTTCTGATTGGTTAACCTTTCTATTGGTGAACTATAAAATGAGCCAGCTCATGGTTGGCTCACTAGTATACAGCAGTACTCAAAAAACTCCAATCTATCTTACAAATCTATATATCCACCAATCGTTCATTTTTCAAATATTACTGCCGCATATGGTCCGGTGCTTCTGCTGATTGCAGACACGGAAAGGAAACTACAAGACCTCCTACAGAAGGTAGCTGAAGAGAGTGACAATAAAGGACTACAAATAAACTGCAAGAAAACCGAATGCATGATCATTAGCAAAAAGAGCAACCCAAAATGCCAAATACAGGTGGGGGATACTAAAATCAAGCAGGTACAAAAATTTAAATACCTGGGAATTGTTCTGGCAGAAAACGGCAAATGGGACACACAGATACGAAGGCGAATTAGCATATCGAAGGACGCGTTCTAGAAGCTGAGCAAAGTATTAAGAGACAGGAAACTTTCACTAGAAACAAAGACGACAGTACTAGATTGCTATGTGATGTCAGTTCTTCAATATGGCAGTGAATACTGGACAATATCATCAAAGATGAAGGAAAATCTTAAAGCAACTGAAATGTTCTACAGAAAGATGCTGCGGATACCATGGACTGAGCATGATTGGAAAGAATGGAAACGAAAAGGAAATTAATATTGAGCATCAGGAATAGACAACTGAAGTTCCTGGGACATGCAATGAGGAAGGAGGGATTGGAGAACCTGTTACTAACAGGCCAGATAGAAGGGGAAAAGTGATAGAGGAAAGCAGCGGATAACATATTTGAAGAGCCTGAGCAGGTGGATGACAGAACGGGTGTCGCGAGATGTTACAGGAGAAAGTGTGCTAAGAGCCATCATAGATATGGAGACGTGGAAGGCCATGATCGCCTACGTCCTGAAAGGACAAGGAACACAGAAGAAGAAGAAGATGCTCCTATTTAGAGATCATTGATAAAAGTAAAATCAGCAATATTATTGGTCTCAATCTGGCATCTCGGTATTTTCAGTCATTTTTCTACTGCCCCCCGCATGCCATTTCTATAAATATTTTCATGGTAATTGTTCGGGTGAGCTCTTCGCTATCGTTGCTTGGCCTTATGGAATTTAAGCGCAGTACAAGACTGGCTGTGCGTTATGATGAAATGGATGTTGGCTTAGAATTGGGATTTAATTTGTTGCATTCACTTACGCGCAAATAGCACTAAGAAAGATATCAATCTATTTCTTCTCACTCCAGCTGT
Source organism: Ascarosepion bandense (assembly GCA_037127315.1). Classification (NCBI taxonomy): domain Eukaryota; kingdom Metazoa; phylum Mollusca; class Cephalopoda; order Sepiida; family Sepiidae; genus Ascarosepion; species Ascarosepion bandense. Next base: position 635,227 of record JBBBDQ010001864.1, on the reverse strand, counting down.
GGGCTGAATAGTAGGCCAGATTATGTTCTCTAGCCTTGGCTGGCAACCAGTCTGCCGTAAAAAAAAAATACCAAACCACTGCGGGAAAGTCTTCTTTCTAGACAGTTATGGATCAAAAGAGACATTATTGCCCAAGTGTGTTTCACGTATGGCACTTAACAGATTGATTTGAATAAAAGAATTGAATAGCATGGAAGATGAAGTTCTCTAGCCTTGGTTGGGAACCAGTCTACTGCAGAAAGAAATGCCAACCTATTGCGGGAAAATCTACCTAGTCATGGATCGAAAGAGACAATATTGATTAAGCGTGTATAACGTAGGGCACTTAACTGACCCATCTGGATAAATAAATTGAATAGTATGACAGATTAGGTTCTCTAGCCTTGGTTGGCAACCAGTCTACCTCAGAAAGAAATACCAGCATACTGCGGGAATGTCTTCTGTGCAGTCAGTCATGGATCGAAAGAGACATGATCACCCAAGCGTGTATCACGTATTTAGCTGACACTTTACTGACTAGACAAGCAGCAAGGTCTCATTAATTTACAGTTGCCTAGATTCAACCGTAAGTTCTATGCAACTAGTTTCTTTCCTTGCACTTTTCACTTGTGGGACTCTCTTCCTACTCAATGGTTTACAGCCAACTTTATCCACTGTCTTTCTGATTACACCTTTGTTGTTCTCACCTTCTTACTAATGTTTCACTCTACTAAATCTTCCACACCCCCATTGCATCTAAAAGGTGTTACTGTTAATATTTACAACCTTGTTTCAGGTTAAGTGCCATACATAATACATACTTGGGCGATCATGTCTCAAAATAGACATAACTGGCCGGGCAGATGATTATCCCGCAGTAGGTTGCCATTACTTTGTGTGGTAGACTGGTTGCCAGCTAAGGCTATAGAACCAAATCTATCCTGTTATTTAACCCATCAATGGAGGGAAGAGATTGATTAGTACCTTTCCCGAAAATATTTGAGCGTAAGTGAATGCAAGGAATTCCACTAGAATTCGAACTCGGCTCCCCAATTTCTCGTTCCGAGCCGATATCTACTGCACCACAACTTGTCGGTTCTATAAGTACTTTCATGGCTTCTGCTCAGACGAACTTAAGTCACTGGTGCCTCCTCAACAGGTGTTTACTCGTGCAACCAGATTGGCAATTGGGTCCCACCCATTCACAGTTAGATTAACCAAATGCAGACCATTATTCTACTCCTGCAGCTTCTTCTCTTGCACTTCCCGCCTGTGGAACTCGCTCCCATATTCTTGCTTTCCTGACGGCTGAAACCTCCAGAAATTTAAATGCAATGTCAATACTCATCTACTAACCACTTGACTCTAGCTCTTCCCCCACCCTGTATATCCTTCCCTTTCTCTCCCCCCCTTGCAACTGTCATCACACCTGCATTTTCATCTCTCTATTGCTTTTTTCTAATTGGTTTGTAATCCTCTTCTCCCTCCTCTAATTAATTTTCTTTCAGTTATGTAGCCCCCCGCACATCAGTGGCATTTACGCCTTGCCCGGGGTGAAATGATAAAAAAAAAAAAAAGTAATTGAGCGAAAAACAAAAATTCTCAATTAAAAAAAAAATAGACTAGTTTAAGGGAAATAAACAAAAACAATCTGGTTATTTCCCTTAAACTAGTCTATTTTTTTTTTTTAGTGATAATCAAGGGAGATAACTTAAATTAAGTTATCTCCCTTGATTATCATGAAAATAAAAATGGAAGGCTACTATTCGATTTCCAACACACAAGTCGGTCAGGGTCGCTAGACAATCACTATTACAGAGGTCTACTTCACCCACAGAGAACTTCTTTATGTGCCATGCCATTTCAGGACGTAGGTAATCATGGACTTCCACTTGGTTCAGTCTCTTGTCGTTCTCAATATATTTCCTCTTGATATCTCTCCCAAACCCCGACCCGCCATCCATTTGCTCAACCCTATCAAATATCACACTGCTTTCCCCTGTCTCTGTTTCTTTCTATATGTCCTGTGAGTATTAGATTCTCCAGGTCCTCTTTCCTCATTACGTGCCCCAGGAATATCATCTGTCTCTTCTTGATGAGTTGTCTTCTTGTTTGCATCCTGTCCATCACCTCATCGTCGCTCACGTGCTCAGTCCATGGTATCCTCAGCATTCTTCTGTAAAACCACATTTCTGCTGCTTCAAGCCTCTCCTTCATCCTTGATTAGATCGTCTAAAATTCACTTCAATACAGAAGTACATATATCACATAGTAATCTAGCACTCCTTTCTTTGTTTCCAATGAGATTTTCCTGTCTCTCAGTACTCTGGCTAGCTTTTGAAATGCGTCCTTGACCATGCCAATGCGTCTTCGGATTTCAGGGTCATACTTACCATTCTATGGGTTAGGAACTTGGTAATCTTCCACTGTAGGCTGACTCCTGAGTATTTGGCTACCTGCCGACTAATATCAACTGCCTTAGTCCAACTATGTCCAAACTAGAAATAACTAATAGTTCTACTGAACTCCAGTAGAACTCTAAAGAACTCTGTAGAACTTCTAAGAACTCCTAAGAACTTCCCAAGAAATTCTCGAGTTAACTTCCTGTTAACTCTTATTAATATAGGGGGAAGAGTCCATTAACTGAGGAATAGATGTGTTTCACCATAACACTATGTCAGAACGCTTCCCATGTATTTAAATTTCTTTACTTGTTTTATTTTAGTTTCTCCGACCTGTAGTTGGCATTTTGGGATCTTCTTTTTGCTGATGACCATACATTCAGATTTATAGAAGAAACCCATTGTTGATACTGCAACAATGATGAGTGGACCTTAGTTGCAGTTTCTGGGAGAGAGCGTGTTACTAAGCGTGATCAACAGTATGAACAAGACCAGCACGCTCAAACCCTCGGGCACGATGGCTTGTGATTTCGTGCTAGCATATCGACAGATTCGAAACAGTTTCGTATACATAATTTTACGAGAAAAACACAGTAGACTGACTCTAGTCTATTTCTATGACTACTACAGCTGCTACTACTACAAAATTCTGAATGTCGAATACCAACTCTAAACAGATATTCCTTCGACTGTTACCACGATCCTCCCTGACAAACGAATATTTTCCTTCACCGAATCCTAAAGAGCTCACTTTAAATGAAATAAATAAAAATATATTATTTATCTTATACCCTTAAATCGGAATGTTTTACAGTATTTACATTATTCGGACTATTGTCATAATCTTTGTTGCCATTTGTACGACGTTTCGGTCGTTGTACGCTCCAGCCTTCTTCAGGTGCTAGGAATTTCGAACCGAACTTTATTAAAGTTACTGGGGTATATGAACGTCATTTCTTGCGTCTCTTCTGGTAGTCATGAGTTATCTCCCTCCAACCCTGTAAGTTACTTGTTCACCACTGCTGTAGCCTTGTATTGAACTCACAATTCTTTGGGTCAAGTCATAGGAACAAACCAACGTCTATATCCACTGGATAGAGACATTCAGTAAATGAAGATAATATACCACAGTGTCTGTAACAAAGAGTTCAGTTCGAAATTCCTAGCACCTGAAGAAAGCCGGAGCGTACAACGGCTGAAACGTCGTACAAATGACAACAAAGATGAGGACAATATTCCGAATAATGTAAATACTGTAAATAATACCTCATCTCAGAAATATTGACAAATAGAATGATCTATTATTAAACGTCGTGCAAATGGCAACAAAGATGAGGACAATATTCCGAATAATGTAAATACTGTAAATAATACCTCATCTCAGAAATATAGACAAATAGAATGATCTATTATGAAACGTCGTACAAATGACAACAAAGATGAGGACAATATTACGAATAATGTAAATATTGTAAATAATACCTCATCTCAGAAATATAGACAAATAGAATGATCTATTATGAAACGTCGTACAAATGACAACAAAGATGAGGACAATATTCCGAATAATGTAAATACTGTAAATAATACCTCATCTCAGAAATATAGACAAATAGAATGATCTATTATGAAACGTCGTACAAATGACAACAAAGATGAGGACAATATTCCGAATAATGTAAATACTGTAAATAATACCCCATCTCAGAAATATTGACAAAGAGAATGATCTATTATTAAACGTCGTACAAATGACAACAAAGATGAGGACAATATTCCGAATAATGTAAATACTGTAAATAATACCTCATCTCAGAAATATAGACAAATAGAATGATCTATTATGAAACGTCGTACAAATGACAACAAAGATGAGGACAATATTCCGAATAATGTAAATACTGTAAATAATACCCCATCTCAGAAATATTGACAAAGAGAATGATCTATTATTAAACGTCGTACAAATGACAACAAAGATGAGGACAATATTCCGAATAATGTAAATACTGTAAATAATACCTCATCTCAGAAATATAGACAAATAGAATGATCTATTATGAAACGTCGTACAAATGACAACAAAGATGAGGACAATATTCCGAATAATGTAAATACTGTAAATAATACCCCATCTCAGAAATATTGACAAAGAGAATGATCTATTATTAAACGTCGTACAAATGACAATAAAGATGAGGACAATATTCCGAATAATGTAAATACTGTAAACAATACCTCATCTCAGAAATATAGACAAATAGAATGATCTATTATTAAACGTCGTACAAATGGCAACAAAGATGAGGACAATATTCCGAATAATGTAAATATTGTAAATAATACCTCATCTCAGAAATATAGACAAATAGAATGATCTATTATTAAACGTCGTACAAATGGCAACAAAGATGAGGACAATATTCCGAATAATGTAAATACTGTAAATAATACCTCATCTCAGAAATATTGACAAATACAGAATGTTTTAATTCCAAAGTCTCCGGTAAATAACTACCGAGAACACTTTGGTAATCTACCACATGCCTGGTGAGCACATAAGATACTAAAACCCCTGTTTTCAGCAAATATTTGAAGCCCCCAAAAGTAGAAAACATACACGTATAAAATCGGAGAAGAATCATCAAAACAAATTTTGGTAGAAAATACTAAAAAATTATATCCAAAGTAAATTAAGTGATTCTGGTAGCCGATTGGACAAAGACCCAATTGAACTTTCAATGACCCGTGTTTATGGTTCTAGCCGAAGAATAAATAAATAAAATAAAATAAAATAAAATGAAAGTTTGCGTTTGGAGCCGATCATGTGATTGATTTAGTTATTTATACACGTTTACGGTAACAGACAGAGTCAGTTAGTCAGAGACCCCAGCTAGACACTAAAGACACAACAACAACAACATCAACAAGACATTTCTGTTGACCCCTCAAAATTAACGATAGACAGATAAACGTTTTTCTCTGATTATTCATTTCTGCGGCTTTCTCTAAAACAATTGCATTTCACTTAAACAAACGAACTCGTTGAATTTTGAAAGAATTTTACTACCATAACAAATAAAAGACTGAAAAAAAAAAAAAAAACTAATTGTTTATTTATTGTGTATATATATGAAAGATATAATTCATTTTTTCTATTTTTCTACAAAACATTTCTTTTTGTGTTCTTTTTTCTTGAATTTGTGTTGATACTCAGCATTAAAATTTCCTTTTTAATCCGGGTATTCTGTTGTGGCGCAGTGGATATCGACTCGGAACGAGGATTCGGAGAGCCGAGTTCGAATTCCATTTAAATTCCTTGCATTCACTCACGCGCAAATAACCTTGGGAATTTCCTCTATTCCTTCCATGGGAATATGGGTTAATGGGTTAAATAGCAACCAGTCTACCGCAGAAAGCAATGGCAACCTACTGCGGGATAATCTTCTGCTCAGTCAGTCATATCTCTTTCGAGACATGATCGTCCAAGCGTGTATCACGGATGGCAATTAACTGACTGATTCTGCCCCAACAATCTTCAGTAAGTAAATGACAGAACAGAGTTTAGGAGAGACAGAAGAAAGGCAAAATCTATTAAAAACAACAAAAGATCAAGCTCCTGAGTGGACAGGGATATAGAAGAAGACATATATAGACATTAATTCTGAAGTCATCTATCCTGTCTATTATAATATAGACCACTTTATATTTTTTCGTATATATACACTACCGGCCATAATTATTAGGTCACCCCATTTTTTAAAAAAATTAATGATGTATTTGATACTATTTTAGTACTTATTGCCAAATGAAAATAGAATGGTTCTTTTGTTGTTATTACTTTGAAAAATTTTACAAGGCAAGGAAACAAAGATGAATTCATCCAAATCACCCTAAATTTTCTTCATTCATTCATTGATGAAACTGCAATATAGGTAATTATTAAATATTTATAAATTCATTTGATGCACATGTTATTGTGCAGTATTAACAAAAGAACCATTTTATTTTCATTTACAATTATTCACTTGGCAATAAATACTAAAAAATAGTATGAAACATTTTTTTTTAAAACATTGGTGTGACCTAATAATTATGGCCAGTAGTCTGTGTGTATATATATATATATATATATATAGAGAGAGAGAGCAAATCTACATCGTGCGATGATTAAATTGTCGCTATTTACCTTGTAAAACTTTGCAAAGTAATAACAAAATAACCATTCTATTTTCATTTATAATTATTCACTTGGCAATAAATACTAAAAAATAGTATGAAATACATCATTTTTGTTAAAACACTGTAGTGGCCTAATAATTATGGCCAGTAGTATATATATATATATACTAACACAAAACAGAAGAATAGATATACTACTACACAAAATAAGCGTACACATACGTATAATTAAAAGAGTCCATATATGCACACAATAAAATACACAATAATATCACAAATCTAAAACTAAAAATAACCAAATTGAAAAGTAAATACAAAAAAAAATAGTAAAAAGAAATAAATAAAAAGTGGTTGTATATTGCAAGAGAATATGAATGATACTTTAATAATCTGAAAGAAACAGTGATAAATCAATCATGGTGATTGAATCCATTGCATTCACTTACGCACAAATACCCTTGGGAAAGGTATTAATCCGTCTCTTCCTTCCAGTTATGGGTTAAATAGCAGGACAGATTGGGTTCTATAGCCTTGGTCGGCAACCAGTCTACCGCAGAAAGCAATGGCAACCTACTGCGGGATAATCTTCTACCCAGTCAGTCATGTCTCTTTCGAGACATGATCGCCCAAGCGTGTATCACGTATGGCACTTAACTGACTGACTGAATATAATAGTTGAACATATGATTAAGGCTTCTACTGGGCATAAAGTGGGGGATCTGTTTTATATTGTTATGAAGTAATAAACTGATCCCCCACTTATTACTACATAATAATATAATACATATCTTCCCTTTCTAGCTATGAGTCAAATAACAGGACAGATTGGGTTCTATAGCCTTGGTCGGCAACCAGTCTACCGCAGAAAGCAATGGCATCCTACTGCGGGATAATCTTCTGCCCAGTCAGTCATGTCTCTTTCGAGACATGATCGCCCAAGCGTGTATCACCTATGGCACTTAACTGACTAACTGATATGTTTAAGTAATGACAATATGCATAAAATAAATTACAGTGTAAAATACCCTTTTTAGAAACCGGCAAAAACTTTTGCACCGACCTGATATGTGACTCAGTTTGATGTTATATGACATTTAATTTTTGTCGTACAATCGGTATTGCAATCCCGCAGTAGGTTGCCATTGCTTTCTGTTTAAGTTAAAGAAAGCCGTAGAAATGAATAATCAGAGAAAAATATTTATCTATCTAGCGTTAATTTTGAGGAGTCATCATAAAAAGTTGTCAAGAATTGCAGATGTTAGTTAAAATCACGTCTCAAGCAATTTTTGAATTTTTTTCACTGATTATGCTACTTAATTAACAGTTGTACACTACAACCAGCCGAGTCAGTTCAATTCTATACGTGATACAGGTTTAGGCGATCTGTCTCTTTCGATCTGTTGCAGACGAGAAGTCCATTACGTTATTTATATTTATGATACGACTCGACGTACAATTGATCAGACACATGACACAGGAAATAAGAAACGATAAAAGCCAAAGTAACCGGAATAAACATGGATTAACAAAGGTTAAAAAAGATGGTTGAATGAGTTTGCAAATAAGGAAAAGAAGTTCTCCCCCTTAGTCTCTTCAGCCAGTTAAGTGCCATATGTGATACACGCTTGGGCGATCATGTCTCGAAAGAGACATGACTGACTGGGCAGAAGATTATCCCGCAGTAGGTTGCCATTGCTTTCTGCGGTAGACTGGTTGTCAGCCGAGGATATAGAACCCAATCTATCCTGTTGGAAGAGACAGATTAATACCTTTCCCAAGGGTATTTGTGCGAAGTGAATGCCATGAATTCAACTGGAATTCGAACTCGGCTCCCCGATTTCTCGTTCCGAGCCGATATCCACTTCACCACAACGCACATGTATTAAATGACGTAAAATGGTCCTATAAGTGAAAGTCACTTGTTGAATGAAAGTTAAAATATTCATTGTAGAAAGTCAATGGAGGATTTTTTTTAATCATTTCACCCCAAGCAAGGCATTCCCCTGCCACTATTGCGCAGGGGATTGCATAGGGGAAAGTGATGAGAAAGAGGGGTTCGTTATAGGAAATGTCGGAAGGAGGGTGATAGATGGATGGGGATACCGAGGATGGGGGTTGGGTAGATGGGAATTGTGTTTGAGAGAATGGATGCGAGTTAGTGTGTTAGGAGGTGCCTATTGACCTTACATTTAAATTCCTGGAGATTGTAACTGTCGGGGAAGCAAGTATGTAGAAGGAAATTCCACGGGCGGGAAGAAGCTGTTAGAGTAGAAATTGCGGTTATAATCTGTTTCACTGTAAAAGAATGAGACCTAGTTGCTAATCTAGTATCTCGTGCAAATTCATACCTATGGGGCACCAGTGATCTAAATTCATTGGAGCAGAAGCCGTGAAAGTATTTATAGAAGAGGCACAGGGAAGCCACATAAGCTGAAATATTAATACATACAAGTTGTTGAGTTCAAATCCCATCGGAGTTTGTATAGGGAAATCTGTGTGCACATGCATGTGTGTGTAAGAAATAAATTCGCGCCACTAATTGCGACCTGCAATTGGTGCGTGTGTAAGAACGAGGATTATAAAGACGCCCCTCTGCCATGCTTGACAGCAGGGGTCTCGCTTGAGTTAGGAAACACTTGTCCCGACGATCATTGGCGAGATCGCGAGCCTAATTGGTGTGGAACACGTATAAGTGAGTTGGCATGATGCTAGCCGGTAGGCTGGGGTCCACTGAGGGGAACACGTGGAAATGTGCTGCTTATATGGACAAGCAAAATACGCGGGAAAATAGGATTTAACACGTGAACACTGGATGACCAGTCAAGATTAACCAATCACTGCCTGCTAACATAGCGTGTTTTGCAGATGTCGAAATATGGATATATGTGTATAGATGTGTGCGTGAGCGGCAGAGATCCATGACTGACTAGGCAGAGGATTTTCTTTCTGCGGTAGACTGGTTACCAACCAAGGCTATAGAATACAATTTGTCCTGCTATTCAGCTACGTACCTCCAATATTTCGGCATAAATTTTCGATACCTAAGTTTAAAAAGAAATGTTTAAAATAAAAAAAAACATTCTTGAAGATTTCCTTTTAGATTTAATTAAAAGCTCAATGATTAAATTTATTATTTCCATTAAGTAAAAAATTCTAGTGTATTTCAGATAGAAATTATATAGATTGGAATGTCACATTTAATTTTGATTTCTTAAAATTTTCTTAAAAGCGGCCATTTTCTTAATTTTAAGAAATTTGTAAACAAACAAAAATTCATCGATTTTTCAAAATATTTTAAAAGATTTCTAACACTTTATTTTAGTAAAATTAGAAAATTGCAAGTTAAATTAATCTGATTTTAAAGAAATATTACTTATAGCATAAAAAAGTAATATACAACCAACTATTAACGATTGGTCGTGTTCATCTGATCGAACGTTTTTACAGACTGTTGAATGACGAAGCGATGACAGCTGCTACGCATGACGATAAATGCAATTTTCATAAATCTAAGGGAAGAGACAAAACTCTTAAATTACGTAACCATGTCATAATAATGGCAATTTTAGTCAACCATACATGAAAATAAGAACCGTATTAAGTAAATAAAAATTATTTTGAAAATAGAATAGCATAACTACATTTAATAATCTTTCCGATTTTGGACTCGTAAATTTCGTTTCCACTTAACCTCCAGGGAGTACCCCAATACAGAATTTTACACGATTTTAAACTATTATAACTTATTATAATTAAAATGTAAAAAATTGGAAAATTTCTTGTAAAAATTCATTATTCATCAATTTTTTTTTTTTATTTCTTCAGAGAATTGTAGGAATGAACCAAAATGACCTCAGGTCAGATACTACTACCATGCAGAGAATACATTGTTTCTTTTACCCTCTCTGTCTCTAAATAACTCCCAAGAACTAAGATACCCAAATCTATTCCCTTTTCTTTCTCTGCTACTATTTCTCTTTCCCCTACTCTCTCTATCTCCCTGACCCATGCCTGACCTAAAGGATTGGCAGTCCCTCTCTGGCTTCTAAGCATGCAACATGTGTTCTCTTGCTAGCAGACACTTAACATGTAAAAATAAGAAAATAAAATATTCCTCTCAACGCTAATATTTGTATCCACTTCTTTGTCAATTATACCCACAAGGATACCAAAAAAAATATTACAGAATAATGTCCTTAATATTAATTATTTACAAAAGCAATTATAAGCTTTTCTAATTAAGTAATGTTATAGTTTTATTGGATTTATTGTCTTTCACTTCAGAGCAGATTTTCATTTAGATGGTACTAATAATAATAAAAAAAAGTAGGTGATTTACAATCTCCAAAGACTCCTACTTTTAACAACAAAAAAAAAAAAAAATTGTCAGGGATCATGAATGTTATGTGCGTAATTTCATGAAATTAAGTAAGTGAGGGAGGTGGGTAACACATTAAAAAATTTTTTAACCAAGATTTTCTAAAAAAAAAATAAAAAGCATTTAAAAATAATTTAATTCCTTTGTGAATAAATCCTGAAAATTCCATTAAAATCGGACAATTATTTGATTTTTACAAGAATTTCCAAATAAATGTGTTTTCTACGGAAAAAAAAACGCACAAAAACAATGTTAAAAGTTAGTGAAGGCGATAAAGTAAACAAAACAAAAATTTAACCAGTATTTCGAACCTGTTAGAAAGGATTAAAAAATTTCAAAACATATTTAAAAAATACTTTGGGCTTTCATCTTAATAATAACAACAGCATGAACATTTTGACGATAAAACTTTATTTTCATTAAGTTTGTGGCATTTTTCATTACGCTATGCTGATTTTCCGCGAAATAGTGAAGGTATTTATATTCAACCTAGAGAAGAGATAGATTAATACCTTTTCTTAGAGTATTTGTGGGCGAGGGAACGAAACAAATTCGATTAGAATTCAACTAGAGCGTTTAGGAAAAGCGATATAAAAAACAAAAACATAGATGATATATGGGAGACAACTTTCTAAAATGAGTAAAGTTATTTCCCTTGCATTAAACAAGTTAATCTAATTTCTTATTTTTTTGTTTTCTCATTCTGAATAATTCTATTCAGCAATGTATTTGTTCTTAAATATTCGTTCTTATTTGTTGTTTAGCTTCAAGCATGAAAAAATGAACTAGAACTATATTTGAATCACCCGGTTTTATTATTTCACATGGTTACGTAAACTGTAAAATTGATTCTTTATCAGAAGGAGTATTTCTCTGGTTGGCAATGGTAGATGGACGTCCCCTACCAACTTGATCTTTAAGACTCATATCCCCTCCGTGGAATTTCAGGAACCAGTGACATGTTGTCCGATCACAAGAGAATACTCTGTTAATGGTACCAGCAGTTTGAGAAGCATTATGACCAAACATGAACTTATGCAAAAAATGTAAACTCATCTCTTCATTTTTCTTGTTCAAGAGGAGGTGGGGTATATTTTGTTTTTAGCTATAGTTTAAAAGCAAATGATATAAAATTAAAAAAAGTGGACACTTTAATCAGTAGAAATGATTAATATATTTTTGTACAACTATTATAATAATAAATTAGAACATAATTAATAGGTTTACTCTAAATTCAGACATTATTTTTTGAACAACCTCATACTATTTTCCAGTGTATACACCGGGTGCGTCAAAGATTTGAGAACAAAATTCTGCACGCGATTGATATAAAATCAAGAAAGAGGACACTTTTATCATTAAGAAAAATAGATAGATAGATAGATATATAGATAGATAATGAAAACACTGATATAGATAGATAGATAGATAGATAGATAGATAGATAGATAGATAATGAAAACACTGAGACAGACAGACAGACAGACAGACAGACAGACAGACAGATAGATAGGTAGATAGATAGATATGAACATACTGAGCTAGATAATGAAAACACTGAGATAGATAGATAGATAGATAGATAGATAGATAGATAGATAGATAGATAGATAGATAGATAGATAGATACTAAAAAAATCAGGAAAAAGCGAAGCCCAGAATACCAACTACAGGTCGGAGTACTCAAGTCAAGCAGGTGAAAAAATCTAAATACCTGGAAAGTGTTTTAACAGAGGACCAAAAGTGGGACATTGAGATCCGAAGGCATATTGGGATGACAAAGGCTACATTCCTAAAAGCTAAGCAGGGTATTGAGAGACAGGACCTATACAACGAGGCGACTCTAAGAGAATTATATGTTCTACCAGGCTTCGTTATTGGTTCACACTATTTAAACAGCGTAGATTTCGCTGGCCAGGCGATCTCCAACGCATGCCAGACGGTCGCATTCCAAAAGATCTCCTACATAGAGAGCTGACCTGTGGAAGAAGACCCACTGGGCGGCCACAATTGCGGTATCGTGACATCATAAAACGCGATATGAAAACTGTGGGCATCAACACGGAATCATGGGAGAGCGTGGCAGTCAACCGTTTCAAATGGAGAGGAACCCTGGTCCAACAAATCAAGGGAGGAGCAAGTAACACAAGTCGCCATGGAGAGGTGGGTTCGCAGGAAAGCAAAATGACAGCTCCAACAGACCAGAAACGAAACATGCAACCTCTGTAACAAAGACTCTCACTCCCGTCAGTCACAGACGCCGATGCTCCAGTAAAGCAGACAACTAGGATGCTGACCAACGGCGGCCTACTTCCAGTATTCGTTATTGGTGGCTACAGTCTTAACAACGTAAGATATGAAGATGACACCTTGTTGATAGCAGACACAGAAAAGAAACTATAATGATTTCTAGAGAAGGTAGAGAAGGAAAGCGAGAAGAAAGGACTAAGCATCAACGGCAAGACGACAGAATTCATGATTGTTAGCAAAAGAAACAGCTCAACATGCAAATTACAAATTGAAGATACCTAAATCAAACATGTGCAAAAACCTAAATATCTGTGAAATGTTTTAACAGAGGATGGAAATTGCGACATTGAAATCCAAAGGGGCATTAGGACAGCAAAATTTGCCTTCCAGAATCTAAGCAAAGAATTAAGAAATAGAAAACTTTCGTTAGGAACAAAGAAAAGAGAACTGAACTGCGACGTAATATCAGTACTCCTATATAGTACTGAATGCTGGACAATCTCACAGATGAAGAAGTGACTAAAATCAACAGAAATGTGGTTCTACAGAAGGATACTGAGAATACCATTACCGAACATGTGAGGTAGGGAAAAGAGAGAAGGGGAAGCAACACATAACATACTTAATGGGCTTGAGTAAATGCATGGCAGAACAGGATTTGAAAGGTGTAACAAGAGAAAAGGAGTTAAGTGATAGGGAGATGTGAAAAGCGATGATTGCCTACGTCCTGAAGGAACACGTCATAAAGAAGAAGAATATATTTTCTGTAACTATTATAATAATACTTTTTTATAATCATATCGCCCCAAGCAAGGAAGTCTATTGCCATTGGTGTGCAGGGGGTTACATAGTAGGAGAAGGAAAGTTATGAGAAAGAGTGACAGGTTACAGGGCGTGTCAGGAAGTGGGTAAGAGTAGATACTGAGAGTGGAACGGACGGAGAAAGGAGCATGAGAGATAGGATGCAAGTTAGCAAGATAGGAAATGACTATTGACTTTACACTTAAACTCCTGGAGATTGTAGCTGTCAGAAAAGCAAGTAAACAGAAGGGAATTCCACAGGCGGAAAGTGCGAGAAAAGAAGCTGATGGAGTAGAATTTACGTTTAAATTTTATTGGTTTCACAGTAAAAGGGTGGGACCTAGTTGCTAATCTTGTGGCTCGAGCAAATTCATGCATAGGGGGAATCAGAGAGCTAATATCTTCGGAGCAAAAGCCGTGAAAGTATTTGTAGAATAGACACAGGGAAGCCATATTGCGACGGTGAGAAAATGACTGTATCTGAACTGCCCAGATACTTCAGCTGTCTCTTGCTGATATTAAGTATGTTTTTTATTTCGTTTCCATTCTCTCCAAAACCTTGTCGTTGCTCATATGTTCGGTCTATGGTATTCTCAGCAGCCTTCTGTGGAACCAGTTTTATGTTGCTTTAACCCTCTAGGGCCATTCGTATCATATTTGATACAGTATTTCCCTATAAGGAAACATTTTCTATTTCCCTATAAGGAAACATTTGGTATTCATTGACTGAGCAGTCAGTACTGCTTTCATTTGAAATTTATAAAATATTTCTCTTAAAAATTTTTCAGGAAAATATTTCTTTCAAGGCTTGTTTTCATACTGTATCAAATATGATACGAATGGCCCTAGAGGGTTAATTCTCTTCTTCATCTTTGAGGTGATTACCCATCATTAGCTGCCATATAAGAGGACACATCTCACATAACAATTCAGTACACTTCTTCTTTATAACGAAATCTTCCTTTCCCTTATTAATTTTCTTTTCTATCCCAAACCTTGCTGTTGCTCACGTATTCGGAGAATGACATCTCCAGCCATCTTTTGTAGAAACACATTTCTGTTCCTTCGAATGTGTTTTTTCAGCATGAGAATACTGATAAGAGTGGAGTGGACAGAGAAAGGAGCATAAGAGAGAGGATGCTGGTTTGTGAGATAAGAGATGACTATTGACTTTACATTTGCATTATTGGAGATTGTAGCTATTAGGAAAGCAAGTATACGGAAGGGAATTCCACAGGCGGGAAGTACGAGAAAAGAAGCTGCTGGAGTCGAATTTACGTTTAAATGTTATTGGTTTCACAGTAAAAGGGTGGGATCTAGTTGCTAATCTTGTGGCTCGAGCAAATTGATACATAGGGGGAACCAGAGAGCTAAGTTCATCGGAGCAAAAGTCGTGAAAGTATTTGTAGAAGAGGCACAGGGAAGCCACATTGCGCCGGTGAGAAGGTGACTGTATCCGAGCTGCCAAGTGTGGATCGATCACATTACAGATTCACCGTTGGATTTTGTCAAGAACCCCTAGGTGGATGGCAGGGGCACCCGATTAGATATGGCAGCAGGATTCAATTCAAGGGCGGATGGTATACTAGAACACAAAATTTATTCCTAATAAAGTGGGAAGAGAGTTCAGTCGTCAGTAAACCGGGGAAATTTTCATTCCCCAGTGGGAATTTTTGCACGTAGTTTGTAGGAGCCTCATCTATATTTGTCAAATTGGCCCTGTGATAAAAACAAGCGAAGTCCCCACAATTTTAAATATTAGAGGTTGAAAGAATGGTTGGATGAACAATCTAGTCGGGTTCCCCTGCTATTCTCCTGGGGGTTCTTGACAAAATAAAACTGAGAATCTGTAATGTGATCGATACCGACTTGGCAGACCGGCTGCAGTCACTCTCTCACCGGCGTGACGTGGCTTCTCTGTGCCTCTTCTATAAATACTTTCACGGCTTCTGCTTCGATGAACTCAGATCACTGGTGCCCCCTAGGTACGAATTTGCAAGAGATACTAGATTAGCAACTAGGTCCCACCCTTTTACAGTGAAACCGATAAAATGAAACCGCAATTTTTAATCTAACAGCTTCTTTTATCGCAATTCCCGCTTGTGGAATTCCCTTCCTCATACTTGCTTCCCCGACAGCTACAATCTCCAGGAGTTTAAATTTAAGTTCAATATACACCTCCTAACACACTAATTTTATTTACTGAACCAGTCAGTCAGTTAAGTGCCATACATGATACACGCTTGGGCGATCCTGTCTCGAAAGAGACATGACTGACTGAGCAGAAGATTATCCCGCAGTAGGTTGCCATTGCTTTCTGCGGTAGACTGGTTGCCGACCAAGGCTATAGAACCCAATCTGTCCTGCTATTTAACCCATAACTGGAAGGAAGAGACGGATTAATACCTTTCCCAAGGGTATTTGCGCGTAAGTGAATACAATGGGTTCAACTGGAATTCGAACGCGGCTACCCGGTTTCTCGTTCCGAGCCGATATCCACTGTACCATAACGCACATTTACTGAACACTATAACAAAAATATATAAGAAGAAAATATTCAAATTGAAAATGCATGTAGCTAATTAATTTGTATGAGTTAAATAAAAAGGAGGATCTGTAACGTGGTTGATACTGACTTGGCAGACCGGCTGCAGCCGCTCTCACACCGGCGTGATGTAGCTTCCCTGTGCCTCTTCTACAAGTACTTTCATGGCTTCTGCTCCGATGAACTGAGATCACTGGTGCCGCCTAAGCACGAATTTACACGAGATACTAGATTAGCAACTAGGTCCCACCCTTTTACAGTTAAACAAATAAGATGTAACCGTAAATTCTACTCCAACAGCTTCTTTTCTCGCGCTTCCCGCCTGTGGAACTCCCTTCCACAAGTCTGCTTTCCCGACAGTTACAATCTCCAGGTGTTTAAATGTAGGGTCAATAGACACCTCCTATCATACTAACTCCCAACTATTCTCACAACACTCTCATCTACCCAACCCTCATTCTCGGTATCCTCACCCGCCTATCACCCACCCTCTGTTATTTCCTATATTTAATCAGCCTTTCTCCACTCTACGTAGCCCCCTGCACAGTAGTGGCAGTGACATGCCTTGCTCGGGGTGAAACGCTTATAAAAAAAAAAAAAATGTTCGAAGAGAAAATGTAAGTCGTTAAATGTTCCACAGAAATTCAGAGCTCATTGTTGATAACAGCAGAATGTGTGTCTGTTAAAAGATTAAAAGGATTACTAATAAAAGTCTGTGTTCCTTACCGTTTTATGGCCGGAGAAAAAGTGAAAAGAAAAGTCAGGTAATAAAGGAGATTGTACTTATCGAAGTCAGTTGAAGTATCTTGGTGTTGTTGTTTTCTTTGACGGTGTGTGGATGAAGACGAAGAAAGGAAAATTAGAAGGAAAGGTATAATGAATATATGTCAGTTCGACGTAACCGAGTCAGCTTGAAGTTTATTCCTTACATTGTGACGAAATACTATCAGATACTGCTCCCATTCTGACTGTCTAGACCGGTCAATAGACGTAGTGGATTTTAGTCATGTGACCGGTTCCAGCAGACATTTTCATTCTTTAGGTGTGAAAACAAAATTGACTGGTGTCATAGATTAATTTTCTATTTCCTATCCAATCAGCATCCAGAATTTTACACTTCACACCGACTTGCGAAATTTGCCTTGGTCTGGGATTTTCCAAAATGCTTTTAGTCGTTTGGATCCGATTTTGCGGGTGTGCAATTTTCCTTTTTTGTTTGCGTTGTTAGATCATGAATGCTGGACAATATCATCGAAAATGAGGACAAAACTTGAAGCAGCGGAAATGTGGTTCTACAGAAGGATGCTGCGAATATCGTGGACTGAGCATGCAAGCAACGATGAGGTGCTGTATTATTTTCCTTTTTATGGCAGGAGAAAAAGTGAAAAGGAAAGTCAGCTAATAAAGGAGATTTTACTTATCGAAGTCAGTTGAAGTATCTTGTTGTTGTTATTTTCTTTGACGGTGTGTGGGAGAAGAAGAAAGAAAAACCGGAAGGAGAGGTAGAACGAATGCATGTCGACGAGACACGACAGGGTCGGCGTCCTGAAATTTCATTGCGACGAACTCCTTTAGATTACCGCTCTTATCTCGGACTGATTTGACGGTCAAGTAGTGGTTAAGTAGTGAATTTTTGTCTCGTGGTTGGATCGAAATCACATACCCATTTTCTAGGTGTTAAGTAAAATTGACCGGAGTCATAGATCAATTTGCTATTTCCTATCCAATCAGAATCCAGAATCTTACTTTTCACACTGACATGTGAAATTTGCCTTAGTGTGGGTTTTTCCAAAATGTTTTCAGTTGTTTTGATCCGATTTGGCAGGTGTGTAATTTTACTTTTTTCGTTTGAGTTAATTGATAGATGATATTAGATTTGTATACTATAAGTTCACATCTAGGAGTAAAGAGGAGGAGGAGAGTGAGAGAGGAAATGATTGCCTTTTTATCAGTTTAAAAAATATATAACCTTACAATGTTTGCCGAAACGAAGAGGAGGTAATCAAATTTTCAGTTCGTTTACGCTTAGCATCATGGGAAAATGTATTTTATTATTATTATTATTATTATTATTATTATTATTATTATGTCATTTTTCATCATATTTCGATTTCTACTATGGTCGCACTACCAACCAAGTCTGCGGGAAGACCTATTTAAACAAATTTCTTTAATTGTTTACTCATTGTTTGTCTGTTTATTGTGCCTTAATTATGTCTTGTGAGTGTCTAATTTGCTAAGCCTTCTTTTTACATTATGTGTCCTAAGCATTTTTAATCATTAATTTCATTTTTAAATATGTTGTTTTTAAATCTATTTCCCATAAAACTTCACCAATGCTCACACGTTTCTTTCATTATATATTTTAAATCATCTAACCCCACGTGCGTTGTGGTGCAGTGGATATCTACTCGGAACTATAAATCAGGGTGCTGAGTTCGAATTCCATTTGAATTCCTTGCATTTTCTTACGCACAAATACCCCTGGGAAAGATATTAATCCGTTTCTTCCCACTAGTTATGGGTTAAATAATAGGACAGATTGGGTTCTATAGCTTTGGCTGGCAACCAGTCTACCGCAGGAAGCAATGGCCACCTACAGTGGGATAATCTTTAGCCCAGTCAGTCATGTCTCTTTCGAGGCATGATCGCCCAAGCGTGTATCTCGTATGACACTTAACTGACCGACTGAATATAATAGTTGGAATCATGATTTAGGCTTCTACTGGTCATAAAGTGGGTGATCCGTTTTATATTGTTATGAAGTAATAAACTGATCCCCCACTAACTACTACGTAATAATATAATAATCTCTTCTCCCTCTAGTTATGATTCAAATAATAGGACAGATTGGGTTCTATAGCCTTGGCTGGCAACCAGTCTACCGCAGAAAGTAATGGCAACCTATTGCGGGATAATCTTCTGCCCAGTCAGTCATGCCTCTTTTGAGACATGATCGCCCAAAGCGTGTATCACGTATGGCACTTAACTGACTGAACCACAAACAAGACTATAAAACCACTAAGGCGCAAGTGGGTACTGAATGTGCTAGAATCTGAGAAAATAAATTCTTTTTAGGTTGACTGGAAACCAAAGAGTCGGAAGAGAGTCCCACAAGCAAGGAGCACGAGAGAAAAACGCATGCTTACATTGAGCAATTTCAGTTATATAACGATGAGACCTAACTGTTAATCTAGAACTGCACTTGAATTCGTAAATTTGAGGTACCAAATAAGAAAACTCATCAGAACAATTACCATGAAAATATTTATAGAAATAGCTACAGGGAAGCGGTGGTGGATAAGTGACTGAAGCAGAGGTGTAAGGTCAGGACCGATAACATTGCAGACTCTTCTTTGTATTTCATCAACACTCTCTAAATACATAACAGAAGTAACTAACCAGATGTGGCAGCAATATTCAATGTATGGACGAATGGTAAACTTATAAATGTGTAAAATAGATTCTGACGAGAAAAGAAAATGTCTAGCACGACACAGTGAAACCATTTTTATAGCAGCAGACCTAGCAATTGGTTTAAATATAATCTTTCCACTTCATGTCAGTGGAAAATTCATGTGTTTTTCCTTAAGGAAATTTTCAAACATTCACGATCATATAAGTGGATCGATATAGCATAAAAGAACAGGACTTTATTGTTTCTAATGAAATTTTCTTAATTCTTTGTTTATCTTTTTGAAGGCATCTTAAGCTTTTCCTGTGAGTTTTCGTTTTTTTGGTCTGTACCTACATCTTCATTCCTAAGGAATCACTTGCATGCACTGTCGTATTCACTACCGGCCATAATTATTAGGCCACCCCAGGTTTTTTTTATTCACAACCGGCCATAATTATTAGGCCACCCCAGGTTTTTTTTATTCACAACCGGCCATAATTATTAGGCTACCCCAGGTTTTTCAAAAGAAATGATTATTTCAAACGATTTTTAGTAGTTTTTTGCCAAATGAAAGTAGAATGGTTCTTTTGTTATTATTACTTTGAAAAATTTTACAAGGAAGCAAAGATGAACTCGTCCGAATCACTCTAAATTTTCTTAATTCTTTCATTGATGAAACTGCAATATAAATAATAATTATATATTTATAAATTCATTTCATGCACATGTTATTGTGCAGTAATAACAAAAGAACCATTCTATTTTCATTTACAATTATTCACTTGGCAATAAATACTAAAAAATAGTATGAAATATATCATTTTTAAAACACTGGTGTGGCCTAATAATTATGACCGGTAGCGTATATATAGACATATATGGAGGAAATCTAGAGGGTGCGATGGCTAAATTGTCGCTATTTGCCTTGTAAAACTTTGTAAAGTAATAATAACAAAAGAACCTTTCTATTTTCATTTACAATTATTCACTTGGCAATAAATACTAAAAAATAGTATGAAATATATAATTTTTTTTAAAACACTGAGGTGGCCTAATAATTATGACCGGCAGTTCACCTCCCTTTTTTCCTGAACGAAATTTTCTGTGGTTTCTTTCTAATTGGAAGGATACATGGTCTTTTATTTCATTTTGCTTAAAATATCTTCCATACTAACATACTTCTTTCATGATATTCTCATCCTCCTCCTGTAGAACCATCTGTCATCTCAAATTTTCTCTTCATCTGCGAGAAAATATTCCAGCACACGTTTCCATATTGTAGGTCTGAGATTTAATCGCGTTTTCGAGTTTCTAAGAAACTTTTCCTGATTCTTACGACTTATAAATTTTGGAAGTCAATAATTTGATCGTTTCTGCGCTCCTTATATTTAACAATAGGGTCGGGTCTTCGTGCAGGATAAAGGGACTTTTATTTTTATCTGAGCACAAGAAGTACAATCATATCTTTTTTTTTGAATCATTTCACCCCGAGCAAGGCGGAAACGCCACTGATGTGCAGGGGGTTACATAAATGTAAAAAGATTAATTAGAAAAGAGTGAGGAGTACAAACTAGTTAGAAAGGAACAATAGAAAGCTGAGAAAGCAGGTGCGATGACAGATACATAGGTGGAGAGAAAGGGAAGGTTATACGGGGGTGGGGAGAGAGCTAGAGTCCAGTGGTTAGTAGATGAGTATTGGCTTTGCATTTAAATTTCTGGAGGTTGTAGCCGTCAGGAAAGCAAGAATACGGGAGCGAGTTCCACAGGCGGGAAGTGCGAGAGAAGAAGCTGCAGGAATAGAACTGTCGTCTGCATTTGGCTAACCTGACTGTGAATGGGTGGGACCCAGTTGCCAGTCTGGTTGCACGAGTAAACACCTGCTGAGGAGGCATCAGTGACTTAAGTTCGTCTGAGCAGAAGCCATGAAAGTATTTATAGAACAGACAAAGGGAGGCCACATTTCGACGATGGGGAAGTGGCTGCAGTCGAGCCGCCAGATCAGTACCTATCACATTACGAACTCTCCTTTGGAGCCTGTCAAGAACACAGAGGAGAAAGGCAGGGGCACCTGACCATAAATAGCAGCAGTACACCATGCACGGACGGATGGTTGACTTGTATATATGCAGGATGGATTCAGGTGGAAAAACATCCTGGATCGACATAGTGACCCAACCTTCTTAGCAGTAGATTTTGCTATGGATTCAATATAGTGGTTCCATTTGAGGTTTGAGGACAGGGTAAGTCCGAGGAGGCGTAGTGTATTACTCTCCGGGAGAATCGGTTGGTCCATGCTTATGGGAGGCAGGAGAGGTTGCCTGTAATGGTTGACAGACAACAGCTTGGTCTTAGATGAATTGAAGTTGACAAGCCACTTCTTGCCCCAGTTCACCACAGAGTGTAGATCTCGTTCAAGGTCAGCAGCGAGATTATGTCTGTCCGCCATGCCAGGTTTCTTACTGGTGCGGGAGTATATTGTAGTGTCATGTGCGTAGATGCCTACTTGGGACTTGATCTCATCTGCGAGGTCGTTGATGAAAATAAGGAAGAGCGTCGGGTCCAGGATAGAGCTCTGTGGGACACCAGCATTCGTGCTGTAGGACGAAGAGGCACGCCCATTCAGAACCACCTTCATTTTGCGGTTATCTAAGAAAGATTGGATTAGGTCAAGCAGGCGACCGGTAATACCATAATCGCGTAGTTTGCATAGGAGGCCAGAGTGCCAAGCCCTGTCGAAAGCCTTGGAGATGTCCAGAGCAACCGCGCGAGCCTCGTCAGACTCATCAAGGGCCTGTAGCATGTACTCCGTTACGGTTGTTAGCAGGTCGGCCGTGGACCTGGCAAAGCGGAATCCATATTGCCTGTCGGAAAACAGTTTGTGGGCGGTGAGATAATGAACTATTTCAGCATTGATTATAGCCTCGAACACTTTCCCGAATATCGGTAGAAGACTGATAGGGCGATAGTTGGAAGGGTCTGAGGGTTCACCACAATTCTTAAATACAGGAACGACTGAAGAGAACTTCCAGCATGCAGGAAAGCAGGAAGCAGAAATGTTAAATAGTTTAGAGAGGACAGGGGAAAGTTCAGGAGCACACCTCTTAAGGACTATCACCGGGATTCCATCGTCTCCACACGCCTTATGGGTGCCGAGTTTTGAAATTACTTTGGATACTACTGTCGGGGTAATATATACGTCGTGCAGTTTGGCCTCAGTTCTAATAGGGAAGTCTGGTGGGTGTACTCCGGACGAGTCGAATGTGGAGTTGGATGAGAATCTGTGGGCAAAGCACTCAGCTTTGTCCGCAGATGACGTGAGAACCTCAAATCCATGGATTAAAGGAGGTATTGTGGATTTCCTATTGTTGAGCACTCGTTTACAAATCCTCCAATAGTCCTTGGATCCGAACTTGCGGTCAGCTATGTGCTGTCGCATTCTCTCAGCAAACAACTGTTTGGCGTCATTTAGGGTTCTCTTGCACTCATTGCGAGCAGATATGAACAGGCGCCTATTGTGATCAGTTGACTGTCTCCCGAATAGACGGAAGTAATGGTTCCTGTGGGCAATGGCGGCAGAGCAGGCCGGAGAGAACCACGGAGAGGAATTAGGTTTTAAGCAATACTTCCTGGTGAGTATGAAGGCTTCAATGCCAGCTTTCACCCATGACGAGACCTCAGAGGCACAGTCATCAACTGATAGGTCGAACACTTTTCCCCAAGGGACGTCGCAGAGGAAATCGCGAAAGGCATCCCAGTCAGCTTTTTGGTAGAGGTAGGAGGTCCTATAAGTAGTGGGCTCCAGGGAGGAGAGAGATTGGAAAGAAATACTGAGAGAGACTTCAGCGTGGTCGGAGTTGCCGAGAGGGCAAAGCTGCAAGACTTGACAGGCGTCAGGCGCAGAGGTGAAACATATATCTAGCAGTGAGGAATGACCCGAGGGAGTGCTTGGGAAGCGAGTGGGAAAGTCCACCACTTGCGTAAGGGATTGGGAAATAGCAAAGTTCATGGCGTGAATGCTCGCTGGATCAGTAACGACGTTTTCAAGCCACTCAGAGTGATGGGCATTGAGGTCTCCAAATACAAATATGTGGGCGAATGGGTGATAGGAAATAGCCTTATCTATGTCGTCAGCAACGCTATCTAGTAGGGAGCAGTCAGGTAAGTAATTTTCTAACACAGACTGTTTGATGTTCATATTTCTCTACGGTACAGAAGCCAAATTTACGGCATACGTCGGCCCAATTGATTCTCTTATCAATCCAATCAAGACGTCATTTGTATTTTTCTGGTAACAATTTCCTAAGTGTTTCGTGTAGGCAGTTATTTTCCATTATCGTCATCATAATCATCAATATCTATCTATCTATCTATCTATCTATCTATCTATCTATCTATCTATCTATCTATCTAATCTCAACGTGTTCATTTCTTTCTTTCTTTCTTATTTCTTTCTTTCCTTCATTTTTCTTTCTTTTTTTCTCAGTATGTTCATGTCTATCTATCTATCTATCTATCTATCTATCTATCTATCTATCTATCTATCTATCTATCTCAACGTGTTCATTTCTTTCTTTCTTTCTTTCTTTCTTTCTTTCTTTATTTCTTTCTTTCCTTCATTTTTCTTTCTTTTTTTCTCAGTATGTTCATGTCTATCTATCTATCTATCTATCTATCTATCTCAACGTGTTCATTTCTTTCTTTCTTTCTTTCTTTCTTTCTTATTTCTTTCTTTCCTTCATTTTTCTTTCTTTTTTTCTCAGTATGTTCATATCTATCTATCTATCTATCTATCTATCTATCTATCTATCTATCTCAACGTGTTTCATTTCTTTCTTTCTTTCTTTCTTTCTTTCTTTCTTATTTCTTTCTTTCCTTCATTTTTCTTTCTTTTTTTCTCAGTATGTTCATGTCTATCTATCTATCTATCTATCTATCTATCTATCTATCTATCTATCTATCCTGTTCCCTTCATCTATCTATCTATCTATCTATCTATCTATCTATCTATCTATCTATCTATCTATCTATCTCAACGTGTTCATTTCTTTCTTTTTCTTTCTTTCTTTCTTTCTTTCTTTCTTTCTTTCCTTCCTTCCTTCACTCATTTTTCTTTCTTTTTTTCTCAGTATGTTCATCTATCTATCTATCTATCTATCTATCTATCTATCTATCTATCTATCTTCTCAAAGTGTAAATTTCTTTCTTTTTTCTTTCTTTTTCTTTCTTTCTTCTTATTTCTTCCTTTGTTTTTTTCTATCTTTTTTTCTCAGTATGTTCATATCTATCTATCTATCTATCTATCTATCTATCTATCTATCTATCTATCTCAACGTGTTCATTTCTTTCTTTCTTTCTTTCTTTCTTATTTCTTTCTTTCCTTCATTTTTCTTTCTTTTTTTCTCAGTATGTTCATGTCTATCTATCTATCTATCTATCTATCTATCTATCTATCTATCTATCCTGTTCCCTTCATCTATCTATCTATCTATCTATCTATCTATCTATCTATCTATCTATCTATCTATCTCAACGTGTTCATTTCTTTCTTTTTCTTTCTTTCTTTCTTTCTTTCTTTCTTTCTTTCTTTCTTTCTTTCTTTCTTTCTTTCCTTCCTTCCACTCATTTTTCTTTCTTTTTTTCTCAGTATGTTCATATCTATCTATCTATCTATCTATCTATCTATCTATCTATCTTATCTTCAAAGTGTAAATTTCTTTCTTTTTTCTTTCTTTTTCTTTCTTTCTTCTTATTTCTTCCTTTGTTTTTTTCTATCTTTTTTTCTCAGTATGTTCATATCTATCTATCTATCTATCTATCTATCTATCTATCTATCTATCTCAACGTGTTCATTTCTTTCTTTCTTTCTTTCTTTCTTATTTCTTTCTTTCCTTCATTTTTCTTTCTTTTTTTCTCAGTATGTTCATGTCTATCTATCTATCTATCTATCTATCTATCTATCTATCTATCCTGTTCCCTTCATCTATCTATCTATCTATCTATCTATCTATCTATCTATCTATCTATCTATCTATCTATCTATCTAACGTGTTCATTTCTTTCTTTTTCTTTCTTTCTTTCTTTCTTTCTTTCTTTCTTTCTTTCTTTCTTTCTTTCTTTCCTTTCCTTCTTCACTCATTTTTCTTTCTTTTTTTCTCAGTATGTTCATATCTATCTATCTATCTATCTATCTATCTTCTCAAAGTGTAAATTTCTTTCTTTTTCTTTCTTTTTCTTTCTTTCTTCTTATTTCTTCCTTTGTTTTTTTCTATCTTTTTTTCTCAGTACGTTCATATGTGCGTTGTGGAGCATTGGATATCGGCTCGGAAAGAGAAATCAGGGAGCCGAGTTCGAATTCCAGCTGAATTCATTGCATTCACTTAAGCGCAAATACCCTTGGGAAAGGTATTAATCCGTCTATTCCTTGCAGTTATGGGTTAAATAACAGGACAGATTGGGTTCTATAGCCTTGGTAGGCAACCAGTCTACCACAGAAAGCAATGGCAACCTACAGCGGGATAATCTTCTGCCCAGTCAGTCATGTATCTTTCGAGACATGATCGGCCAAACGTGTATCACGTATGGCACTTAACTGACTGACTGACGTTCATATCTATCTATCTATCTCAACGTGTTCATTTCTTTCTTTCTTTCTTTCTTTCTTTCTTTCTTTCTTTATTTCTTTCTTTCCTTCATTTTTCTTTCTTTTTTCTCAGTATGTTCATTATCTATCTATCTATCTATCTATCTATCTATCTATCTATCTATCTATCTTCTCAACGTGTTCATTTCTTTCTTTTTTTCTTTCTTTTTCTTTCTTTCTTCTTATTTCTTTCTTTCCTTCATTTTTCTTTCTTTTTTCTCAGTACATTCATATCTATCTATCTATCTATCTATCTATCTATCTATCTATCTATCTATCTCAACGTGTTCATTTTTTCTTTCTTTCTTTCTTTTTTCTTTCTTTCTTTCTTTCTTTCTTTCTTTCTTTCAGTAAGTTCATATCTATCTATCAATCTATCTCAACGTGTTCATTTTTCTTTCTTTCTTTCTTTCTTTCTTTCTTTCTTTCAGTCTCAGTAAGTTCATCTCTCTCTCTCTCTCTCTCTCTCTATCTATCTCTCTCTATCTATCTATCTATTAATAAATGTCAATGAAAAAAAAAAACAAAAAAAAAAAAAAAAAACCCAAGCCATGTAATTTTTGATTACATAAAATGCAAAGAAGGTAAAAATAAACCTTTAAAGTATTCAATTTTATCGCGATCTTCGGATTTTCCATGACACCAAAATGATTCATAAAAGTCCAGATCATTGTGTGTGAATCAATCTGAACACAGACACACGCACGCTCACACATAGATAGAGAAATGCACAAAACGCCTAAGCCTGAAAAAACATCTTTTATATCCCAGTTATAGATTGATAAGAAAAAGAAAAGAAAGAAAAGTGTATAAACTGGTCATATGAACAAGTGTTTCCTGTATTTTTTCTTGTTTTTTATTTTTACTTCTTACAACATTCCAGTACAACCAAGCGTATATTTTAAACGTTTTTCTTAAAGCTGTTAAGACTTAGACAGTACTGCTGCAATAATTACGATGGCTGATAGCAGTTCGGAGTCAAAAGGTATTTATTTATTTTATTTCATTAATGCCTCATTTTTTTTTTATGGTGAGTGTCTACTGAATATAGCGTATAGTTTTACCATTTGCGAGCAGTGCCTTTTTTGTGATTTGTACAGTTTATCATCATTGTTTTTGTTAAAAGCCGAAGCATATTTTGGATTGTAAATTAGTAAATATATTTTTTTTGCATGTGAATAAGGCATTATTTTTTCAATGATTTTTCAGATACAAGTTTTACCCATAGTTAGGGGGAAATAGAAATTGCACGTAAGTGAATGTAACGAATTGAACCCTTAAAAACGACCATATTAATTATACCTTACACTACCGGCCATAATTATTACGCTACTCCAGTTTTTTTAAAATAAAATGATGTACTATTTTTAGTATTTATTGCCAAGTCGATAATTAAATGAAAATAGAATGGTTATTTTGTTCTTGTTACTTTGCAAAATTTTACAAGCCAAGGAAGTAAACATGAACTCGTTCGAATCACCCTAAATGTTCTTCATTCTTTACTAGGAGGTGCTCTTATTAAATATTTATAAATTTATTTGATGCACATGTTATTGTGCAGTATTAACAAAAGAACCATTCTATTTTCATTTACAATTATTCACTGGACAATAAATACTAAAAAATAGTTTGAAATACATCATTGTTTTAAAACACTGGGGTGGTCTAATAATTATGGTCGGTTGTGTATATATTCATTATTATTATTATTATTATTATTATTATTATTAATAATAATAATAATAATAATATATCATTTTTCATTATAATTCCATTTCTGCTAAGGTCGCAACACCTACCAAGTCTGCAGCAAGACCTAAGGTAGGTCATGGTGTGTTGTTATGGCTCCATTACATGTTTTTTTTTATATCTCCCCTAACATCCCTAGCGTTACAGTGACAAAATTTTCCTTAGTGTGTGGGCTGTTCTTAATAAAACAATTTTTTGTATATCTCTTAAGCGGGGGTTTTCAGATATTCTTTCAATGAGTTTTATTATTATGTCATTTTTCATCATATTATTATTTTTCATTATTATTATTATTATTATTATTATTATTATTATTATTATTATTATTATGTCATTTTTCATTATGATTCGATTTCTGCTATGGTCGCATTACCTACAAAGTCTGCAGGAAGACCTAAGACAGGTTGTGGCGCGTTGTTATTTTGTTTTTTCTATCTCCCCAAACATTCCTAGCGTTGCATAGACAAAGTTCTCTTTAATGTGTAGGCTGTACTTAACAAGACAATTTTTTGTATATCTCTTAAGCTGGGGTTTCCAGGGATTCTTTTAATGAGTCTTTTTTATTATTATTATGTCATTTTTCATCATATTTTCATTTCTGCTATGGTCATACTACCTACCAAGTCTGCGGGAAGACCTAAGGCAGGTTGTAGTGTGTTGTTATGGCTCCATTTCATGTTTTTCTATCTCCTCTAACATCTATAGCGTTACATAGACAAATTTCTCCTCAGTGTGTAGACAACTTTTTCTATATCGCTTAAGCTGGGGTTTCCAGGGGATTCTTTCAATGTATTTTTTTGTTCCATCTTTTATCATTCCAAGTGCAACTACTATCACTGACACGACCCCTGCTTTTAATCTCCAAATCTTTCTATTTCAATTTCCAGGTCTTTATGTTTTGACAGGTTTTCGAATTTCCTGGTTGCTATGTTACAATCCGCTGGACAAGCCATATCAATTATTAGACAAGTATTTTCTTTCTGCTTTTTAACAATAATGTCTGGCCTGTTTGCTTCAATTTTTCTGTCTGTGTGGATGGTGTAATCCCATAGAATTTCTGTAACCGGTGGTGGGTGGTGTTCATACCAGTGTTTGTTTACATATTTTCCAAAGTGTTTTCACAGTGTCCAATGTAAATATTGCCCTACTCTATCGTGACTATTTTTATATGCATTTGGGGAAAGTAGAGAACATCCTGAGTTTAGATGGTCTATTGTTTCTTGCTGTTTATCACAGAATCTGCATTTTGGGTTTACATTATTATGTATAATATTTGCTTAAAAGTTTCTAGTGAAAAGAATTTGGTCTTGCGCTGCATGAATAAAGCCTTCAGTCTCAGACTTTAATGCAGATGCATGTACCCATCGATGAGTATTAACTTTTTCAACATTGGATTTATTGGCACGTTCTGGATATTGGCCATGCAGAGGTTTGTCTTGCCAGCGCTGTTTCATCTGTTCAAGAGCTTCATCCTTAGCTTTCTTTTTCATATTTTTTGCTGCAATAGTTGATTCTTGGCTTCTGTTTTGCTTTTCTGCAGAATCTACTAAATGTAAATCTTGTTTGTATTTACTGCCGTCTTTCATTATTGAATATTTTTTCTTTCTGTTTCCATGTTGTTTGACTAATTGTATCATCCAGTCCTTTGTTGTTTCTATGTATGTTAGTAAGCCAATAGTTTTTATCTTGTATGACAATTCTAGCTGAATTAGACCTCTTCCACCTTCTTTACGGGCTATGTATAGACGGTCTACATCAGCCTTTGGTTGATGCATCTTATGCTTAGAAAGAAGCTTTCTTGTTTTAGAATCCATTTGTCTGATGTTGTTTAGAGTCCAGTTCAAGATGTTGAAACTATATTGGACAACTGGGATAACAAGGCTATTAATGGACATAATTCTGTTTTGAGAAATCAATTCAGTTTTTAATATCAGTCGTAGCCTTCTATAGTACGCTTTACGTACTATTTCTTTCATTTTTTATGGTGAAACTTTTCACTCTCATTTACACCTAGGTATTTATAAGCTTCTTCTGGCTCTAAATCTTTTATTCTTACAGCAGGGTCTAAGCTAATTGAGGATGTTTGTTGTAGCAATCCTCGTAAAACTGTAGCTTTAGCACATTTATTCAAATTGAATTTCATTTCAATGTTTCCACTCAAGCATTTTACAGTTTGCAGAAGACCTTCCAGCACATTATCATTCTTAGCATACAACTTTAAGTCATCCATGTAAAATAGATGGCTTATTTTCTTTTGGCCTATTTTATAACCACATTCTGTCTTGTTAAGTTGGCTGGTTAATGCTATTAATGATATGCAAAATAGTAAGGGAGACAAAGAGTCACCTTGAAATATACCTCTTTTGATGTTTATTTCACCAGACTTATAGGTTCCATTTATATGATTGAGGTAAAACGTTGTTTTCCATATCGACATACATTGTTTGATGAAATTGATGATGACGGGTGATACCTGGTATATATTTAAAGTCTTTAGGATCCAGGAATGTGATACACTATTGAATGCCTTACGATAATCTATCCAGGCAGTAATACATTTTTTCTTTGCATTGTAGCAGTTTTCCAAGATCATCTTGTTAATAAGTAATTGGTCTTTACATCCGTAACAGCCACGTTTGCACTCTTTTTGTTCAAGCGGTAACATGTCATTTCTTTCGAAGAATAAATATGTCTGTTTTGTAAAAAAAAATGTTAATAGTTTGTATGTTGTCGGAAGTCATGTAATTTTCGAGTTATTTGTGTCACTATTCTTGGGTAGAAGAAATGTAATTCCTTTGGGGTCATGCATGCAGGAATTTCAGTGGGATCGTTAAACATTTCTTGACTAGTTTTATGAGCTGTATTTAAATAATATCGCCAAAAGTTAGGAATTATTATCTATTTTTGATTATTATTATTATGTCATTTTTCATTATAAATTGATTTCTGCTATGGTCGCACTACCTACCAAGTCTGCAGGAAGACCTAAGGCAGGTCGTGGTGTGTTGCTATGGCTCCGTTTCAGTTATTTTCTATCTCCTCTAACATCCCTAGCGTTACATAGACAAAGTTCTTTTTAATGTGTAGGCTGTACTTAACAAGACAATTTTTTTGTATATCACTTAAGCTGGGGTTTCCAGGGATTCTTTCAATGTGTTGTTTTGTTCCATTTTTTATCATTCCAAGTGCAGACATTATCAAATGGTATGATACTTGTTTTCAATTTCCACATTTTTTCTATTTCAATTTTCTGGTCTTAATATTTTGACAGTTTTTCGAAATTCTTCATTGCTATGTTACAATCTGCTGAACAAGCCATATCAGTTAATAATCAAGTTTTATTATTATTATTATTATTATTATTATTATTATTATTATTATTATTATCTACATATACTCCTGGTTATATATGCAAGCAAAGATGGGTGACCGTGTTGTTTTTTGTTGTTTATTGTATAATACAGCAGAATAATTATTTGTTATGCGCAGAGCGAAGCTTGGGTTAAAAGATGGCTATAATATTGGACACTCAGTGAGGATCGAACTCATTATGTCTAATGGGGAACTGGATAAGGATCATTAACAATTATTCCATACGAATGGTTGGTGGTTGCTTTATTGATTTAAATCTATATAAAAATTTATTGCGTCATTCAATGACGAATTTTGCATGGGGCACCCAGTGTGTATCAAAATCACTATATGAATAATAGGAAACAAGATGAGCCTTGATAACCTTTACCACATGTCGAGGTAAACGTAAATAATTTTACTATAAAAATGCATTGGAAAGTGATTTTACTGTGAAAATTCATTGGAAAGTGATTTTATTATGAAAATGCATTGGAAAGGGATTTTACTATGAAATGCATTGGAAAGGGATTTTACTATGAAAATGCATTGGAAAAGGGATTTTACTATGAAAATGCATTGGAAAGGGATTTTACTATGAAAATGCATTGGAAAGGGATTTTACTATGAAAATGCATTGGAAAAGGGATTTTACTATGAAAATGCATTGGAAATGGATTTTATTATGAAAATGCATTGGAAAGGGATTTTATTATGAAAATACATTGGAAAGGGATTTTACTATGAAAATGCATTGGAAAGGGATTTTATTATGAAAATGCATAGGAAAGGGATTTTACTATGAAAATGAATTGGAAAGGGATTGTACTATGAAAATGCATTGGAAGTGATTTTACTATGAAAATGCATTGGAAAGGGATTTTATTATGAAAATGCATTGGAAAGGGATTTTACTATGAAAATGCATTGCAAAAGGGATTTTACTATGAAAATGCATTGGAAAGGGATTAAAGGGGATTTTACTATGAAAATGCATTGGAAAAGGGATTTTACTATGAAAATGCATTGGAAAAGGATTTCACTATGAAAATGCATTGGAAATTGATTTTATTATGAAAATGCATTGGGAATGGATTTTATTATGAAAATGCATTGGAAATGGATTTTACTATGAAAATGCATTGGAAAGGATTTTATTATGAAAATGCACTGGGAATGGATTTTATTATGAAAATGCATAGGAAAGGGATTTCTACTATGAAAATGCATTGGAAAAGGGATTTTACTATGAAAATGCATTGGAAAGGGATTTTACAATGAAAATGCATTGGAAAGGGATTTTACTATGAAAATGCATTGGAAAAGGGATTTTACTATAAAAATGCATTGGAAAAGGGATTTTACTATGAAAATGCATTGGAAAAGGATTTCACTATGAAAATGCATTGGAAATTGATTTTATTATGAAAATGCATTGGGAATGGATTTTATTATGAAAATGCATTGGAAAGTCATTTTATTATGAAAATGCATAGGAAAGGGATTTCTACTATGAAAATGCATTGGAAAAGGGATTTTACTATGAAAATGTATTGGGAAGGGATTTTTCTATGAAAATGCATGAGAAAATGATTTTACTATGAATACGCTTTGGAAAGGGATTTTATTATGAAAATGCATTGGGAAGGGATTTTACGATGAAAATGCATTGTAAAGGGATTTTATTATGAAAATGCATTGGGAAGGGATTTTACGATGAAAATGCATTGGAAAGGGATTTTACTATGAAAATGCATTGTAAAGGAATTTTATTATGAAAATGCATTGGGAAGGGATTTTACGATGAAAATGCATTGGAAAGGGATTTTACTAAGAAAATGCATTAGAAAGTGACTTTATTATGAAAATGCATATAAATATATAATACTGTTTAATTAAAAACAACAACAGAATATCTACTTAAATACGAGTATCGATGAAAAATAATGTTCAAACTATTCATTTTAAATTGTCGGTTGTTTATAACCAAGTTTTGTTAAAATTAGTTAATTTCCGTAACACACACACAGACACACACACACACACACACACACACACACACACACACACACACACACACACACACATAGGTTCCATTTATAAATAAGTTTAGATTTAGATATCCAGGACAGCCACTGACACGAAATGAAATGATTGTAATGAATCATCATACAGTCATTTATTTTGGATGTGCGTTGTGGCGCAGTGGATAACGGCTCGGAACGACAACTCGGGGAACCGAGTTCGAATTCCAGTTGAACTCCTTGCATATACTTACGCGCAAATACCCTTGGGAAAGGTATTAATCCATCTCTTCCCTCCAGTTATGGGTTAAATAATAGGACAGATTGGGTTCTGTAGCCTTGGTCTACCGCAGAAAGCAATGGCAACCTACTGCGGGATAATCTTCTGCCCAGTCAGTCATGTCTCTTTCGAGACATGATCGCCCAAGCGTGTATCGCGCATGGCACTTAACTGACTGACTCATTTTGGTATCATTCTGAAGATAAATATTGTATTTGCATTGACTACTGCTGCCATATCTGGTCGAGTGCTCCCGCTATCCATCTAGGGGTTCTTGACAAAATCCAAACGGAGAATCTGTAATGTGTTCGATCCCGATTTGGCAGTTCAGATACAGTCACTTTCTCACCGGTGCAATGTGGCTTCCCTGTGTCTCTTCTACAAATACTTTCATGGCTTCTGCTCTGATGAACTTAGCTTAATGGAGCTCCCTATATATGAATTCACTCGAGTCACAAGATTAGCAATTAGGTCCAACCCTTTTACTGTGAAACCAATAAAATATAAACAGAAATTCTACTCCAGAAGCTTCTTTTCTCGCAGTTCTCGCTTGGGGAATTTCCTTCCGTTTAATTGCTTTCCCGACAGCTACAATCTCCAAGAATTTATATGTAAAGTCAATAATGAACTCCTATCTCAATAACTTGCATCCTCTCTCTCATGCTCCATCCACTCCACTCTCATCAGTATTCTCATCCTTCTCTTACACCTGACACCCCCTATAACCTGTCACTTTTCCCCATAACTTTCCTCTTATGTAACCCCTTGCAAAACAGTGGCAGTAAAATGCTTTGCTTGGGGTGATATGATTAGAAAAAAATTCTATACTATTATAATGTGAATATAAATTGGGGTGTCAATTCTACATTACAATCAATATATAAACGGATCCCTGACTTTATGGCCAGTCATTCCACTTCTTGACACCCCCTATAACCTGTCACTTCTTCCCATTACTTTCCTCCAATGTAACCCCTTGCAAAACAGTGGCAGTAAAATGCCTTGCTTGGCAACACGATTATATATATACATATATATATATATATATATATATAAAAAGAATTCCTTGTTCCTAGGACTGCTGCGAGAAAGGTTAGTTCACTATTGGTACATTGTTTTGGTACCAGAAAATTTGACATGACAAACGTGTCTTCTCGGTGGGGGTGACGTCTTTTGGCACTTGACCAAAAGTGCTCCATTGTGAATATATCACGAGGAAATCTAGCACTGAAGCAGATCCATAAGAGGAAAGCTATGAGAAAGAGTGACAGGCTATAGGGGGTGTCAGAAAGTGGGTAAGAGAAGGATGAGTGGAGTGGGCGAAGAAAGGAGCATGAAAGAGAGGATGCAGGTTAGTGAGATCGGAGATCATTATTGATTTTACATTGAAATTCTTGAAGATAGTAGCTGTCGGGGAAGCAAGTAAACGGAAGGGAATTCCACAGGCGGGAAGTGCGAGAAAAGAAGCTGGTGGTGTAGAATTTGCCGAGAACATTTTGTAACTCAAAAGTCAAAATACATCAGAAGTTGAGGTGTCATATATAAGACAGAAGGCCTTCTTTCTTTATAAACTTTTCCGCATGTTTAACATAAACAGACCACCCACCTCAATAATTCTGGAATTTTTGTTATGTCTCACCTAATATTAATTTATTCGAAATGTACATCAAAGTACACGTATTAATGGTTGGGATGCAGTGGATATCGACTCGGAACGACAAATCTGAGTGCCGAGTTCGAATTCTAGTTGAATTCCTTGCATTCACTTACGCACAAATACCCTTGGGAAAGGTATTAATCTGTCTCTTCCCTCCAGTTCTGAGTTAAAGAATAGGACAGATTGAGTTCTATAGCTTTGGCTGGCAACGAGTCTACCGCCGAAAGTAATGGCAACCTATGGGAGAATCTTCTGCCCAGTCAGTCATGTCTCTTTCGAGACATGATCGCCCAAAGCGTGTATTACGTATGACACTTGACTGACTGACTGGCGCTTATTAAAATCTAAAAAATTAAATATCCTCTAACACTGTATTCTAAATCCCTCCCATTTATTCAAATTCCGTGATGAAAAACATTGAGAAACGACTGTTTATTCATGTTGATTGTGTATTAACACTATATTCTGTTACCTGAAAAATTTCAACCTGTCCATTTTTATACGAACTTATATACTGGCCAGCTATCTGTCTGCCTTTACCATAACTTTAGTTATCAATCTAAATGACTGAAAACGACAAAATATTTCTCTTCAATTCTTCTTCTTCTATGTGCCCTGTCCCTTCAGGACGTAGGCGATTATGGTTCTCCACGTCTCCCTATCCCTTGTGGCTCTTAGTTTGTTTGCTCCCGTTACTCCTGGCAACCCCCGTTCCGTCATCCAGCTGATCAGGCCCTGCCTTCCTCTGTCTCTCTTTCCTTCTATCTGGCCAGTCAGTATCAGGTTCTCCAAGCTCTCCTTCCTTATTGCATGTCCCAGGAACTTCAGTTGTCTCTTCCTGATGCTCAGTGTTAATTTCCTCTTTGTTGCCATTCTTTCCAACACCTCATTATTGCTTGCATGCTCAGTCCGCAGCATCATTCTGTAGAACCACATTTTTGCTGCTCCAAGTTTTGTCCTCATTTTCGATAATATTGTCCAGCATTCACTGCCGTATTGAAGAACTGACATCACATAGCAATCCAGCACTCTTTTCTTTGTTTCTAGTGAAATTTTCCTGTTTTTTCTCTGCTCAGCTTCTGGAATGTATCCTTGTGCTTTTGGATCTCAGGAATATAAATGTATAGAAACAGCTGTGACCACAATATATTGATTGTAATATGGAACTGATCCCCCACTTTATATCCAGTCTGCTTCTGAAGAACCACATTTCCGCTGCTTCAAGTTTTGTCCTCATTTTCGATGATATTGTCCAGCATTCACTGCCGTATTGAAGAACTGACATCACATAGCAATCCAGCACTCTTTTCTTTGTTTCTAGTGAAATTTTCCTGTGTGTTAGTACTTTACTCAGCTTCTGGAACGCGTCCTTTGCCAAGCAAATTCGTCTTCGGATCTCTGTGTCGCACTTTCCATCTCCTGTTAGAACACTTCCTAGGAAGTGTTCTCTTCAGTAGAGAAGTTAAATTTTTGTTTAGACTTTTTGGCTTGTTTGTCGAAATTGACACACATTATGCGCCCACTTTGCGCACGATTTCAAAAGCCGTACTTCTCGAGATCGCTTTCGCACAAAAAAGATCATATATGGGTTAGATATCGGGATAGGTTAGGTGGTAGTCAATCCAAGGGAAGGAAAATTTGGATACTACACATTGGAGAAGGCTCCAGAAAACAAAGAACGATTGGCAATCCACAGATAATAAATAAAATAGACATGTGAAGATCCATGATAGCCTACGTCCTGAAAGGAAATGATATTAAAAAAAAACAACCGAAGAAAAAACGCTTCAGTAATTTTGAGAAAGGGTCGTAGGACAGGGATGTGTCTTTTCACCGGATCTGTTGAACTTGTACAGCGGGAATATCTTGAGAACCCTAGAAGTTATGCCTAGATTCGTAATCGGAGGCCACAATTTAAACAACCTAAGATACGCAGATGATTCAGTGCTGATAGCAGACACAGAAAGGAAACTACAAGACCTCCTACAGAAGGTAGCAGATAAAAAAGTAACAAGAAAGGACTAGAAATAAACTGCAAGAAAACCAAATGCATGGTCATCAGTAAAAAGGGCAGCCCAAAATGCCAAATACAGGTCGGAGATACCAGAATCAAGCAGATACAAAAATTTAAATACCTGGGAAGCGTTATAACAGAAGACGGAAAGTGCGACACAGAGATCCGAAGGCGAATTGGCATGGTGAAGGAAGCATTCCAGAAGTTGAGCAAAGTATTAAGAAACAGGATAATTTCGCTAGAAAAAAGGAAGAGAATACCGGATTGCTACGTGCAGTCCGTCCTTCAATATGGCAGTGAATGCTAGACAATGCCATCAAAGATGAAAGAAAAACTTGAAGCAACTGAAATGTGGTTCTACAGAAGGATGCTGCGAATATCATGGATCGAGCATGTGAGCAATGATGAGGTCTTGTAAATGATGGAAACAAAAAGGAAATTAATACTGAGCATCAGGAAGAGACAGCTAAAGTTCCTGGGACACGCAATGAGGAAGGAAGGCTTGGAGAACCTGATACTAACAGGCCAGATAGGGGGAAAAAGAGACAGGGGAAAGCAATGGATAACATATTTGAAGGACCTAATCAGGTGGATGACGGAACGAGGATTGCATGGTGTAACAGGAGAAGGCGTGCTCAGAGCCACCAGGGATAGGGAAACGTGAAAAGCCATGGTCGCCTACGTCCTGAAGGGACAAGGCACATAGAAGATGAAGAAGAAAAAGAAGAATATTTATTCCTTTAGCTGTTCAGTTTAATTTTAAGGTGAGTCGCTATAATTTATCCACCATAATTTATCCAATAAAGTCACCCTCATTTAACTACCATTGTATTAATCGCTAAATGTGAAGTGACATATGATTGCTATTTCAGGCAGTTTATCGTGTATTTTCACTGCACTGCCAAAGAAGCCAGGCGCAAAAAAAATGTGAACTCCGCCGAACATTCAGCTTAATGAGCCACATAACAAAACTCATAATCAGAATTCTGATAAAAAGCGAGCAGCAGAATCCGATCAGAGATAGGACAAGAACAACGCAGTTCCGTCAAGGACACTGGAACAAGGAACGCGATGTGGATGGCTAGAATGCTATCAGAAAAAAATGATGCAGATGTAGAAGAACGTG
The DNA here is from genome assembly GCA_037127315.1 of Ascarosepion bandense. NCBI lineage: Eukaryota > Metazoa > Mollusca > Cephalopoda > Sepiida > Sepiidae > Ascarosepion > Ascarosepion bandense. The sequence goes on along the minus strand of JBBBDQ010001864.1, from coordinate 596,452 downwards.
CAATAAGAGAAAGGGTGTTAGTAGCTACAATGGATAGGAATATATGGAAGGCCATGATTGCCTCCGTCCGGAAGGGACACGACATATAGAAGAAGAAGAGTTATAAATAACTAATCAGTATTGAGAAAAGGTGGATTCATACCTAATCAGAATTTGATAAACAAATAAAAAATTATAATGTGGAAATAAAGTGTGGGATCAATTCTATATTATACTTACTATATAAACTGATCCCTCACTTTTGGGCTTCGCTAGTTTCTATTTATCTATATTCTACATTTATGAACTTGAGCAAATGGATGGCAGAGTAGGGTTTTGGAGGAGTAACAAGAGAAAGGGTGTTAAAGGCTACAAGGGATAGGGAGCTGTGGAAGGCCATGATTGCTTACGTCCTGAAGGGACACGGCATATAGAAGGAGAGTTATAAATAACTAATCAGTATTGAGAAGAGGTGGATTCATACCTAAAGTGAATTTGATAAACAACAAAAAAATTATATAGATATAAAGTGGGGGATCAATTCTGTATTATAATCAGTATATAAACTGATCCCTTAATTTGTGGCCTCGCTAGTTTCTATACATTTATATTCTAGATTAAGCAAATGAATGGTGCAGCAGAGTTTTGGAGGAGTAACAAGGGTGTTAATAGCTACAAGGGATAGGAAGCTGTGAAAGGCCATGATCGCCAACATCCTGAAAGGAACAAGGCACATAGAAGAAGATTCAATTACAATTACATTCGATAATATATTGTTTAGTTTCAGAAGGTATTTATGGAATTTCAAACTTTTAAACATATAACCATCCTTTTTTACGACTCAAGACCAGCTATAAAATCTCAAAGTTAAAAAAAAATCCAGCTAGTAGGTTGGTGTTTCTTTAATAGAATTAATTTAATTGCGTATCAAGACATCATCTTCAACTGTGAAAAAATTCTCCGACATGCACTGCTATATAGGTGAACTGGTAGTACACAGCAGTCCAGTACTCTTTGCTTCTAAGGAAATGCTTCCTGTTTCTTAATACAAACACATATAACTACTGAGTTCCGTCACGGCAACTTGTTTGCTAAACAAAATCTCTGTAAATGAATACCTGACCGCTATTTCAGGCATTTTGCGCCTGTTAATGGGGGTAACACAGATAATGACAGCATTAAGGTTATTTTTGTAAGATTTGTAGTTTTTCTAATTTATTTCTCAGTTGTGTACTAAACAGTAAACGTAAAAAACACATTCGAAAATCAGTTATCATTTATTAAATTGGGATCCATTGTGAAAACACAACCATTCATTCTTAACCAAATAGTAAATATAAAAATTTCAGTAAGGTCTAATTGGCAACTGATATGACAAAAGTAACCACTTTCTTTGGTTAACTGGGACAAAGAATGGCGAGACAATTTTAACTCCCCTAAAACAAAACATATCACTTTTAATCGTCTAAAAAAAAAAAAAATGAACTTCTATCAGTATAATTGATGCTAACCTCCAGGACGAACCTTTTTACCGTTAACACAAGCGGAAGGATTATATTAAATCAATTGCTGCTGCTAGGAAAGTTAGTTCACTGTATCGTGATAGACAATTTTTCTTGCCTGAATCTATCTCCAGGAGAATGACTCATTCCCCGTCCATGGGCTAACGTTTCCCGCTGTCATAAGGTGAAAAGATTATATTGAATCAGTTGCTAGGTCTACAGATAGAAAGATTGGTTCACTGTGTCGTGCTAGTCAATTTTCTTCGCCTGAACCTATCTCGAGGACAGTGATTCATTCTGCGTCCATGGGCTAACGTTTTCCACTGTCATAAGGTGGAAAAATTATATTGAATCAATTGCTAGGTCTACAGATAGAAAAGTTGGTTCACTGTGTCGTACTAGACCATGTTTCTTGCCTGAATCTATCTCCAGGAGAGTGACTCATTCGCGTTCACGGGCTAACGTTTTCCGCTATCATAAAGTGGAAAGATTATATTGAATCAATTGCTAGGTCTACAGCTAGGAAAGTTGGTTCACTGTTTCGTGCTACGCAATTTTTCTCCCCAGAAACTATCTCCAGCACAGTGACTCATTCAGCCTTCTCGGCTAAGGATTTCCGGTGTCATAAAGTGGAAAGATTATATTGCATCTATTGCTAGATCAACAGATCGAGCATGTGAGCAATGATGAGGTCTTGAAAATGATGGAAACAAAAAGGAAATTAATAATGAGCATCAGGAAGAGACAACTGAAGTTCCTGGGACATGCAATGAGGAAGGAGGGCTTGGAGAACCTGATACTAACAGGCCAGATAGAGGGAAAGAGAGACAGAAGAAAGGGCATGAGCAGGGGGATGACAGAACGGGGTTGCGTGGTGTAATAGGAGAAAGCGTGCTAAGAGTCACCAGGGATAGGGAAATGTGGAAAGCCATGATCGCCTACGTCCTGAAAGGACAAAGCACATAGCAGAAGAAGATGCTCGTTTTTAGCGGATCTTTGAAGTATCTATTTAAAACTAACTCAATTCTTTTAATATTAAAAACTTTAACCTGCCTCAAATTTAGTAAACTAAATCAAGGATTCTGGTATAAAATAATTTGTTGCGATCTACGATCTTTAGTCTGCATCACCCCATTCTCTGGTGGAATGGAGTGATGCAGCCTCAGGTAATTGTTTCCTGGGACCTGGCACCCTTCAGTATTTTTATTTTTGTCAGAAGTGTGTTTGTCCTCGGACAGAGAAACGACCGAGTCGCACTCTGCCGGAAGACAGAGACGCAGGTGAAAGATGATGATCACCACGTGACAGATGGCCGGTACTGAATGATTTAGCACCGCCCGTGATACGGCACATGACAAATCCTTGCAGACAGCCTTCTTCTTTGAACTTTTTGTGGCATTGCTGTTCGTACATCTTTATCGAATTCTCTCACAAGTGTTGGCTTCACAGATTTGTTTGTCTGCTTTCGAGCATGCTGCAACACACACAAAATGCCTTTTCTCTTCCAGTGAATGGGATTTCTATACATGAAAAAAAAAAACAAAAACAAAAACAAAAAAACATGACATTAAAGTGAAATGTTGAGTTATTCCGTTAAAATCTGAGAAATGGTCAATTATTAGATTACTAATGGATATGAGGATGTGCGTTGTGGTACAGTGGGTATCTGCTCGAAACGAGAAATCGGGGAGCCGAGTTCGAATTCCAGTTGAATTCCTTGTATTCACTCACGCACAAATACCCTTGGGAAAGGAACTAATCCATTTCCTCTCTCCAGTTATGGGTTAAATAATATGATAGATTGGGGTATATAGCCTTGGCTGGCAACCAGTCTACCGCAGAAAGCAATGGCAACCTACTGCGAGATAATCTTCTGCCCAGTCAGTCATGTCTCTTTCGAGGCATGATCGCACAAGCCTGTATCGCGTATGGCAGTTTACTGACTGAATGGATATAGAATGTTTTAATAACACCCACACACACACCTATGTATATATCTGTTTGACGGTACAAAACCTGTAAATTGCATTAAAAATCACAAACAGAAACATCTCTCAAGGGATCTCTTTCAGAAGAGAACCGTTGGTAGTGATCAACGAACGTAAAAAAATTATTCACGTGAGAAAAAAGGTGGGGGAACTGAGACGTGTAAACAATTAGCGAGTGGGATAAAACTGAGGGGAAATGATTAAATATATACAATTAGATAAAATATGTACAAAAATATGTACAAAAATATGTGAAAGAGGAGTGGGGATGAGTGTTAAAAATATCCCCGAACAAGTCCAACGACTTAACGAACTTTTTCTGTCTACAGAAAGAGGGTTTACGCCAAAATCCTTAAATGGATACCAGACATCAGAATCCTTAAATGGATAATGGAGTCGGCTCTGTGTAGCACCCTGAACCAATCGCCTTTATAAGTTTTTGCGCAAGCTGGATTATCCAACAGGTGCTGGACGATGGCCGATTCCACGGAAGTGGGGCGAAGGCTACTTATTTTATCCAGTCTAATCTGTGAAGGGATATATATATATATATATATATATATATATATATATATATATATTATAAAGTATACTTTAGAACATGTACAAACTACAATCTACTACAAAATTGTATATTTTGTTTCGACATTGAAAAAACAATATCTCATGAAGTAGATAATAATGATAGTAATAATCGTAATTTTTGAAAAGAAAATTTAAGGGAACTCACTTCCTTTTATTTTTAGAAAAATTTTTCGTACAAGGTAAAGAGAGTAGGTAAGATGAAAAAGCAAAAAGAGAAATCAGAAAAGAAAAAGGGAAAGAAAGAGGAAAGAGAAGGACACAGAAGAAATAAAAAACAAAGAGGAAAACAAGAGAGAAAGAAAAGAAACGAAAGAAAAGAGCCAATGAAAACTGCTCCGAGATAAAAAAACAAAACAAAACAAAAAAAAACATATCGTTGCAAATATCTTCTTCGTTCCTTATTCATTTGGACATACTTTCGCTCTGTTTTTTTGAGGCAAGATTCCTTCGGGACCACAGACAAACTGTGACCTCGACCTTCTCCCGCACCTCCAAGCAAAACTTTCCAAGAAGAGATCGTGACCAAACCAAACGCCAAGTATCTTGACCGGCCCGTCCGTCTAGAAGAAAAGCCTGGGAAAAGAAACTCTGTTCCACGGACCCACCAACAGACTTATCACGGTTGATATTGGCCCTTGTCACCGTCTCATACCCTCTGATTTCTTTGCTGACTTCATCAGTATCGGTTCTTATTTATGAAAATTCACTTTTTATTATTGGAAAAATTTTCGTACGAATTAAAGATGGTAGAAAGATGAGAAAACGAAAAGAGAAATAGAAAAAAAGAGGAAAAGAAAAGGGGAAAGGAAAGGATACAGAGCAAATAAAAACAAAGAGGAAAACAAGGTAGAAAGAAACGAAAGGAAAGAGCCAATGAAAAACGGCTCAGAGAGAAATAGACCCAAATTTAGGTAGGAAGTAAAATATAGGCATATACAGATATATGTGACGTCTGGGCTTAACAAAGAGGAAAAATGAGAAAAGGCACAGAGGGGGAAGAAATTACAGTAAATTGGAAACATATTAAACAATTAACCTTACAATCATGCTAAAGTTATAAAATCTAAAGTTTGAAAGTCCAGCAATTAAAACTTTTTACAGTATTAATCTTACTCTCTTGATAATTTACTTTAGCTATATGATCTTTCTTCTTATGTTATTTGATCTTTATTTTTATCTTTATTTTCTAAAGAAATTTCTATTTAATTCACTTCCAGTTCAAGTTTAAAATTTCTATTTTTTTGTCGCTTCTGTTGTCTTCCCACCACTTTCTACCCCCCTCTGTGCATTTTATGACATTTTCCTCTTTGTTGCAAAACCAGAGGTCGCGTGACGGATATCTGTGTATGCCTAGATTTTTACTTCCTCTTTGGTATTTGTTTCTCTCTTATTTTCCGTCTTCTTAATTATATTTACTTTAGTGATCTATAGTGATCTATGTTAAAAATAGTTTTTCTCATATTTACTAACACTCATTAATTCCTTTCGTCTTAATGGCCTTATTGCTTGTTTAGGGTAAAATGTTTGATATATATATATATAGTATTTGGGTAAAAATGTCTGTTTTATACACGTTTCATTAAAAATGGCAGACAAAGCATTAACATTAAGATATATATATATATATATATATATATATATATATATATATATATATATAGGAAAGAATATTAATAAAAAAAAAGTTTTGAATTTAAAAATGTACTTTATATATATATATATATATATATATATATATATATATATATATATATATAATTCCAAGTGAAGAGGACTCAAGGTTTTTTTTTATTTTGAGTGCTGTGGCATTTATTTTATTATAAACAGTGCTCAATAAAATGAGTATAATAGAGCTTAATATAATATAATTATATGATTATGTCAATTTTACATTGCAACATGGAAATTTCTATGTTTCCAGATTAATTCTCGCGTGACGGATATCTGTGTATGCCTAGATTTTTACTTCCTCTTTGGTATTTGTTTCTCTCTGAGCAGATTTCATTGGCTCTTTCCTCTCGTTTCTTTCTTTCTCTCTGGTTTTACTCCTTGTCTTTTATTTAAATTGATATCGATACAGTACAGTAAAAAATATAAAAACATTGTTTAATTAGAGTAAAATAAAATGTACAAAATGCAGTTACAATACGTAAACTACGCATCCAGTTGTGGTTGATTTGAACGGTTCATGTCGTCACAGAGGTTTGTTCCTTAACATTAAGCCATACGATTCGAGTTCGAATTCCAGATAAATTCGTTGCATTCACATACGCAACCATAATACCTTAGGAACAGTATTAATACGTATCTTCTTCCACCAGCTATGGGTTAAATAGAAAGACAGATTAGGTTCAACAGCCTTGGTTGGTAACCAGGCAACCTCAGAAAGTAATGACAGTTAAAATGGCTAGATGTAACCCTAAGTTCTGAGCAAACAGTTTCTTTACTTGTACTTCTTGCTTGCGGATCTCTTTTCCACGCTTCTTACTTCCTTGGTAAGGTTTCATTATTTTACAGTTGAAATGGCTAGATGTAACCGTTAGTTCTATACTAAAAGTTTCTTCTTTTGTACTACTTGCTTGTGGAACTCTTTTCCGGGGTCTTATTTCCTTTGCAAGGTCTCATCATTTTACAGATGAAATGACTAGATCTAAAGTTTTATGCTAACATTTTCTTCACCTGTACTTCTCGCTTGTGGAACTCTCTTCTGGCTTCTTACTTCCTTGGTAAGGTTTCATTATTTTACAGTTGAAATGGCTAGATGTAACCGTAAGTTCTATACTAACAGTTTCTTCTTTTGTACTACTTGCTTGTGGAACTCTCTTATATATATATATATATATATATATTTTTTTTTTTTACATATATTTTCTTTCCGAAACGCAAATTATATAGGAATTGCCAAAGCTTTTGTACTTTCGAGCGCTTTCGTCTATACTTTTAGCCATTATCAAGATTTAATTTTGTTTTACTTGTAAATAAACATGTGTAAAGTTTATGCATATAAACTTAACATATATGAGACTCTATATGCATAAACTTTCCACATATCTATTTACAAAAGCGCTGAGAAATACAAAAGGTTTGGACAATTATAATTTGATTTCTGAAAAAAAATTAAAATTATACGAAGACATGAAAATGGCATAAAAACATTATGATAATACCTTAAATATATATATATATATATATATATATATATATATATATTGGTCATCCACATACAAGCCCGTTTCGCTGTATCACAGCTCATCAGTGTGGCTAGATATATCCACTTGCTTCTGGCCGGAATCGAAACTCGACCGATTTGGTGTCAGTCGGAGTCTCTACTCCCTAAGCCATCGGCGCATGGCATAATTATCCCGGGAAGGAATATCAAGGAAAAGAATAGTGCAAGAATAATACTTAACATGGAAGATAGATTAGAAGAAATTTTATTATACAACAGTACAATTAACCAATAGACGTACAAGAACAGTCAACGAATAGTAACAGGAATAACAATCAAGTAGAAAATGTCTCTGCCTATGACGTATGCGTCCGTCTAGTGACGTATGCTCCCGTCTAGTGACGTATGCTTCTGTCTAGTGATATATACTCCCGTCTAGTGACGTATGCTTCTGTCTGGTGACGTATGCTGACGTCTACTCCTACTCACAGTCTTTTATAGACTAGACCATATCCATTACGGGGTAGGATAGGCTATTCCTCTACAACACCTCCCCACGAGCTAAATTATTCGTGGAATTTTGCTCAATACTTCTTTCTTTTGGGATCTGGGCATACATGTTTTGTTTTCTTTCTTTTTCTCTTACTGCTTCTGCCTGTGTCCTCACTTTCAGGAGAATCATTAGTTACCTACATCGGTACTTCCACGTTCGCGGGTGGTTTAATTTCAAACCTATCGTATAAAACCTCCACTGGTATCTCATGTTCCTTATTAACGGTTTCCACGAATCGGGATCTTAACTGATCTAGGTGTCTTTTGCAGACAAAGTTCTGTCCTTGCACTATATAGATCACCTAACCGATTCTTTGACTTACTAGTCCGTCTTCCCACAAACACTTTCCTGACCGATAGTTTTTAAAGAAAACTTTATCGCCTTCTTTGAAATATTTTGTATCCGAGTTTGGTTTTCTCAAGGTCTTTTTCCTTCCCTTTGGTAATAGCCTATCAAAGATTGACCTAATCTTTCTTGCATACATTACCTCCGCAGGTGATAAATTACCATTGATATTGTGATTGGGTGTAATACTATATACCATCAAAAAAGGTTGAATATTTTTATCATCAGTGTCGATTCCACCAGCTTTTCTCATGGCTCTTTTGAATGTATCGACGAAACTTTCCGCCTGCCCATTTGACCTCGGATTATATCCAGGTGTCATTACGTGTTCCATAGCTAACGCCTCACAATAACTCTTAAACTCAGATCCTGTGAACATGGTACCGTTATCACTTACGATTGTTTTTGGCACCCCCAGCCGGCTAAATACTTCATTTAGAGACTTTATCGTGTTTGCCGCTGTTGGTCGCTTGAATTTATATACTTCAGGCCATTTAGAAAAACTATCCACCATGATTAGATAATATTCTCCTTTTATTGGTCCTGCGTAGTCCACATGTATTCGTGACCACGGCACATGCGTTTTAGGCTGCGGCTGCGTTTTTATAGGTGGTGATTTAGCTGTTAGCTGACAGCCTTTACACTGTTTCACCAATTCTTCGATATCTTGGTCTATTCTAGGCCAGTACACATAAATCCTCATTAAGGACTTCATTCGGGATATGCCAGGATGACCCAGATTAAATTCTTTTAAAATCCTTTTTCTTAACACCCTGGGTATTACCACTCTCTGAGCATACATCAATGTCTCGTTACAAATTGAAAATGGTGAAATTTTTCCTCCTTTATTTTCTTTATTTCCTTTCACTTGCTTAATCATTTTAGCAATATAGTCATCTGTTTTCGCCATTTTTTCCATTTCTTCAGGCGTTACTCGTAATACGCTAACGGTGTTTACTAGTACATTCTTTAGTTTCTTTTCTTCTTTCAGCGCCACCATCACCGTTTCTTCTAGCAACTCAGGCTTTTTTTTAAATCAGTCTTGACAGACAATCCGCATATGCAATTTCTTTAGATGGAATAAATTTCATTTTGAAATTGTAATTTAACAAAATTACAGACCATCTTTGTAGCCTGTTCGCCGAATGAGTCTGTACACCTTTCTTCGACCCAAATATTGATAATAACAATTTATGGTCGGTTTGCAACACAAACGTTCTCCCATAAATAAATCTGTGGAATTTTTTACCGCATAAATTATAGCTAGTGCTTCCTTTTCTATTTGGCTATAATTTCTTTCCGCTGGAAGCAACGCTCTCGATGCATGAGCGATAGGTTTCGTTGCGCCATCCTCGAATTTGTGTAACAATACAGCTTCTATGCCGTATTCATTTGCATCCGTTGCTATAATTAACTCTTTCTTCGGATCAAAATGCACTAACGCCAAATCTGACAACAAGCACTATTTGATTTTTTCAAAAGCTTCGTCGCATTCCTTCGTCTAACACCACTGTTTATTTTTTCCAATAATTTATTTAAGAGTGCTCTTAGGTCGTGCATATTAGGAATGTAGATGTTATAATAATTTGCAAACCTCAGAAATGACTGTAGCTTAGTTACATTATCTGGAATCGGCATATGTTTAATTGCTTCCGTTCTGTTTGGATTAGGTTTTCTACCTTTGCGATCGATAATTTGACATAAATACTCAATCTTGACGAAGATTTTTCAGGTCCTACTTTGAACCCATAATTCCTAATTCACTTAAACACTGCGCGAACATGTTTTTATGCTCTTGTATACTTTTGCTTTTGATGAAAATGTCATCTAAGTACGCCATTGCATAGTCAAGACCCGATAACATAGTATCCATGATTTGTTGGAATGCACTAGGTGCTACCTTTAAACCAAACAGTAGACGTTTCAATCTGTATAATCATCTATGTGTGTTTATTGTCAAATACTTTGAACATTCTTCCTAGACCTTTACTTGTAAGTATGCTTCTGACAGATCTATCTTTGAAAAGATCTTTCCTCCATTTAACTTTGAAAATATTTCCTCTAGTGTGGGGAGTGGATACTTGTGATCTTTTAAGCATTCGTTTACTCCGGTCGAAAAATCTGCGCACACTCTTATTTTGTTAGTTTTCTTCTTTACATAGACCGTAGGCGAAGCCCATTCCGAATAATCTATTTTTTCAATAACTCAATTTGTTTCCAAGCTTTGCAATTCTTTGTTTATCGCCTCTAATGATGCAAAGGGAACTTTCCTTTTCGCTTTGAACACTAGTTTAATGTTGTCCTTTATTTCAAACTTCACTTCAGTTTGTGTACAGCAACTCAGTTCCTTCGAAAATACTTCTGTGAACTCATTTTTTAAGTCTTTTACGAATTTTTCAGTCTGCTTCGACTTTCCTTCATTTGATGCATTTATCCTTGTGCAAAACATATTCATGGGTTTTTCCCATAAATTAAATAACACGATTAAATCTATACCAAATAGATTTGTATTTTTTCTTAAAATCACATAGATTTTAGTTTTGTGTACTTTGCCGTCAAATACCAGTTTCGCTAAAAATTCACCTTTGAATTTTAATTTATTACCTGAAATGCCTCTTGCAATCTTTTTAGTTTTCTGTAACTCTGGTCAGCCTATTTTTTCCAGGTATATTCATCTACTGTAGAGATATCACTTCCGGTGTCCAGTAAACAAGTTACAGTTCGCCCATTTATTTTTATGTCCACGTACTTTCTAGTACCGCAATCCTTTGTGACTTTCTTCATTACCACAGTATTTATCTTTTTGGACTTTCGGTCCCTTTTTTTCCTACACATCACTGCTTTGTACCCCTTCTTCGCACATTCAAAACATATTTTATCTCTAAAATAACATTTATTTGTGACGTGATTATTTTTGCCACATGCTTCGCAGTATGGTTTTCCCTTTTCGTAGGCCTGTTGCTTAATTTTATGAATTCGAGCAACGCTTTTTTCTTCAATACAAACATTATCTCTTGTAATGTTTATCAATTTTTGGCATTCTTCCGACACTTTCTGTAGCGTTATTTCTGCATCCTGATCCAACATTGTGAGAATCTTAGAACGTACTTCCTTATCTTTCGGTGCCGTTAACCCTTGTACAAAGATTAAACATTTAAACATGTCTTCTTTGATGTCTTTAATTTTAAATCGTGCCTACGTAACAAAATCTTCATTTTCTTCTTTTACGATATTTCAACACTTATATCGTGTATAGAACAAACTTTCCCTTTCTCCAAACATTTTCGACAAAATTTTGACCGTTTCGTCGAACGAAATATCTTCAGGTTTTTTCGGTAAAATAAAGTTTGTGTATTTCATATTCTTCTGAGTTCCTATCTTTTGTAACAGAAGCATTATTTTTTTCCTTATCAATCTATGCTTTGCACCGTCCAGAAAAAATCGTTTCGTATCTTTTATAGTACGAAGGAAAAGTAATTCCTTCTTCAGGATTGTATACAAATTCTGTAAGAGAGTTTGCAATACCCTCTGCAGAGAAGACTTTAGAACCTTCCTTCAGTTCTCCCTGCTTTAATACCATTTTCTTCAAAACCTCTTGTTGAAGTACCATTTGTTGTTGTAGATCCGTTTGTATTTTTTGTTGGTTTTCCTGTTGTTTTAACATTTGTTGTTGTTGTTCATTAACTGTTGTACCGCTCCTCCCAGCGGCTTTGCCAATTCAGCTTTTTTTTTTAATCATATCACCCCAAGCAAGGCGATAACGCCACTGATGCGAAGGTGGCTACGTAAGGGTAAAAAGAATGGAAAAGAGAAAGCCGGAAACCACATCCTAAACAGGGAACAAGGGATGAGCCTCTTCAACTGTTCAATAGACGTGGGTGGAGTGTGAACCGGGCGATAGTTTAGTCTATCTACTCCAATTGTTCCATATTTTTTATATGTACAGCTGACAATAAGTTATATTCTTCGGCAAGAACAATAAACGTACGTTTCTTATATGAGGGGTAAAAAACTACCTCTTACCTTAACTTATTTTTCTTTTCGCGTTAGCTTTTACGTCGTCAGTCCGACAAATGGCTAGAAGTTACTGTCTTTTTTTTTTAATCACGTCAACTTCCAAATCTTGGTCACCAAACTGATATTTGGTGAGCTTCGCGTAAATGCCGAATCTTTTTTACCAATCTGATATTTTGGCGAGCCCCACGTAACTGCCAAATCTTCGTCGACAATCGGGTATTTTGGCGAGCCCCACGTAAGTGCCAAATCTTCGTCGCCGATCTGATATATCCTGGGAAGGAATATCAGGGAAAAGAATAGTGCAAGAATAATACTTAACACTGAATATAGATTAAAAGAGATTTATTATACAACAGTACAATAAACCAATAGACGTAAAGAACAGTCAACGAATAGTAACAGGAATAACGACTAAGTAGAAAATGTCTCTGCCTATGACGTATGCTTCTGTCTGGTGACGTGTGTTGACGTCTAGTGACGTATGCTTCTGTCTGGTGACGTATGTTGACGTCTACCCCTAGTCACAGACTATAGACTAGACCATATCCATTACGGGGTAGGATAGGCTATTCCTCTCCAACAATATATATATATATATATATATATATATATATATATATATATGAATATGAAATGACTAATATATATATATATATATATATGTATTAGTCATTTCATATTTTTGCAACCTTAACTTTAGTAACTCTAATATTTAAAATAAAAATTCAAATCGAAAAATTGTCTGTTCATGTGTATGTGTGTGCTTATGCATATTTACGCATGCGTATATCTATGTTTATTTATTTTTCTTTTTACTTTACTGTTGTCTCTTTTTAAATTATTTTTTCAATTATGCTTTCTATCTTTTATTCTCTTAATTCTTTTAATTTTTAATTATTTTTAAAATTCAAATAGAAAGTATTTTACTTCCTCAACAAATAAAAAAAACAACAAAAACGAAAACTTCGGATTTCCATCAACCACGCGAACTTCTCGCATTCGAAAACGACATAATAAGCATTATAAACAAAGGAGAAAAAAAAGAGCAACAAATTCCAAAGCCAAATAAAAGAAGACCAAAAAAACGATAAATAACTGAAAAAGAACTATGCATACAAGCTGACAAATCTAGAAAAAATCTATAAAATGTACACTAACTACAAAGCATTAGCTGAAAAGAAAATGACATAATTTTATAAAAACAGCAATACATTTTATAGAAATAGCAAAAATTACATAAAAAACAAGATTAACAAAGACGCAAAAAGACATAGTTGCTAAGCAGTCAGTTAAGTGTCATACGTGATACACGCTTTAAGCGATCATGTCTCTTTCGAGACATGACTGACTGGGCAGAAAATCATCCTGCAGTAGGTTGCCATTGATTTCTGCGGTAGACTGGTTCCGACTAAGGTTATAGAAGCCAGTCTGTTCTGTTATTTAACTCATAACTAGAGGAAAAAGATGGATTAATACCTTCCCAAGGGTATTTGTGAGTAAATGAATGTAAGAAATTCGACTGGAACTCGAACTCAGCTCCCCGATTTTTCGTTCCGAGTCGATATCCACTGCACCACAACGTACATACGTTGCTAAACTAACGCTAAACAACAGAATTAAGCAGCTACCGAAAACTGAACCATTTATTAATCTAAAAGACCGTAAAGATAGCTTCCCAAATAAAGCAACATTCAGACTAACAAACTCCACAAAATTCAGCATCAGAAGTAAGCAAATAGGAGAAGAAATATGCTCAAAAACAAGGTGTGAACTAGAAATAAACCAATGGAAAAAAACAAAATAAACAATCAACTGGTTCAACAATATTGACAACAAAGAGAAATGCTCATTTATACAGTTAGAAATAAAAGATTTCTCCACATCCATCAACAAACACTAAATAATTCACTAAACTTAGCAAAACAAATATATAGACATCTCAGAAAAAGACCTAGACACTATCAAACATTGCAGAAAGTTCATTCTATACCATAATAACAAAACATGGCAAAAAAAACGCAACACTACTAACAACTTTGACGTAACAACGAGAAGCTACGACGGCGCAGAAAGATGTGAAAGCATAGACATTTACATAATCAAAAAACTATAAAAATCATCAACAAAAAGATATAGGTTTATACTGAGACAACGGACTCAATTTTAAAAAGCCGTAACGATAAAACTACGCAAAATATAAGAAAACAACTGATAAAAATCTTCAACATTCTAGGATTTACAATAAGCCTAAAAACAAATCTAAAAATAAAATTTGTTTTAGATATAACATTCAACTTCAGCAACAGAATATACAAAACACACAAAAAAGAAAACAACAACCACATATATAGCAACAAAAATTCCAATCACCCTCCAAATTCCCCATATCTATAAATAAAAGACTGTCTATGAACTCAAGTAACATAAGAAATATTCAACGAAAACAAAGAAATAGTGGATACCCAAATAAACTTTAATATACAAACTAAGAGAAATTAAACAAAAACAATAGAAATAGAAAACATAATCTGGTTTAATCCACCCAACAGCAACAATATATATATATATATATATATATATATATATATATATATATATAAAACAGGAAAAATATTTTTCAACATAATAGAAAAACATTTTTCAAACACAAACTATCAAAAATTATTAATAAGAACACAGTCCAAATCAGCTACAGCTGTATGGAAAAAATGGAAATGATAATAATCAAACACAACACGAAAATACTTCATAAAACCAATAACAAGATCACAAACCAGCAAGACAACGCGAACAAATTTAACTGCTGAAAGAAAGACAACTGTCCAGTTAATAATAAATGTCTTACTAACATAATATACAAAGTTACCGTGACAAATAACACCAATACAGACGAAAAGAGTTACATAGGAGCAACAGTTTGAAGAAGTATTCAATAATCACAAAACCTCATTCAACACAGAAAAATACAAAAATAATTATCAAAATATATATGAAACCAGAAAGAAAACAACATTACCATTAAAATTAAATGTGAAATAATAAAAAGGGCACTACTACACAACAGTAACAGCAAAAGTTGTAAATTTTGCCAGGATAAGAGTATTTGGTAATAACTAGTTTTAAAACGAAAAGTAAACTGTTAAAAACACACACACACACACACACACACACACACACACACACACACACACACACACACACACGCACAAAACGTGGTAATGGGAAAATACAGACATGTGAATATATATCTCCTTTGCTGCACTAACAAGAATAAATAAAAACAAAACCAAAAAAGAAGTATACAAACAATATAAATAAAATTAAAAAATTAAAAACTAAAAATATAAATACAAATACGAAACCACGATATTAAACAGAAAATATTAAACAAAAAGCAAAGCATGCAAATAATATAAATACGAGAAATAAAAGTACATACAAAGACGAAGTCACGACAAAAGCTGAAAATAATACAACCACCAAATGTAAAATAAAAATAAAATAAATAAATAGAAATAAAATTAAAATAAAAACACACTTAAGACCCACAAACACAAATAAAATAATACCCAGTCATGACCTTTAAAAAATAAACGGTCACTCTGCAAAACAAAACAAAGCACAAAGAAAAAGGTCAAACCAATAAAAAAGAGGTCAATACAACAAAAAAGAGGTCAATCTAAACAAATGCATCCACTAAAAATATAAATAAACCAAACAACTACACAATAAAAATAAGAATAAAGACAAAGAAAAATCAACCAATTATAAACAAAAAGAAAAAAAGAATAACCAACCAACCAACCAACCACCCAACCACAAACAAGACCACTCGCACAAAATCACACCATATTCTATATAAACAAGAAAAAAAGGGATCTAACGGCAAATGGCACTGACGAATCAGAACATCATAACGCAAGATATATATATTGTTTTTGATGTTTTTTTTGTTTTTTTTTAAATCGTTTCACCCCAAGCAAGGTATTCCACTGCCACTATTGCGCAGGGAGTTACATAGGGGAAGGTGGTGAGAAAGAGTGGTTAGATA
Organism: Ascarosepion bandense; assembly: GCA_037127315.1. NCBI lineage: Eukaryota > Metazoa > Mollusca > Cephalopoda > Sepiida > Sepiidae > Ascarosepion > Ascarosepion bandense. The sequence continues at coordinate 580,263 of JBBBDQ010001864.1, read as the reverse complement.
TAGGAAATGTCAGAAGGAGGGCGATAGATGAGTACGGATGTAGATGGGAAGAGTGTTTGAGAGAATGGATGCGAGTTAGTGTGTTAGGAGTTGTCTATTGACCTTACATTTAAACTCCAGAAGATTGTAGCTGTCGGTGAAGCTATTATGTGGAAGGGAATTCCATAGGCGGGAAGTGCGAGCGCCTTTAAAGTCATATTCGGTCTTTTTCTTTTTTCCTTCTTTTTTTTTGTCCCCACGATTTCAATTCCTTATCTCTTTTTTTTAGTTTTTAATTCTGGATTAAACCTAACTAATCTTTACTTTATCATGACATATTTCATAAGTATTTACTAAGACTGTAGAAACGGAAAAAGAAAATTCAAAATAAAATACTGCTGCCATATATGGTCAGGCGCCCCTGCCGTTCATCTCAGTGTTCTCGACAGGCTCCAAGGAGAATCAGTAATGTGATAGGTACTGACTTGGCAGCTCGACTACAGACACTTCCCCACCGACGAAATATGGCCTCCCTTTGTCTGTTCTACAAATACTTTCAAGTCTTCTGCTCCAACGAACGTAAGTCACTGGTGCCTCCTCAACAGGTGTTTACTCGTGCAACCAGATTGGCAACTGTGTCCCACCCATTCACAGTTAGGTTAGCCAAATGCGGACGACAATTCTACTCCTGCAGCTTCTTCTCTCGCACTTCCCGCCTGTGGAACTCGCTCCCATATTCTTGCTTTCCTGACGGCTACAACCTCCAGGAATTTAAATGCAATGTCAATACTCATCTATTAACCACTTGACTCTAGTTCTTTCCCCACCCCATATATCCTTTCCTTTCTCTCCACCTTTGAAACTGTCATTACACCTGTATTCTCTTCCTTCTATTGCTCCTTTCTAACTGGTTCATCTTCCTCTTCACTCTCTTCTAATTAATTTTTTTTACACTTATGTAGCCCCCTGCACACCAGTGGCATTACCGCCTTGCTCCGGGTGATACGATTAAAAAACAAACAAACAAAAAACAAAAAAAAACAAACTAGTAGTCATTATGTTTATATGAGACTCTAAATACATGCATATGAGCGTATCAATGTCTACTTATTCATGATCCCTAGTGTTTTCTTTTATTATTTTTTAATTATATTTATTTTAAAAAAATGTAAATTTAAACAAATTAGTTATGTCTTTGAGTTTAATGTTGACGGACGCTAATTATAAATCACCTCAGTCTTTTTTTTCTATCATGATTTTAGTATCCTATTCCATTTGTAGGTTTCGGTATTAAAATAACTTAATTATATATTTTAAAAAAATATTCGCACATTTGATTTAATACTCGTAACGGTTTTAAAATAAGGAACTCTAATAACTAATTCAAATCGAGAAAAGCCTACTTTAATATGCACCTGACATAAAATAATTTTAAAATTTATGATTTAATATACTTACTCTGTTTCATAATTTTTTTCTTTAATTTACGAGTTTTAGTCTTAAAACATCAATTTCTAAATACCAAAGTTGCTGATTTTGTTTGAAAATATAAGGCAAGATAAGTTATATCTAAAAACATAATTTAGTAAGGTTTGAGTAAATTATTAAATAATAAGCACTTTGATTGACTAAGAAATCATGAGGCGGACGAAATATTTTCTAATAGCAAAATGTTGATGTAGTTAACAAAAAACAAAAAAAGAAGAAAAATATGTCAGAAGATTTTATATAAATTTGCAACATACTGAGTATTTGAACTTTAAAATTTTGTTTATATCGACTATTTATTTACATACAGTATTTATATAATTTGATCTGTTGTCCTCATTTTGATTGTCAAGATACAGCAGTGATGAACAAGTAACTTAGAGAGTCCGGTTAGATAACTCATGATTACCAAAACAGACTCTGCACAAAGAATGAGAACGATATACCCCAGTAATCTTAATTAAGGTTCGACACAAAATTCCTTGCACCTGAAGAAGGCCGGAGCGTACAACGGCTGAAACGTCATAAAAATGGCAACAAAGATTAGGACAATAGTCCGAATAATGTAAATATTGTAATCCCTACCTCATCTCAGAAATATAGACAAATAGAATGATCTATAATTAAACGTCATACAAATGGCAACAAAGATGAGGACAATAGTCTGAATAATGTATATACTGTAAATACTACCTCATCTCAGAAATATAAACAAAAAGAATGATCTATTATTAAACGTCGTACAAACGGCAACAAAAATGAGGACAATAGTCCGAATAATGTAAATAGTGTAAATAACACCTCATCTCAGAAATATAGAAAAATACTGAATTATTTATATATTTATTGGGGCAGTGAGAGGCAGAGTGGTTTGATGGAAGGTGGGGCGATGCAGGGTAAAAGATCAGTGCACTTTATGAAAGATAATTTGGTACGTATGACTTGAGTGAAGAGAGGGATTGATTTGTTATTTTTACAGGTTATCAACATGTGGTTGGTTATTTAAAGCCATAGTGTATTCTGGATCGTAAGAATATTTTTGGGGAAAGATATTTTTTTGAGAATGACAATAATTTATCCAGATTAAATTCCTATTATTTAAAATGAAAAATTATGAAATTTCTTTGCTAAGAAAATTCTTTGGAAAGTGATTTTAAAATGAAAATGTATTGGAAAATACTGTTCTATAAAAAGGGATTTTATTATGAAAATGCATTGGAAAGGGATTTTAATATGAAAATGCATTGGGAAGGGATTTTAATATGAAAATGCATTGGGAAGGGATTTTAATATGAAAATGCATTGGGAAGGGATTTTAATATGAAAATGGATTGGAAAGGGATTTTAATATGAAAATGCATTGTAAAGGGATTTTACTATGAAAATGCATTGGAAAGGGATTTTAATATGAAAATGGATTGGAAAGGGATTTTAATATGAAAATGCATTGTAAAGGGATTTTACTATGAAAATGCATTGGAAAGGGATTTTAATATGAAAATGCATTGGAAAGGGATTTTACTATGAAAATGCATTGGAAAGGGATTTTGCTATGAAAATGCATTGGAAAGGGATTTTAATATGAAAATGGATTGGAAAGGGATTTTAATATGAAAATGCATTGTAAAGGGATTTTAATATGAAAATGCATTGGAAAGGGATTTTAATATGAAAATGCATTGGAAAGGGATTTTACTATGAAAATGCATTGGAAAGGGATTTTGCTATGAAAATGCATTGGAAAGGGATTTTACTATGAAAATGCATTGGAAAGGGATTTTACTATGAAAATGCATTGGAAAGGGTTTTACTATGAAAAGCATTGGAAAGGGATTTTACTATGAAAATGCATTGGAAAATGGTTTTACTAGGAAAATGCATTGGAAAGGGATTTTATTATGAAAATGCATCAGAAAGTGATTTTACTATGAAAATGCATTAGCAAATGATTTTACTATGAAAATGCATTGGAAAGGGATTTTACTATGAAAATGCATTGGAAAGTAATTTTACTATGAAAATGCATTAGAAAATGATTTTATTATGAAAATGCATTGGAAAGGGATTTTACTAAGAAAATGCATTGGACTGGGATTTTACTATGAAAATGCATTGGAAAGGCATTTTACTATGAAAATGCATTGGAAAGGGATTTTACTATAAAAATGCATTGGAGAGAGATTTTACTATGAAAATTCAGTGGAAAGTGATTTTATTAAAATGTATTGGAAAGGGATTATTCTATGAAAATGCATTGGAAAGGGATTTTATTATGAAAATGCATTGGAAAGGGATTTTACTATAAAAATGTATTGGAGAGGGATTTTACTATGAAAATGCATTGGAAAGGGATTTTACTATAAAAATGCATTGGAAAGGAATTTTTCATGAAAATGCATTGCAAAGGGATTTTACTATGAAAATCCATCGGAAAGGGATTTTACTATAAAAATGCATTGGAAAGGGATTTTATTATGAATATGCATTGGAATGGGATTTTATTATGAAAATGAATTGGAAAGGCATTTTACTATGAAAATGCATTGGAAAGGGATTTTACTATGAAAATGCATTGGAATATGATTTCACTAAAAATGTATTGGAAATGATTTTTACTAAGAAAATGCATTGAAAAGTCATTGTATTATGAAAATCTATAGATAAAAATTTTTCTATAATATGCATTGGAATATGATTTCACTAAAAATTCATTGGAAATGATTTTTACTTAGAAAATGCATTGAAAAGTCATTCTGTTATGAAAATCTGTAGACAACGCATTTTACTATAAAATGCATTGGAATTAATTTCACTTTAAAATTTCATTGGAAAGTGCTTTTATTATGAAATTAAATTGGTATGTGATTTTATTACACAAATGTTGGGGATAATGTTTAGCTTATGTTACTTGAATTCATCACCTGGTAATGTAGGTTAGTTTGTTTAATGTCTAATTTTGTATCGGGAACACAGAGTGAATTAAACTTGATACTCGGTATTACTAATTGAATAGTTTTGATCATTAACCATTTACCTGTGTCCAGTAACCCTTTCCCCTTGTTGTCGCCATCTTATGTTTAGAAAACTGTCTGCTTTGGAAGAAACGTAAATATGAATAAAAAGTGACTCTGACAGTTTTTACAACGTCATTTAGTAATTTGTTTTACGTTCTTCTTTCGTAATTAGGTATCCTGTTTATCTACGATTCAGACGGAGAGGACTGGATAAATTACTTGCAACATATACTCACAGGGTCTGAATACTCAATTCCATGCACTTCAGTTCTTTGGACCCAACTTTCTGATGAGTTAACATCATGCTATCCGGTCCATATCCTTTTCCTGACACCGAAAATGGAACCTTATTTTTGTGATATTGAACACTCAGTTTTGAATTATTCATCTGAGACGTCTTTACTGCTGGAGTGCAATACTGATTCCAGTCGCTTTGGTTATATCAATTGGGCCGTCAAACAAAAATTAGAAGATGATATTGAAAGTCAGCGGATCTTGCTAAGCACAATCATCCAAATGTATGAAACGGCTGTCAATGATGCAGTCTATGACAACATTGCTCCAAATGTGAATATCATACCATCGACAATTTTCCCGGTAAGTTTTAACCCACATTCCATTTTCACCATATAGCGTTAAGACAGAGAAAGATAGTTATTATAATCAAAGATTTCAGTTTTTATTATTTCACCAGTCGTCACTAACCGCTGTTTACAAAAATGCATAAATAAGTGATATTAAAATGAAAATGCATAGAGAGTTATTTTATTATGAAAATGCACTGGAAAACTATTTTATTATAATAACGCATTGGAAAGTGATTTTAATGTGAAGGATTTTATGATGAAAATGTATTAGAGAAGAATATTACTATAAAAATGGATTAAAAAATGATCTTACTATAAAAATATATTAGAAAATTAATTTTAATATAAGAATGCATTGGAAAATAATTCTATGAGGAAAATGCATTGGAAAAGGGTTTTCTTATAAAAAATGCATTGTAAAGTGATTTTACTATAAAAGTGCATTGGGAAGTGATTTTAATGTGAATGAATTTATTATGAAAATGTATTAGAGAAAAATATTACTATAAAAATGGATTAAAAAGTGATCTTACTATAAAAATATATTAGAAAAGTAATTTTAATATGAGAATGCATTGGAAAATAATTCTATGATGAAAATGCATAGGAAAAGGATTTTATTATGAAAAATGCATTGTAAAGTGATTTTACAATAAAAATGCATTGGGAAGTGATTTTAATGTGAATGAATTTATTATGAAGATGTATTAGAGATGAATATTACTATAAAATGCATTAAAAAGTGATCTTACATGAAAATGTATGAGAAAAGTAATTTTAATATAAGAATACATTGGAAAATAATTCTACGAGGAAAATGCATTGGAAAAAAAGATTTTATTATAAACAAATGCATTGTAAAGTGATTTTATTATAAAAGTGCATTGGGAAGTGATTTTAATGTGAATGATTTTATTATGAAAATGTATTAGAGATGAATATTACTATAAAAATGCATTAATGAGTGATATTAAAATGAAAATGCACAGAGAGTTATTTTATTATGAAAATGTACTGGAAAACTATTTTATTATAATAACGCATTGGAAAGTGATTTTAATGTGAAGGATTTTATGATGAAAATGTATTAGAGAAGAATATTACTATAAAAATGGATTAAAAAGTGATCTTACTCTAAAAAAATATTAGAAAAGTAATTTTAATATAAGAGTGCATTGGAAATTAATTCTATGATGAAAATGCATTGGGAAAGGATTTTCTTATAAAAATGCATTGTAAAGTGATTTTACTATAAAAGTGCATTGGGAAGTGATTTTAATGTGAATGAATTTATTATGAAAATGTATTAGAGAAAATATTACTATAAAAATGGATTAAAAAGTGATCTTACTATAAAAATATATTAGAAAATTAATTTTAATATGAGAATGCATTGTAAAATAATTCTATGATGTAAATGCATTGGAAAAGGATTTTATTTTGAAAAATGCACTGTGAAGTGATTTTACTATAAAAGTGCATTGGGAAGTGATTTTAATGTGAATGAATTTATTATGAAAATGTATTAGAGAAAATATTACTATAAAAATGGATTAAAAAGTGATCTTACTATAAAAATATATTAGAAAAGTAATTTTAATATAAGAATGCATTAGAAAATAATTCTATGATGAAAATGCATAGGAAAAGGATTGTATTATGAAAAATGCATTGTAAAGTGATTTTACTATAAAAGTGCATTGGGAAGTGATTTTAATGTGAATGATTTTATTATGAAAATGTATTAGTAAGAATATTACTATAAAAATGCATTAATAAGTGATATTAAAATGAAAATGCACAGAGAGTTATTTTATTATGAAAATGTACTGGAAAACTATTTTATTATAATAACGCATTGGAAAGTGATTTTAATGTGAAGGATTTTATGATGAAAATGTATTAGAGAAGAATATTACTATAAAAATGGATTAAAAAATGATCTTACTATAAAAATATATTAGAAAATTAATTTTAATATAAGAGTGCATTGGAAATTAATTCTATGATGAAAATGCATTGGGAAAGGATTTTCTTATAAAAATGCATTGTAAAGTGATTTTACTATAAAAGTGCATTGGGAAGTGATTTTAATGTGAATGAATTTATTATGAAAATGTATTAGAGAAGAATATTACTATAAAAATGGATTAAAAAGTGATCTTACTATAAAAAAATATTAGAAAATTAATTTTAATATAAGAATGCATTGGAAAATAATTCTATGATGTAAATGCATTGGAAAAGGATTTTATTTTGAAAAATGCGCTGTGAAGTGATTTTACTATAAAAGTGCATTGGGAAGTGATTTTAATGTGAATGATTTTATTATGAAAATGTATTAGAGATGAATATTACTATAAAATGCATTAATAAGTGATACTAAAATGAAAATGCACAGAGAGTTATTTTATTATGAAAATGAACTGGTAACATATTTTATTATAATAATGCATTGGAAAGTGATTTTAATGTGAAGGATTTTATGATGAAAATGTATTAGAGAAGAATATTACTATAAAAATGGATTAAAAGTGATCTTACTATAAAAATATATTAGAAAAGTAATTTTAATATAAGAATGCATTGGAAAATGATTCTATGATGTAAATGCATTGGAAAAGGATTTTCTTATAAAAAATGCATTGTAAAGTGATTTTACTATAAAAGTGCATTGGGAAGTGATTTTAATGTGAATGAATTTATAATGAAAATGTATTAGAGAAGAATATTACAATATAAACCCATTAAAAAGTGATCTTACTATAAAAATATATTAGAAAATTAATTTTACTATAAGAATGCATTGGAAAATAATTCTATGATGAAAATGCGTAGGCAAAGGATTTTATTATGAAAAATGCATTGTAAAGTGATTTTACGATAAAAGTGCATTGGGAAGTGATTTTAATGTGAATGTATTTATTAGGAAGATGTATTAGAGATGGACATTACTATAAAAATGCATTAAAAAAGTGATCTTACATGAAAATGTATTAGAAATGAAATTTTACTATAAAAATGCATTGGAAAGATATTTTATTATGAAAATGCATTGGAAAGTGATTTTATTATGAAAATGTCTTAAAAAAGTAAAGTAATTTTACTATAAAATGTATTGGAATGTAATTTTATTTTAAAAATATATTTAAAGCCATAGTGTATTCTGGATTCTAAGAAAATTTTTGGGAGAATGATATTTTTTTTGAGAATGACAATAATTTATCCAGATTAAATTCCTATTATTTAAAACTCATGACTACCAAAACAGGCTTTGCACAAAGAATGAGAACGATATACCCTAGTAATCTTAATTAAGGTTCGACACAAAATTCCTTGCACCTGAAGAAGGCCGGAGCGTACAACGGCTGAAACGTCATAAAAATGGCAACAAAGATTAGGACAATAGTCCGAATAATGTAAATATTGTAATCCCTACCTCATCTCAGAAATATAGACAAATAGAATGATCTATTATTAAACGTCATACAAATGGCAACAAAGATGAGGACAATAGTCCGAATAATGTAAATATTGTAAACCCTACCTCATCTCAGAAATATAGACAAACAGAATGATCTATTATTAAACGTCATACAAATGGCAACGAAGATGAGGAGTATAGTCCGAATAATGTAAATAGTGTAAATAACACCTCATCTCAGAAATATAGACAAATACTGAATTATTTATATATTCATTGGGGCAGTGAGAGGCAGAGTGGTTTGATGCAAGGTGGGGCGATGCAGGGTAAAAGATCAGTGCACTTTATGAAAGATTATTTGGTACGTATGACTTGAGTGAAGAGAGGGATTGATTTGTTATTTTTACAGATTATCAACATGTTGTTGGTTATTTAAAGCCATAGTGTATTCTGGATTCTAAGAATATTTTTGGGAGAATGACAATAATTTATCCAGATTAAATTCCTATTATATAAAATGAAAAATAATGAAAGTTCTTTGCTAAGAAAATTCTTTAGAAAGTGATTTTAAAATGAAAATTTATTGGAAAATGAATTTTTCTCGTTCTTTCTTTTTATTTTATTTTCTTTCTTTTTAGCTGTTCCTTGTTACCAGCTTTATATTTTCTAGCCTTTCCCTCTCCTCTAATTTCTCTCTCTCTCTCTCTTTCACTCACCCTCTCTCTCTTTCTTTCTCTCTCTCTCTCACTTTCTCTCTCTCACTCTCTTTCGCTCACCCTCTTTCACTGATTTTTGTCTACCTTTATTTCTTTTCTTCTATTTCATTATATTTCTTTCTTTTTTCTCTCTTCATATTTTCCCCTCTTTGTATGGCTCGTTCGTTCTCTCTTTTTTCTTTTTTCCCTTTCATATTTTCTTCTATCAGTTTCTTTCTCTCTCTCCTCTCCTCACTCTCTCTCTCTTTCGCCCACCCTCTTTCACTGATTTTTGTCTACCTTTATTTCCTAGCACTTGAAAAATGCCGAAACGTCATAAACATGGCAGTAAAGATGTGGACACAACAACAACCATCTTCAGTCACTTTACACTTTGAGGGAATATTGGGCTTGTTATAAGGTGTTGGGGCGCTCTCCACCTTTCCACCAAAATGGACTGTTCGAATCACTATATAAAATAGTAGTGATTATACCTCGAGGAAGAAAGTTGAGTGAGAGAGTCAGTCGGGTATTTCCGGTATTGCACCGGAAGTGTTATAGTAGTCAAGCTATCACGTCTCTACGACGATACTGTATACCTTGTTCTGTATTCTACTAATCCTCACCTCTTGTAAATACTTCTCTTTCCTGTCAATACACCTACTTTTATACTATTATGTTGTTTTGTATTATCTAAACTTATTCATGAATGGAACCTTGTCTCTGTGTGTGTGTGTCTGTATCCGTTACCTATAGACTCTGAAACACAGTTGTACTATAAGCGTCTGCGAGCGTTCTTAGCTAGATTTTGGGTCGAGGTACTCCCGATAAATATCGAAAATCGATAATCGAAAAAATCGGTTTATAGTCGGATTGGTCCGATTTTAATCAACTTTGATACACTCATAGACAAAGACATAAGAAACGATATTCAGAAGTTTCAAGGTTGCAGTTCTAACAATAGTGCGGAAAATTGATAATATATATATGTATAAATCGATACCAGGAAATCAAAATTTGACTTACATCCATTCATTTTTCTTTCACTCTACGGTTTCGCTTTAACTGGAAACATTTTAGTCTTTTGTGCCAACATCCCAAGAGACTGAGAACCATGGATTAGTTTTAAAGCTTTCATTACACCCGAGCAACGCCGGGCTATACTGCTAGTATATATATATATATATATATATATATATATATATATATATATATATATTAGGTGCAATTGTTAAATTGTTGCAATTATTTTATTATTTTAAATATTCTTTAGTCTGAGCTCCAGAACCATAGATTAATTTTAAAGCTTTCATTACACCCGAGCAACACCGGGCTATACTGCTAGTTTCACATAATTCTGTTACTCGACGTAACATTTATCTTTTTGTAAGTCGCCTTGCTACACAGAATTTAATGAACTTCTTCGTTTCTTATTCTGTTGGGGAGATGTCAATTGCACATGGGCAGCTTCTCCCTACGAAACACTGCTTTGTAGAACTGACTCCCCAAATAAATACTTTTCAGATCTCTACAATCTTAACCTATTCAAGTCTAGTTGAACCATTACCTTTCCCACATATCTTTATAAACTCCGTCTCTTATTCTGAAAGCTCTGCCTTGAATGGCTCTTATGATGAACATCATTGCAAAAAGGTAAAAACTTGGTAGCTCTTTGCGTGTTAGCGGCTTTATCACCTTTTTTGGGGCGAATGCAAAAAAGGTTTTTTTTCAAAGAATGTTTATTTGAAATTTTTAAAAATAAGTTTTTAAGGAATATTTTAATTGAAAAAATATGATATTTTTTTTTTTAGGGACAAGAAGAAGTTTTTATTATCTTCAGTAAGAATCCAAACAGTGATATAACTGTCAAATTATCTGGCGAAAAACTTAGAACAAGAAAATGTTCTGACGAAATCTATGCATGTGATTTGCCCAGTAAGTAATTTTTTACTAATTTAGTCGCTGAAATACAAATGTTTTAAGGACAGCGCAGTATTTCTTCTTCTTCTTCTTCTTCTTCTTCTTCTTCTTCTTCTTCTTTTGAGTCTTCCGCTTCAAATTCTTTTCCTTCTTTTTTTCTTCTTCTTCTGCGTCTTCTTTTAATTCTTCTTCTTCTTTTTCTTCTTCTTCTTCTAATTCTAATTCTTCTTTTTCTTCTTCTTCTTCTGCGTCTTCTGCTTCTTCTTCTACGTCTTCTTTTAATTTTTTTCTACTTTTGCTTCAAATTCTTTATCTTCTTGTTCTTCTTCTCTGTCTGCGTTTTCTGCTTCAAATTATTTTTCTTCTCTTTCTGCGTCTTCTGCTTCAAATTCTTCTTCTTCTTCTCTTTCTGCGTCTTCTGCTTCTAATTCTTCTTCTTCCTCTTTTTCTGTGTTTTCTGCTTCTAATTCTTTTTCTTCTCTTTCTGCGTCTTCTGCTTCTTCTTCTTCTTCTTCTTCTTCTTCTTCTTCTTCTTCTTCTTCTTCTTCTTCTTCTTCTTCTTCTTCTTCTTCTTCTATGTCTTCTGCTTCTAATTCTTCTTCTTCTTCTACGTCTTTTTCTTCTCTTTCTGTGTCTTCTGTTTCAATTTTTTTTCTTCTTCTTTAACTTTTGATGTATGCACTTTTCTTTTTGTGACCCAATCGAAGACCTAAGGTCAGAAATGTCTATGACATTTTGCAATGATCAATCTTTTTTTTTTGTAAAAAGTAGAAAAAAAAAGAAAGAAAACAAAACAAAAAGCAAGAAAACAAAACAAAAAAACAAAAACAAAAGAGCAACAACGAAAAAACAGAATAAAAACCTAAGATCGCAACACACATTTTTGTATAGATAAAGCTCTTCATAGTCTGTGAGCTGTATATCTCAGTAGAATCTCTTGTATGTCTTTTAGGCATGGGCTACTAGTGAGTCTATCGGAACCTTTTTAAATTATTATTATTATTATGTCATTTTTCATCATATTTCGATTTCTGCTTTGGTCTCACTACCAACCAAGTCTGCGGGGAGACCTAAGGCAGGTAGTGGCGTGTTGTTATGGCTCCATTTCATGTTTTTCTATCTTCCCTATCATCCCCAGCATTACATAGATAAAGTTTTCCTTAGTGTGTGGGCTGTACTTAATAAGACAATTTTTTGTATATCTCTTAAGCTGGGGTTTCCAGGGATTCTTTCAATGTGTTGTTTTGTTCCATTTTTTATCATTCCAAGTGCACCTACTATCACTGGCACAACTCTTGTTTTCAATTTCCACATTTTGTCTATTTCAATTTCCAGGTCTTTATATTTTGACAGTTTTTCAAATTCCTTGATTGCTATGTTACAATCCGCTGGACAAGCCATATCAATTAATAGACAAGTTTTCTCCTTCTGGTTTTTAACAATAATGTCTGGCCTGTTTGCTTCAATTTTTCTGTCTGTGTAGATGGTGTAATCCCATAGAATGGTTACATATTCTATTTCTGTAACCGGTGCTGGATGATGTTCATACCAGTGTTTTTTTACAGCTTTTCCATAATGTTTGCACATTGTCCAATGTAAATATTGCCCAACTCTATCGTGGCGATTTTTATATTCTTTCTGGGCAAGCACAGAACAGCCTGAGATTAGGTGGTCTATTGTTTCTTGGTGTTTATCACAAAACCTGCATTTTGGATCCATATTATTATGCATAATATTTGCCTGAAAGTTTCTCGTGAAAAGACTTTGGTCTTGTGCTGCAAGTATAAATCCTTCAGTTTCAGACTTTAATCCAGATGCACGTAACCATCGATGAGTATTAACTTTGTCAACATTGGATTTATTGGCACGTACTGGATATTGGCCATGCAGAGGTTTGTCTTGCCAGCGCTGTTTCATCTTTTCAAGAGCTTTATCTTTGGCTTTCATTTTTATATTTTTTGCCGTAATAGTTGGTTCTTGGCTTCTGTTTTGCTTTTCTACAGAATCTACTAACTGTAAATCTTGTTTGAATTTACTGCCTTCTTTTATTATTGAATATTTTTTCTTTCTTTCTTCATGTTGCCTTACTAATTGTAACATCCAATCCTTTGTTGTTTCTATGTATGTTAGTAAGCCAATAGTTGTTGTCTTGTATGACAATTCCAGCTGAATAAGACCTCTTCCACCTTCTTTACGGGGTATGTATAGACGGTCTACATCAGCCTTTGGATGATGCATCTTATGCTTAGAAAGAAGCTTTCTTGTTTTAGCATCCATTCGCCTGATGTCGTTTAGAGTCCAGTTTAAGATGTTAAAGCTATATTGGACAACTGGGATTGCAAGGCTATTAATGGCCATAACTCTGTTCTGTGAATTTAATTCAGTTTTTAATATCATTCGTAGCCTTCTATAGTACTCTTTACGCACTATTTCTTTCATTTTTTTATGGTGAATGTTTTCGCTCTCATTTACACCTAGGTATTTATAAGCTTCTTCTGGTTTCAATTCTTTTATTGTTACAGCAGGGTCTAGGCTAATTGAGGATGTTTCTTGTATTGATCCACGTAAAACTGTAGCTTTAGCACATTTATTCAAATTTATTATTATTATTATTATTATTATTATTATTATTATTATTTGTCTTTACTTTGTTTAATTTAAATTACTCGCGAGTCTCAACTACAAACTTCAAGAGAGACATTTTTCACATCAGCGGACTCAAAAAGAGAATGTGCCATGCAATCAGAGCGAATAAAATATGTAATTGAAATTATTGTATGGAGAGATATGTAGACAAGATATAAGAAGCACTCGTGTGTATGGTGTTTTGCAATTTATATATTTTATGAATTTAATACACATATTTGTTTGCCCTTTTTAATATAATTCTCGAAGCTCCGATAAAACAGGCATTGCGATATCACTTTCTACTGGTTTCTATCTCGAATCCCTTGATTATTATAATTGTGTTGTCATTTTTCATCATAGTTCGATTTTTGCTATGGTTGCACTACCTACCAAGTCTGCGAGAAGACCTAAGGTAGGTCGTGGTGTGTTGTTATAGCTCCATTTCATGTTTTTTTTATATCTCTCCTAACATCCCTAGCGTTGCATAGACAAAGTTCTCCTTAATGTGTAGGCTGTACTTAACAAGACAATTTTTTGTATATCTCTGAAGCTGGGGTTTCCAGGGATTCTTTCAATGTGTTGTTTTGTTCCATTTTTTATCATTCCAAGTGCACCTACTATCACTGGCATTATTATTATTATTATTATTATTATTATTATTATTATTATTCGTCTTTTTCTAATATTTTTTAAACCTTTTTTCTGTATTTTTTCTTTTAATTTATTGGGTGTTATATATAAAAAACAAAAGTACTCTCCTTTAAATACCCTAGAGAAACTTTCTTGTCATCTAACAGCAGAGCTGGTGCAAGTCTCTTTAAGTGCAGCACACTTCGACTCTTTGGTCTCTTTCTTTCAACCGACCTAAAGTGGAACGAATACATTGAATCGATAGCTGCTTCTATTACTAGAAAGATTGAGTCTCTATGTTGAGCCAGGACGTCAGAATTCATCTTGTACATGTATAAATCTACCATTCGTCCGTGCATTGAATACTGTTGCCATATATGGTCAGGTGCTCTTGCTATTCATCTCGAATTTCTCAACAAAATCTAATGAAGGATCTACAATGTAATCGGTCCTGAGTTTATTATTTTAATTTTAAATTCCAAAATATTTCTTATTCTTGTAATGAACTGGCGTGGTTTTTCCATCTTTGGTGCTAATAGTAAGTCCGGTATTCTACCACAGATTAGGCGGTCTGTTTTAATTTAAGTTTCAGATTATATGGTCAAAACGTAGCCCGCTTGCACATTTCCTTTCGTATTTTGGTTCCTACACAGTGATGATGTCTATTATTGTATTCCTTCTGAACCAATTCGCTACACCCCGTCTCGCTTTTTTTTATTCCCACTTAGCTTACACTTTCTCTTATCCCGGGTTATAAGAGGAACCCTGATATAAGAGAGTTGTCGGGACTGGATAAAAATTAGGTCCTTACGTATTATCGGGAGGACCTTTGATTTTTACTTTTTCTTTTTTTTCCCCGCTTATAACACCAAGGAACTGGAAAAATCAGGCTTTCATCACCTCAACGTCAACCACAAGTACAACTTTGTGGATTCGAACACCGGGGCTCATACGCAGACAGTGGAACGCCTATGGGGATCGACAAAGTGGCGAAACAAGAAGCACTGTGGCACTGCACGTCACCATTTGGAGTCGTATTTGGCCGAATTCATGTGGCGGAAGCATGTTGCCTGTACTGATGTCTTTGAGTCACTTTTGGAAGCAATTGCGACGTTCTGGCCTCCGGAATTACAAATGTAATGTTATTTTATTGTTTTAACCGTTTCAATAAATAATTTACTTTAATGAGTCGTTTTTTTAAAGGTCCTCCCGATAATACGTAAGCACCAAAAATTATCTTATATACTTGTTTCTCTTATATCAGGGTCTGGTCTATTTTATATACATTACTACAGGCTCTAATTTGGGACCAGAGGAAATATATCTTATACCCGGGTTTCTCTTATATCCTGGTATCACATCATTTATATGTTTTCACTTTTTCAGAAATCGCTAGCGGTCAGAAGGTCATCAGCGTATACAAGAAAGATAGCACTTATCCGATTTCTACAACAAAAGTTGCTATCGTAACAGTGAAAGCACTTCTGCAAAATTTGATGGACAATATGGAAAGTGCGCTTGGCGTAACTAGTGATTTTATGGAAAATTTCGACGAAACTATAGGCAAGCGTTTGACAAGTGAGTCAGTTTTCTTTGATTTATAATATATCGCACAAAGAACACGCACGCCCTCTCTACACACCGAGATACACTTTCACTACAATATGAATTTTGGCGGGAAGGTGTAAGCCTAAAACAAATCCAATGTGACATTTTTTTTTATAAGCGTTTCACCCCGAGCAAGGCATGTCACAGCCACTACTGCGTAGGGGGCTACATAGAGTGGAGAAAGGATGGTTAAATATAGGAAATGTCAGAGGGTGGGTGATAGGCGGGTAAGGAGACCGAGAATGAGGGTTAGGTAGATGAGAGTGTTCTGAGAATAATTGGGAGTTAGTGTGATAGGAGGTGTCTATTGACCCTACATTTAAACACCTGGTGATTGTAGCTGTCGGGAAAGCAGACTTGTGGAGGGGAATTCCACAGGCGGGAAGCGCGAGAAAAGAAGCTGTTGGAGTAGAATTTACGGTTACATCATATCTGTTTAACTGTAAAAGGTTGGGACCTAGTTGCTAATCTAGTATCTCGTGTAAATTCGTACCTAGGCGGCACCAATGATCTAAGTTCATCGGAGCAGAAGCCACGAAAGTATTTTTAGAAGAGGCACAGGGAAGCCACATCACGCCGGTGAGAGAGTGGTTGCAGCCGGTCTGCCAAGTTAGTATCAACCACGTTACAGATTCTCCTTTGTATTTTGTCAAGAAGCCCAAGGAGAGCAGCAGGGGCACCCGCTCGTTAAACTGAGACATTAGCAAAGCACTGATGAAACAAAATGCCTGTCTAGAGAGACCCAATCGTAACAACGTACAATTTTCGGCTAACATAGACTTACGTGCCTGTAGTAAGACGGAACGTCAAAAGGACGGTTTTTCCCATTGCTATATTTAAACCACTCTTTGTCAATGATTTATTTTTTAAGAATCGATCAGTAGATATCGGCTCGGAACGACAAATCGGGGATCCGAGTTCGAATTCCTCTTGAATTCCTTGCATTCACTTGCACACAAATGCCCCTGGGAAAGATATTAGTCTGTCTCTTCCCTCCAGTTATGGGTTAAGTAATAAGACAGATTGGGTTCTATAGCCTTGGCTGGCAACCAGTCTACCACAGAAAGAAATAGCAACCTACTCTACTGCGGAATAATCTTCTGCCTGGCCAGTCACGTTTCTTTTGAGACATAATCGCCCAAAGTGTGTATCACGTATGAAACTTAACTGGATAATTAGTATTGTATTAAATACTATTTATTTACTAAATAGTTTATTTACAAGAATAATTTTATATTTACAACTTTATAAAAACTAATGCAATTACAACTGATGCAGTGAAATATTTATCATTGTCCAGCTTCTGTGAGTCTGTTAATTACCATACGTGATACACGCTTGACCAATCATGTCTTTTTCAAGACATGGCTGACTAGGTAGAACATTTTCCCGCAGTAGGTTGCCATTACTTTCTGAGGTAGATCGGTTGTTAAGCAAGGCTATAGAACCTGATCTCTTCTGCTATTCAATTCTTTTATCCAGATAAGTCAGTTAAGTGCCATATGTGATACACGCTTGACCAATCATGTCTCTTTCAAGACATGACTGAATAGGCATAAGGTTTTCCCGCAGTTGTTTGCCATTACTTTCTGCGATAGACAAGTTATTAATCAAGGCTATAGAATCACATCTGTCCGGCTATTTAATCCAAAACTGGAAAAAGAAGAAATAGATTAATAACTTTCCCAGGGGTATTTGTGCGTACCCGTATCCATTATACAAAGAAATAAATACGAAAACATTTTTTTATTCTTAATTTTTTAAGCATTTATCAAATTATTAAAATATAATATAAGGAAATTTTTGTTATTTACTATTTTATAAAATTTGAGTAAATTGGCAAATAACCGATGTTTTGGCAATAAATACCGCATTTGACGGCATATAATTTGCATGGGTGTATACGATGCACCCCAATTTTACTGAGGCAAATCAAGAAAAAATTATTAAAATTATTACTAA
This sequence comes from Ascarosepion bandense, assembly GCA_037127315.1. Lineage (NCBI taxonomy): Eukaryota > Metazoa > Mollusca > Cephalopoda > Sepiida > Sepiidae > Ascarosepion > Ascarosepion bandense. The sequence goes on along the minus strand of JBBBDQ010001864.1, from coordinate 562,328 downwards.
ATAGTACAGCCTAGGCTATATTTATATGGTATGATTTTGGTAAAAAAAAAACCATGAATACGTTAAACGAAAAATAATAGGAAATAAAAAACACGAGCCTATAAAAAGCCTATAAAAACTTTATTATATCCAAAGGTAAGAAAACAAAATAAAAATCAAACAATTATTACAATTGAGCAAACCATTAAAATTACCATTAAAATTACCATTAAAATTACCATTAAAATTTGATGAAATTAATATAATAAATATTATTAATGATGACAGTTTTAATTTGCATAATAGCCTTTTAACTAATGACAATAGGTATATATTTTTTTAATCGTATCACCCCGAGCAAGGCGGTAACGCCACTGATGTGCAGGGGGCTACATAAGAGTAAAAAAGATTATACAGAAGAGAGTGAAGAGAAAGACGAACTAGTTAGAAAGGAGAAAGAGAAGAATGGAAATACAGGTGTGATGAGAGTTGCAAAGGTGGAGAGAAAGGAAAAGATATACAGGGTGATGTAGAAAGGACTGGAGTCAAGTGGTTAAGAGATGAGTATTGACATTGCATTTAAATTCCTGGATGAAAGATACTCTAAAGTCTAAACATATAGAAGTTGCCAGGTAGCTAATTTCGGTCAACTATCGTGACGGATGTGCGTTGTGATGCAGTGGCTATCGACTCGGAACGAAAAATCTTGGAGCCTAGTTCGAATTCCAGTTTTATTTCTTGCATTCACTGACGCACAAATACCCTTGGGAAAGGCATTAATCCGTCTCTTTTCTCCAGTTATGGGTTAAATAATAGGACAGATTGGGTTCTCTAGCCTTGGCTGGCAACAAGCCTACCGCAGAAAGCAATGGCAACTTATTACGGGATAATCTTCTGCCCAGTCAGTCATGTCTCCTTCGAGACATGATCGCCCTAAAGCGTGTATCACGTATGGCCCTTAACTGACTGATCTCGAATTTTAAGCCTACATATGACATATAAAACGCAAGGGAATTTTAACCCTTTGTTGCATATTCGTTACAACTGTAACCTTTCTCTAACCTTTGTTGCATATTGGTTACAATTGTAACTAATATGTAACAAAGAGTTAAAAGATATTTTTAGTAAAAACAACAAAACAAAACAAAATAAACCAACAAAACTACGCCTTTAATGACGTCAAATACGGTAAATAGCGTAAATATACAATTTAAGAAGTTTACTATCTTTTTTTTACTGCCACTGTTGAGTAGGGGGTTACATAAGAGGAGGTAAGTTATGAGAAAGAGTGGCAGGTTACAGGGGGTGTCAGGAAGAGGGTAGGAGAAGGATGAGAATACTGCTGAGAGAGGACTGGACGAAGAAAGAAGCATATGAAAGAGAGAGAGAGAGAGAGAGAGAGAGAAAGAGATAGAGATAGAGAGAGAGAGGAAGCAAGGTAAATAATGATGATTATTATTTCAATGTCTATTCTCAAGAACAAAGAAAATGTATAAATTCACCTCCAAATTGGGCTTACGGCCATATCACGTTGAATGCACCGGCTCTCGCGCGATCACCGAAGTTAAGCAACGTTGAGCCTGGTCAGTACTTACTCGGGTGACCGCTTGGGAATACCAGGTGCTACAAGCGTTTAGTAACCGTTGTGCGTTGTGGTGCAGTGGATATTGGCTTGGAAAGAAAAAACGGTGAGCCGACTTCGAATTGCCGTTGAATACCCTTCATTCACTTAAGCTAAGCTCTGGTACCCTTGGGAAAGTTATTAATCCGTCCCTACCCTTCAGTTATGGGTTAAATAACAGGGTAGGACTTGGGAGTCCTGCCCTTAAAAACAAAGCCCAGTGAATCTTGATACTCGAAAAGGAAAAAAATTAATACTAGACAAAAAGCTTATATAAAACAACAAAAAATTGTTGAAAGAAAAATGTATTACCAGCAATAAATAAAATGACCCGCTGAGATTGATATACCACCAAATTTGAAAGTTTTATTCTGTGTAACCCGGATATAAGAGAGTTGCAGATGACTGTGGAAAGTTTCTTATATCCGGGTCTTATCTACTTTATATACAGTATAACCCGGATATAAGAGATATTTTTATCTGGTCCCAAGTGGTAATGTATATAAAATAGACCAAAACCCGGATAAAAGATAACCTTTTATCATGTCCCGACAACTCTCTTATATCAGGGTTATCAAATTTGTTTAAAATCAGACCACTCCTTCTATAACCCGATTTTTTCGATTATCGATTTTCGAGATTTATCGTGGGTACCTCGACACAAAACCTAGCTAAGAATACTCGCAGACGCTTATAGTACAGCTGTGTAAATTTTCAAGAAAATCGGTTTAGCCGTTTCGGAGTCTATAGGTAACGGACACACACACACACACACACACACACACACACAGTTCCATTTATAAATAAGTTTAGATTTGTTCAGCTTATTTCGTGTGGAACTTGTGCCTGGTGTTTTTTCGTGATTTCTTCAATGTTTAGTCGAATGTGTTAGAAGCAAACCCTCATTTTTTTCTTCAGTTAAGGATAAAAAAATTGAATTAAACAAAAACAATAATATGAAAAAAGTGTAATTAATTCGAATAAAGGGTGATTTAAAAAAAGTAAAAAATACTTAAAGTTATGAATATTAAAACAACATCAACTAATAATGAAAAGAGTTATTTAAAAAAAAAGTAATATTCATTAATTAATTGCATGTGCGTCGTGATGCAGTGGATGCCGGCTCGGAACGAGAAATCGGAGAACCGAGTTCGAATTCTAGTTGAATTTGTTGCATTCACTTACGCGCCATTACCCTTGGGAAAGATATTCATCAGTCATTTCTTTCCAGCTAGAGGTCAAATAACAGGATGGATTGGGTTCTATGAGAGTATATAATTAGGAACGTGATACACGCTTTGGGCGATCATGTCTCGAAAGAGTCATGACTGACTGGGCAGAAGATTATCCCGCAGTAGGTTGCCATTGCTTTCTGCGGGAGACTGGTTGCCAGCCAAGGCTATAGAACCCAATCTGTCTTGTTATTTAACCCATAACTGGAGGGAAGAGACGGATTCATATCTTTCTCAAGGGTATTTGCGTATAAGTGAATGCATGGAATTCAACTGGAATTCGAACTTGGCTCCCCGATTCCTCGTTGCGAGTTGATATCCACTGCACCACAACGCACATCCGTATCTGTAGTAGTATACGATATTTCTAACTATGTGTTAAGGGAACATGTAGGTGCATATCTAGAGCATATCTCTCAGTTGGTGTTTTCTTTGGCCCTATGCGTGGAGAATACAGATTCTACGTTATGCTCGATCGGTAAGTTTTCACTGATTTTCCCAACTACCTATATAAATCGCAGAAACTTTCACTAATTGTGACCGGTAGGAAACCAGTAGGCTGAGTGTATTGTAAGACTGGTCATCGCGCCACTACCTGTCCCGAGATGACTAAAATACCCCGGAGGTCGGAGCTATTAGTAGATCGAACAACGCTGTCAGCACAAGGTCGCCGCAACATTCTGTGACATTGGAGGCATTTTACTCGATAGCACTATGTGCCAAAGGTCGATAGCCTAAAGGTCGATGGCCTTTCGCCGAATCGTTTAATCTGGTTAAGCAACCGTAAATTGTTTGGTTCTCGAGTTTGAACATATGAGAATCGGAGTCTCCAATAGCAAGACTAGTAGGCGTATATGTCTCCAGCCTTTCGTAGCAGATATCTGTTGTATTCAAAAGATTAATCTTGTTCTGATGGTCATACGAGAAGTGTTTCTTGACTGGTGTTAATTTTTTGATGGCAAATCTTACACTTATTTTGCAGATCAGTTGGGTTGAATTTGTGTCCTGTATGTCATCATAAACGATAAAGCATTTCGCCTCTTTGTGGTTTATACGACCAATCACGATGCGAAACAAACTGACAATACAGACATGAAACCATTTAGCAATTTTATCGAGAGGTATGATTTTTTCGATAAGTTTAAAAATGAGCACACCCCAGAAGTAGTGTGAGCTTGGGCTAATAGGAGAGGCATGGATACGGTGGTGAATTTTAACGACGTTGACGAGGTTTTCGTTTTAACCATGATGTAAGCCAATCTTTTTTCTGTCATATTTCCTTACACTCAGTTCAACCATCCAGATTTCCCCCTTCATGTGCATATATATATATGAGAGAGAGAGAGAGAGAGAGAGAGAGAGAGAGAGAGAGAGAGAGAGAGAGTTAAAACACACTGAGACTATTTACTAATTTATTTTTCAAGTGTACAAATACACTGATAAACTTATAGTTACGGAGTAAAGTGGACAGAGAATAGTTCGTAACAACTAAGCATAGCCATAGAGAGCAGTTAGTAACAAATAAAAGGTCTTTTGTTTGCTCTTCTAATTCAGAACTAAATTAGTGAGAAGGTTGATGCTGCTTCTTGTGCACCAATGTATAAATATCAGGATTAGTTTTGGCAAGTGCGCAACGTATGTCACATTCCACCTCCAGTCGGTTTCGTGCTTTGGGCTTGATTGTGAGTAAAGTAGAAAATCCTGACTCACAAAGGTAGGTTGTGGAAAACAGAATGAGGATTTTCAATGCGTTGTTGCTTAGTTGTGGGTATGCTTCACGCATATTAAGCCAGAATGTTATAAGATCTTGTGCGCGAAACTCATCTTTGGCAGATGAGTCATGTTTGAGCTGCAAGAACACATTTTGCATATTCTCAGAGACATCATCCACCTGACATAATAAATGGGTTCCTTGTCAGCCTCTCTCTCTTTCTCTCAGACATGAGAAACTTCATCTGAGATTTTTGTATTTAGTAGTTAGGGAAAATATTTTCCCCTTGGTAGCGTCAAATTCTTCCCAGGGGGAAATTTTCCCCAGTTTGGAAATCGCTGATGTAAACCTTAAGGTATCAAAATTTCTATTCTATAGATTATACGGATCATAAGCCTGTCCGGGTTTGTGTTAACTTAGATAAGCCTAAGCCTAGGACAACTGTTTATAGGAAATTAAACACATCATTATTGGATGATAAGGATTTCTGTGAGCAGGTTATACTAGACTTACAGCAAGACTTGATGAAAGCTGTGGTGTATAATACTTTGCAAAATCAACTTTGTACATTTGTTTTATGCTTAAGTTTGCAGCTAAGTTCACGGGAATGAATTGGCTGCAAGGAAGTTTACCGTTTTCAAATTCACCGCGAGGAATGTTCACCACGCGGAAAGTTCACCGTGAGAAAAGTTTATTGTGTGGAAACTTCACTGTATAAATTCATTAGATATATATTCATATACTAATTTTACAATTATTAATTATAAAATAGGAGAAATTCCTACTTTTTTTACAGTAAACTTTCCTCACGGTGAAACTACTTCCCAGGGAACATCCCTCGTGGTGAAATGATGGCAATGAAATTTGCTGCGATGAATTGATGAGAAACAGTTTGAATTATTTAATTAAATTAAAAAATTAAATACATGATGTCAGTTATTATTTCCTTTTATCCTGTTTTAAAAATGTTCTAGGCAAGTTGATTAAAAAAATAGAACTTTTTAAACATTTTTTATTGTTCATCCCTTTAAAATGAACATTCCCCGAGGTGAACTTTCTTTGCAGTGAACCTTCCCCGCGGTGAACTTTTCTCGCAGTGAAATTTTCTTGCGTTGGACTTTCCTCGTTTCTAACCATTCTCGCAGTGAACTTTCCTTACTGTGAATTTTTCCTCGCGGTGAAATTTTCTCACGGTGAACTTTCCTTGTACTGAACTTTTCACCCAGTGAAGTATTCATACTGTGAAATTTTCTCGTGCTTAACTTTATTCGCGGTGAACTTTCTCGCTGTGAACCTTTCTCACGGTGAATTTTCTTTGCAGAGAACTTTTTTTAGGGTGAATTGATGCCATTGAAATTACCAGACACGTGTGCTTAAAGCTAGTCATTGACTTAACCGAGATTTCTGTATAACATAAAAAGGAATCTTTTCTTACCCCATCGTTCTCTTCTTTTTTCAGCCGTCTTTGAGATAGGATTCAATTTTAATCCATTTCATAAAGCATCGGACGATACATTGAAACAGTGTGCCGAACAAATCCATCAAATGTACAGCAAATCGGTAAGGTTGACATATTTTATTTACAAAAAATTATATCTTGATTTCTTTATCAAAATTGTTATATTGCGAGAACGATATAAATAACGAATGGAAAGATTTACACAACACATAAAAGGTAAATAACATAGTTTATTGTATGGAAAATTACAAGTAACAGGGAGTTCATAAAATGGTAAGTCAAGATGGAATGGGAGCGGAAGTCGAATCGTCTCGTACTTCCTTACTTCAATACTTCATCTCTTCGGCGAATCAACTGTCGGGGGTGATAGGATGTTCCATCATAACAAAAATGCAAGAATGTTTTAAGGTCACCCATTTTTTTGGTCAAAACATTAATGACTGATTGCATCCGTGAAGGATTAAAGCTTATCTATTTGAAATCTTTGATGGATTATATTGATTAATGAATGCAAAATTGCATTACGACGAGAAAAGACCCATAGTTTCTCCCATTGCAACGTTACATGTATAGGCTTGAGAACAATCATAAATATGAATGCGGATTATTATTTAAAGAAGTAAGAGGGTACAAATGCAAACACACTCAAAATTGACATGCTTTTCCATTTCACTAAAGCCGACTTTAGTGCTTTCTTTCTTTCTTTCTTTCTTTCTTTCTTTCTTTCTTTCTTTCTTTCTTTCTTTCTTTCCATGCTTTTGTTTCTCGCTCAAACGAAACAGCGTCTATTTTTCTTCCATCTTACTTTACATTATAATTCCCCTTGTTTTCTCATATGAAAAATATCTAAATAATTCTTTTTGATTTTAGAAATGACAGCTTACAAATATACGTTGACTTATTCGTAGTATACTTCTTATTCTCTCTATTACAATAAAGACCGTTATATATATATATATATATATATATATATATATATATATATATATATATATATATATAATAAAAAGTGTGAGAAGCCGTGAACGTTTTCTATAAAATATATGTTTATTGTTTTGGTATTTATACAAGTTATGAAGTATTAATTGTTCATGATTTGCGCTACACGTGTTTCGAGTCTAAACTTGACTCTTTTGTATAAATACCAAAACAATAAACATATATTTTATAGAAAACGTTCACGGCTTCTCACACTTTTTTATTTTATACTAATTACTCTCGTTAGAACAACCCTATTCCTTTATTCGATATATATATATATATATATATATATATATATATATATATATATATATATATGTTCTAAACATATATTGTTAAATATAACACACAATGAATGTTTAATCATGAGCCGTTTTAAATATCTTATTTTGGATTATAATTTCAGATTAAAATAAAGACAGAAATGCCCAACATTTTTTTTTATCATACTGGTTCTAAGTTTTCGGCTCACATGAGCCATTTTCAGAGAGATTACAGGGACATTAACATAAAGACATCCACCACCAAAGAGGATATTATCTTGTATTGACATAAAACATTGCTATGCGACGATAACAGTTACCAAATAGCAGAAGCAGGTTGTAAATTTGTAATGCCGTTCTGTGACGTCACACCGCGTGAGAGACCGAAATGTTAACAGAATCATATGTCTAAATGAAATGCAATGAGTTGTGACTAGACTGAAATGTGATTTTATTGAGTGAGGGTTGCTTTGATTTAATGTAAATGGCCTCCAATATCTGAAGGTTCTTTTTACTATGTGTATGTGTGAGCATTATTGTGCTATCGACTAAATCTGTCTAATACATATATATATATATATATATATATATATATATATATATATATATATATATGATTGATTGATTGATTGTTTAATAATTAGTTTTTGCTCCTAATAGGGTTAGACCAGTACACATTTGTATTAAAAAGCGTTCTGTACAATTATATTGTAGAACTTTTGAATATTTTTCATTTTTAAAACGAGTTATTTCGCTACCTTGGTTTCGACCATGAGTGGTGTCTTCAGGCGATTTTTAATATTAAAAAATGGCCTGAAGATACCACTTATTGTAGAAACCAAGGTAGCGAAATAACTCGTTTAAAAATGAAATATCTATCTATCTATCTATCTATCTATCTATCTATCTATCTATCTATCTATCTATCTATCTATCTCAGTCTGTTTCTATCTATCTATCTATCTATCTATCTATCTATCTATCTATCTCAGTCTGTTTCTATCTATCTATCTCAGTCTGTTTCTATCTATCTATCTATCTATCTATCTATCTATCTATCTATCTATCTATCTATCTCAGTCTGTTTCTATCTATCTATCTATCTATCTATCTATCTATCTATCTATCTATCTATCTATCTATCTATCTCAGTCTGTTTCTATCTATCTATCTCAGTCTGTGTATATCTATCTATCTATCTATCTATCTATCTATCTATCTCAGTCTGTTTCTATCTATCTATCTCAGTCTGTTTCTATCTATCTATCTATCTATCTATCTATCTATCTATCTATCTATATACTGTCACGCTCATGGGAAGAAAGATAATACTGAGGCAGCGTCAGCTGAATTCATTCTCTTTATTACCATTAATAAGATTTTACTGCCAGCTATGAAAGTTCTTGCCGCGTGTTAGTGCCTTATTATTTTATTTTTTTTGCAATGATTATATTCTCGAGTATTGAGGAATATATATATATATATATATATTTTCTAGACACATGCTATTAAATATAAGAGACAATGAATGTCTATTATGTTTAATCATGAGTTGTTCTAAACGTCGTATTTTTGCTTTAATTTCAGTTGAAAATAAAGACAAAAATTCTCCAACATTTGGATAATTATTTATTGGTTTTCTTCTAAGCTTTCGGCTCACATGAGTCATCTTCAGAGAGGTAGTTTAAACTGAAATATTATAAAATCCACCATCACCGGCGATTTTATTTTGTGTTGACATAAAACTCCGCTTGGCAACGGCAATAGTTACCAAAAATAATAAACGCAGTTCTTAAGTTTGCGATGCGGTTTTATGACGTCACACCGCAGGATAGCGCGAAATGACAACAAAACCATCTAGTCAAATGCAATGTAATATGTTATTTCCTGTTTTAAAGTTGATTTTATTGAGTGTTGGTTGTTTTGATTTGATGTACATGGCCTCCAATATCTGCAGGTTCCTCTTACTGTGTGTATGAGTAAGGATCACCGTATTGTTGACCAAAATCTGTCTGATATTACCTACATGTTTATGTTTTTCAGAGAAATGTTGTTTAATAGTACTCTGATCAGAAAGATGACATGTAAGTCTACGGGAGAGCGTGGTTGTGGTAAAACCAATATATGTACTAAGTTTTTGATTAGTATCAGAGATGCAATCTCTGAATGGGCATGTAAATTGGTACACTACATTGGTTTTTTGTAAAGAATTTAGTTTAGTGCCTGTTGGGTTATTATAGACTATGAGGTCAATTGTTTTAAACTTTTTATAATATATAATGAGTTTAATTTGATTATTACTTTCGACTGGTTCAACATTTCTACGTATTATGATTTTGAGAGTTTTTCATCTTGTTTATAATTATTATGTATTTGGTTGCAATAGTACAAGTTAATAGTGTTATGTTTATTTTGATGTAAACCATTATTATTAATAATATTATCATTATTGTTAGAGCTATTGTTAAGTTTGTTGAGATACATTTTAATTTGTTGATCAATAACGGAGTTAGGAAATCCATTATTGACTAGTGTTTGCTTAATGTTGTGTAATTCTTTATAAAATATAGATTTGGAAGAAGATATCATTTGTGTGCGTTGAAGTAAGTTTTTTATAACTGCTAACTTATATCGTTGGGGGCATTCACTATTATAATTAAGAAGACACGAATTTATGCTAGTTGGTTTCCTATATAGAGAAGTAGTAAATTTATGTGTGCTAGAATCAATGAATACATCAAGGAATGGGAGTTTGTTATTAATATTAAGTTCTAATGTAAATTTGAGGACGGAGTGACTTTCAAATTTGTTTTTAAGATATTTAATTTGATCGATATTCTTAGCTAAAACAAAGATGTCATCTATATATCTTACATATATAGAGGGTTTATTGTTGTCATTAATTATTTTATTTTCTAGATTTGCCATATAATAATTAGAAAAGAGGGGACCTAAAGGAGATCCCATCGCAATACCATCTATTTGTGCATAAATATTGCCTAAGGGACCGTGAAAGGGTACTTGTGTGGTGCATGCTAATAATAGTTTTTTTAATATAGTGGGTTTAATATTGATTGATGGGAGAGTAGCATGGTTGTATACATCACGGATAATGATGTCAATTGTTTCCTGGACGGGAACATTTGTGAATAAGTTTTGGACATCCAAAGATGCAATCATTTGATTATTAGGTTTTACGGAATGGAGAATCTGTAAAAATTCGTCCGTGGAGTTAATACTATATATACCGGGAAGATAGGGAGTAATTAGTTTGTTAAGTGTTTTGGAAAGGTTATATATTGGTGTGGGTATTTGAGAAATGATAGGTCGGAGGGGATGATCTTTTTTATGGATTTTTACATTTCCATAAAGGTAGCCGGGCTGATATATATATATATATATATATATATATATATATATATATATATATATATACTGTCACGCTCATGGTAAGAAAGATAATACTGAGGCCTGAATTCATTCTCTTTATTACCATTAATAAGATTTTACTGCCAGCTATGAAAGTTCTTGCCGCGTGTTAGTGCCTTATTATTTTATTTTTTTTGCAATGATTATATTGTCGAGTATTGAGAATATATATATATATATATATATATATATATATATATATATATTGATTGATTGATTGTTTAATAATTAGTTTTTGCTCCTAATAGGGTTAGACCAGTACACATTTGTATTAAAAAGCGTTCTGTACAATTATATTGTAGAACTTTTGAATATTTTTCATTTTTAAAACGAGTTATTTCGCTACCTTGGTTTCGACCATGAGTGGTGTCTTCAGGCGATTTTTAATATTAAAAAATGGCCTGAAGATACCACTTATTGTAGAAACCAACCGGTAGCAATAACGTTTAAAAATGAAATATCTATCTATCTATCTATCTATCTATCTATCTATCTATCTATCTATCTATCTATATACTGTCACGCTCGTGGTAAGAAAGATAATACTGAGGCCTGAATTCATTCTCTTTATTACCATTAATAAGATTTTACTGCCAGCTATGAAAGTTCTTGCCGCGTGTTAGTGCCTTTTTATTTTATTTTTTTTGCAATGATTATATTGTCGAGTATTGAGGAATATATATATATATATATATATATATATATATATATATATATATATATATATATATACTCACTATTATAACAAAGACCGTTGTATATTTATTTGTATATATTTCACCGTCATTTTTGTCAGCAGGGGTATTTCGTATTTTTACAAACAAAACTTTTCGGTTTCGTACAATCTGCCTTTCTTCAGGTGTATATTATTTTTGCTGATATGAAATATGTTGTGTGTGTAACACTATTTGTTATAAATTATGACTTAACGTAATATTATATGGCGAAGCATGATGGTAACTGCATTAGAAATGAGATTTATCCAACATAGATAATGGTAATTTTCTAAGCACAAGGCCGAAATTATGGGACACCCAGTGAGGATCGAACTCACTACTCAATTGCAATGCTTCTAGCGAGACAAGCTTGCTAACCATTAAACCACCTCGAGGTGCCCAGTCCAACATAGATAATGGTAATTTTCTAAGCGCAGCTTAGATATGGCACAAGGCCAAAAGTATGGGACACCCAGTGAGGATCGAATCACTACTCAATTGCAATACTTCTAGTGAGACAAGCTTGCTAACCATTAAACCACCTCGAGGTGCCCAGTCCAACATAGATAATGGTAATTTTCTAAGCGCAGCTTAGATATGGCACAAGGCCAAAAGTATGGGACACCCAGTGAGGATCGAATCACTACTCAATTGCAATACTTCTAGTGAGACAAGCTTGCTAACCATTAAACCACCTCGAGGTGCCCAGTCCAACATAGATAATGGTAATTTTCTAAGCGCAGCTTAGATATGGCACAAGGCCGAAAGTATGGGACACCCAGTGAGGATCGAATCACTACTCAATTGCAATGCTTCTAGCGAGACAAGCTTGCTAACCATTAAACCACCTCGAGGTGCCCAGTCCAACATAGATAATGGTAATTTTCTAAGCGCAGCTTAGATATGGCACAAGGCCGAAAGTATGGGACACCCAGTGAGGATCTCTATCCCTGGTAACTCTTAGCATGATTTCTTCTGTTACACCATACAACCCTCGTTCTGTCATCCACCTGCTCAGGCCCTTCAAATATGTCATCCCCTGCTTTCCTTTGTCTCTCCTTCCCTCTATCTGGCCTGTTAGTATCAGGTTCTCCAAGCCCTCCGTCCTCATTGCATGTCCCAGAAACTTCAGCTGTCCTTTCCTAATGCTCAGTATTAATTTCTTTTTCGTTTCCATCATTTCCAAGACCTCATCATTGCTCACATGCTCGATCCATGATATCCGCAGCATCCTTCTGTAGAACCACATTCCAGTTGATTCAAGTTTTTCTTTTATCTTTGATGATATTGTCCAGTATTCACTGCCATATTGAAGAACTGACATCACATAGCAATCCAGTACTCTTTTCTTCGTTTCTAGCGAAATTTTCCTGTCTCTTAATACTTTACTCAGCTTCTGGAACGCGTTATTCGCCATGCCAATTCGCTTTAGGAACTTTGCGTGATTTATTGCGCGCCTGTATTTGGCATTTGGGCTCTTTTTGCTGTTGACCATGCATTCGATCTTCTTGCAGTTTTTTGTAGTCCTTTCTTGTCACTCTCTTCAGCTACCTTCTGTAGGATGTCTTGTAGTTTCCTTTCCGTGTCTGCTATCAGCACTGTATCATCTGCGTACCTTATGTTGTTCAAATTGTGGACTCCGATGACGAATCCTGGCATAACATCTAGGGTTCTCAGAATAATCTCGTTGTGCTCGCTGATTACGGGTAAAAAATAATAAAAATAAAAAATAAAAAATCCATAAAAAACTGTCAAAGTTACAAAAATAAATCCGGAAAGGCTAGGCATTTTATTTTTAATTTTAATTTTCTGAGATATTACATTTGGGCGTATGTACGGGTTTGTTAAACAGGTAAGTTGTTAAGTGAGAAATGGCTGTAACGATAATACCTCACCCCAGAAGTTCAGGGTGGAGGATTCTCTTCACATAACTTTTGTTATTAATGTTTTTAAACTTGGATTTAGTTAAAAAGTACGAAGCCTTATCAGAAAATTAATATCCCATATTACAATGATGGTCTACGGCTATATCGTATTGAATATACCAGTTCCCGTCCGATCAACGAAGTTAAGCAACATCGAGCTTGGCCAGTACTTAAATTGGTGACCATTTGGGAATACCAGGTGCTGTAAACGTAAAGACCAAGGATGGTCCACCGGTCCTCCGAGTTTGCGGGTTGGGTGCAGGGCTAACGATCCTGCCCCGTAAAAAAACAGTTTGTTACATAAACAGCAACAAAAAGTTGGGTGTGATGGATAAATGATGATGATGATGATGATTACAACGATGGTTGTCATGTGGGACTGTTTATTTTTGTTTTTTTTGCAGTTGCAGGGTAATGAACGAGACAGCGGTTTTGCGCCAGAGGCAAAAGATCATGGTAAGTAATTCTTTCTTTTTATGTACGTATCTCCATTAAATTCGCTGAAAAAACTGCATAGTATGAAGAAAAAAAAAAGGCCCCAAACTTAATAAGAATGAAGTTTTCCATCAAAAGGTTTATGTTATTAAGAGGAAAGATCAAAATATTTATTAATCATTTAAATTTTAAAAAAAATCCTTTCTAAGATGTTCAGATATCTTGTTTTAATTTTTGTTAGCGGATAGCCAAATCGTTACCAGAGTTTACAATGGATTCCTTTCTAAGATGTTCACATATCTTGTTTTAATTTTTGTTAGCGGATAGCCAAATCGTTACCAGAGTTTACAATGGATTCCTTTCTAAGATGTTCACATATCTTGTTTTAATTTTTGTTAGCGGATAGCCAAATCGTTACCAGAGTTTACAATGGATTCCTTTCTAAGATGTTCACATATCTTGTTTTAATGTTTGTTAGCGGTTAGCCAAATCGTTACCAGAGTTTACAATGGATTCCTTTCTAAGATGTTCACATATCTTGTTTTAATTTTTGTTAGCGGATAGCCAAATCGTTACCAGAGTTTACAATGGATTCCTTTCTAAGATGTTCACATATCTTGTTTTAATTTTTGTTAGCGGATAGCCAAATCGTTACCAGAGTTTACAATGGATTCCTTTCTAAGATGTTCACATATCTTGTTTTAATTTTTGTTAGCGGATAGCCAAATCGTTACCAGAGTTTACAATGGATAATATAATAATACATAACTCAGTTTTTTTTTCCGGTGAAAAACACATTATTTTGGAAATTCTTGCAAAAATCAAATAATTGACGGATTTTAATGAAACTCTTAGAACTTATTCACAAATGAATGGAATTATTTTTTAAATTATTATTTTAAAAAAAATCTTGATAATATATATATATATATATATATATATATATATATTACCAAGATATATATATATATATATATATATATATATATATATATATATATATATACCAAGATATATATATATATATATATATATATATATATATATATATATATTTTAATTCAGATACTTCAATCCAAGGGAAAAAAGCAGGAAGGTAAATTCCAAAAAACCCGATCCTAATTAATATTAAAAATTTATTTTAATATTAAAAAATGATACAGGAAGAGAGCTCCATGTAATAAAATATTACAGAGCAAATATATATATTAAAAAAGGATTAATTCAAAGATGTTGAATAGCCATTTCGATATGAAGATCCCCACGAGGGGACGACACATCACCTCAGCAACAGAAAAAACCTTTCAGAAACTGGAGAAAAATTAGTCTACTTTTCCTTTTTAAATAGATTGCAAAGAAATTAAAAAATAAATAATAAAATAAAATAAAATAAAATAAAATAAAAATAAAAATAAAGGGAAAGAAAAAGAAAACGAAAAAGAAAAAGAAAAAAGATAGAATAAAATCAAATAAATAAGAAAAGAAAAAATTGACATCGTCTGGGTTCGCAAAAAAAAAAGGGGGAATGTAACTAAAAATTAACAGACAGATGCGTTAAATCGGCGTCAGTTTAGGCAACACGGAATCTGTCTGTTAATTTTTAGTTACATTCCCCCTTTTTTTTGCGAACCCAGACGATGTCAATTTTTTTCTTTTCTTATTTATTTGATTTTATTCTATCTTTTTCTTTTTCTTTTTAGTTTTCTTTTTCTTTCCCTTTATTTTTATTTTTATTTTATTTTATTTTATTTTATTTTATTATTTATTTTTTAATTTCTTTGCAATCTATTTAAAAAGGAAAAGTAGACTAATTTTTCTCCAGTTTCTGAAAGGTTTTTTCTGTTGCTGAGGTGATGTGTCGTCCCCCGTGGGGATCTTCATATCGAAATGGCTATTCAACATCTTTGAATTAATCCTTTTTTAATATATATATATATATATATATATATATATATATATATATATATTACATCTGTTACCCCCACTCCACGTAAATTCATGAAATTTCAAGAAATTAAATGCGTAGCGTGAATTTTATTGTTTAGGTTCTGTTTATATTAGGGATGAAGCGTTCAATTAAATATTATTTCTTCGAAGAATAAAAAATTAAAAAATAAAAAGAAAGAAAAGTTAAGAAAATAAAAGCTAGAAAATAGAAGAAATCAAAAATAGCTAATAAATTAAAAAGATTAATTTTTGAATTTTTATTCTTTTAAAAAAATATTTATTTGAACACTTCGTTCCTAATATAAACTGAACTATCGACGTCCCCTACAACGAACGATAATCGGAAAACGAAATAATAATTTTTTTTCTCCCACGATTTTAGTTTCCTTTTCCGTTTTTGTGTTTCGGTATGAATCTAAGTTATAAATTTAATAAAGAAAAGTATTCAGAGACCCGAAGGCGAATTGGCATGGCAAAGGACGCGTTCCAGAAGCTGAGTAAAGTACTAAGATACAGGAAAATTTCACTAGAAACAAAGAAAAGAGTGCTGAATTGTTATGTGATGTCAGTTCTTCAATACGGCAGTGAATGCTGGACAATATCATCGAAAATGAGGACAAAACTGGAAACAGCGGAAATGTGGTTCTACAGAAACATACTGGATATAAAGTGGGGGATCAATTCCATATTACAATCAATATATAAACTGACCCCTCACTTTGTGGTCACTGCCGTTTCTATACATTTATATTTCTGAGATCTAAAAGCACAAGGATGCATTCCATGGGCTAAGTAGAGTATTAAGGAACAGGAAAATTTCATTAGAAACAAAGAAAAGAGCGCTGGATTGCTATGTGATGTCAGTTCTTCAATACGGCAGTGAATGCTGGACAATATCATCGAAAATGAGGACAAAACTTGAAGCAGCCAAAATGTGGTTCTACAGAAGGATGCGGCGGATATCGTGGACTGAGCATGCAAGCAACGATGAGGTGTTGGAAAGAATGGCAACAAAAAGAAAATTATAGTGAGCATCAGGAAGAGTCAACTGAAGTTCCTGGGACATGCAATGAGTAAGGAGAGCTTGGAGAACCTGATACTGATTGGCCAGTTAGAAGGAAAGAGAGACAGAGGAAGGCAGCGGATAACATATTTGCAGGGCCTGATCAGGTGGATGACGGAACCGGGGTTGCCAGGAGTAACGGGAGCAAACATACTAAGAGCCACAAGGGATAGGGAGACGTCTAGAACCATGATCGCCTACGTCCTGAAGGGACTGGGCACATAGAAGAAGAAGATTGGTCCACACAATTTATAATTTATAACGAACTTAAGAAAAGCTAATATAAAAAAAAATAATTTAAATAAAAAATCGGTCAGTTCAAAATATGTGTGGGGGTGTGAAATGTTTGTAGAAAAGTAGAAAGAATCATATATTTAATTTAATCTAATATCAGTAAGTCAGTTAAGTGCCATACGTGATACACGCTTGGGCGATCATGTCTCGAAAGAGACATGACTGACTGGGCAGAAGATTATCCCGCAGTAGGTTGCCATTGCTTTCTGCGGTTTGCCAGCCAAGGCTATAGAACCCAATCTGTCCTGTTATTTAACCCATAACTGGAAGGAATAGACGGATTAATACCTTTCCCAAGGGTATTTGCGCGTAAGTGAATACAATGGATTCAACTGGAATTTGAACTCGGCTTCCCGATTTCTACGTTCCGAGCCGATATCCACTACGCACATCCGTTTGCGTTTGTGCTTTTTCTATATTTTTGTGCTTCCGCTATTAGCTGTAAAATATACCGTTTGTATCCCTATATATGCGCATGACGAATGCATTGTAGTGAACAAAACAAGATCTACATTTAAAATTCAAACGCGAAACACTGACTCAATGATTTTGTTAGAAATAAATAAAAGACTCGAATTACAAACTTTGCTCAACATTCACAAAACTCGTGAAATTTCACACCTTGATGTGAAATGTTTTTCGGCCAATAGAAAACTAGGAAACATCTAAAAACAAAATTTAAGCAATCATCAATTTTCAGAAGCAAATTCTTTTACGGAACGCTTCGCGAGCCGACACGAAGTTTGTTCATCGTCTAGTGGAAAGGCGGGAATCACATGCAGGAGTGAATTCCCAAATAATCTTTTCGAGCCCCATAAACGAAATAAAAGACGGAACAAATTCGATTGTCGCCAGAGAGAAGAAGACGAGCGTAATTAAAACGTATTTTTGACAAACGTTAAGCGATCGTTATTATTACCTCTCTCTTTCTCTCTCACTTTCTTCCACTTCATCGTTCAACAGTCTACTTTTCTCATACTTGATAACCGAACGGGACCCTTTAAGATTGAGCGATAACTTCAAAGACATTCCTACCTAACAATAACGCTCATACATACATACGTTCTTGCTTACATCCCCACAATTTACTGCTATGAATTCTTGATAGCCTTAATTCCTTACACTATTACTACTGTTTCTAATTGAACATTTAACTCTAACAATTCATGATATTCTGTTCTATTAGTGGATTTCTATTTAAGTATACAAAAGGTATACTTTCTTCTTCCACAAATCCACCTGCTGATAACCTTCTGATAATTCTGATAAAACGTTGTTGTGAAGATTGCCGGCCATGTTTGTGAATTGGCCTTGTACCAGACATGGCTGACTGTCTCTACCGCTACAGCATAATGCATGAAACTCTGAGGCCTGCTTAAAACGTAGAATATATATATATATATATATATATATATATATATACACATCATTCAGTAATGAATTAGAGCACTCTGTCTATTGGGCGTGTATAATGATAATATACACGCTAAAAAGTCTGCCTTCTTCTACCGAGCGGCCATAGCCCAGAGGTAGAATCACCGACTGACGCCAATTCGGTCGGGTTTCAATCCTGGGATAAAACCAATCGGAGTCTAAGCGTACTGGTGACTATATATATATATATATATATATATATATATATATATATATATATATCGTTTAATAAAAGGCTGGAAAATGGGGGTCGGTCAGAATTAAATGCGAAATGGCAGAAATATTCCATTTTTGGTCCCATCTGTATCATGTAAAGCAGGAATTTGCTCCTTTCTCTGGCGGTACAAGAAACGGGCCATTTTTCTCAGCGTTTCTAGCAATGAATCGTATGTATGAGATTCAGGAGAGGTCTAGAGGGGAACGTGACATTCAAGGCAAGTGATCTCATTAAGAATACCACCGTTTGTCATTGGTGAAAAAATTCAGTGTCTGCGCGGTGATAATGTAATATTTTTGCGGTTTTCGCCCTTTTTGTTCTTTTGCAAGTCAGCCGATGATTCAGGTATAAGTTCTTGTTAAGACTTTATGTAGACTGCAAGATTCATTGATCGATATTTGTCAGAAAAAGACAGATGATATTTCTCGGGGACATAATGAGGAGGGAGGGTTTAGAAAATCTGATCCTCACAGGAGAGGCTGCGGGACAGAGAAAAGCAGCACGCAACTTACTAGAGGGATGGTAGAATATGGTTTGGGCGAAAAACTTTTTAAGAGATACTAGGGACAGGATAATGTGGGGGCCATGATCGTCTACATCCTGAAGAGACACAGCGCCTAAAAGAAAGGAGAAACAGCGCCGTAATTTGTTCATGGTCGTAAGAGGACTAAATTTACTGCAGCCAAACAGCTGTGGTTTGTCTCGCGCAAGATAACCATCCTTCTTTATTTTGATTATGAATTCAGATGTATTCTCTAAGTTGTCGCATCAAGGCAAGAGGGTCTAGTCAACCCTACTATTTCACCTATTGTTTGGGGGTGGTAAGAAACAAATGGATTCATATATTTCAAAAGAGTGTATGTGCGAAAGTGAATAGAACGAGCTTGGCCGGAATTCGAACATTTGTGGCTCGTTAACCATTACATTACCCGCATACACAGACTTATAAGTCTATTGTTACAAATATCTATCCCGCATTTTTTGCCTTTTACAGAAATATTTATGCCTATGGAAGAAATGCAACTTTCATTACCGCAACTTCCTGCTCGGATTCGTCGTGAGTATATGATTTTCAAATTAAGCAGATTGTCATTATAAAGTCTGACATAAGGCAATGGCAGTGGGGAACCTGTGAGGGTCGAATTAAATATACATACAGATTTAGAAAGGAGGATCGATCACGATTGATTCTTAACTTCAAGAGGTTAAGATACAGTGTAACCCTGATATAAGAGAGTTGTCGGGACCGGATAAAATTATCTTATATCCTGGTTTCTCTTATATCCGGGTTTGGTCTATTTTATATATATTACCACAGACTCAAATTTGGGACCAGAGAAAATTTCTTTTATATCCGTGTTTCTCTTATATCAGGTTCTCTTATATCAGAGTTCTACTGTACTAATGTTTAGGCAAGCACATAAAAATTAGAAGTTCTCCCAGGTGGGTTCCCTAAATGCTACCATCTTAACCTTTATAAAGTCAAGAATCAATTGCTTTCTGTTCTCCTTATACAATATAACCCGGATATAAGAGACTCTTATATACGATAAACCTTGATATAAGAGAGCTTTTCTCTGGTCCCAAATTAGAGCCTATGGTAATGTATATAAAATAGACCAAATCTGGATATAAGTTAAACCCGGATATAAGAGGACCTTTATCCGGTCCTGACAACTTTCTTATATCAGGGTACCCATAAACTTCTTAACGCGTACTCTTCCAGGCAGGGCCGTAGCTGATGCTAAAAAAACACCGGGCACAGAGAAAATTGGCCGGATTTATTAGTTGACAATTTGATGACGTCATCAGTATCATCCGTTTCCAGAAACTATGATTTTTGCAGATTTTTTCGGCTATTCCAATGGAAATTAGACAACGAAAAGCAGGAAAATCGGGTTCGGACATTCTGAGTATAACCAGTCTTTTCACCCAAAATTAATAAATAAACAAACAGGTTTTTACTGCGTTCATTCGGATGTTTTCTTCGTTTTTCTTTCTTTCTTTCTTTCTTTCTTTCTTTCTTTGTGAATTGTTTAGTTTGATTTTTGACGAAGATATTTTTCCTTGCCCGGATGTTCACTATGATTGCACGGATCGGCCTGGACCCGTGCCCGGTGTGCTCGGTAGTCAGATACGGCCATGCTTCCAGGCATATAACTTAAATCAGTCATCATAATGATTTTAGCAGTAACTCTTTACAAGAAAATCTTAACCCCTTCAGGTTAAGGTCAGTTTTTATCTATCCTGTCAATGATCATAAGCATTTTAACAGTAACCGTCTATAATGCAATCATAACCACTTCAAGACTGGGCCAGTAGTTATCTATCCTCCTTATCCTCGTAATATTTACATCTTACCACCTTCTCTTCCATTCGCATCACACATGTAAATCATCATAACCATTTTAACAGTAACCCTCTATCATATAATCTTAACTACTTCAAGTTAAGGACAATTGTTATCTATTCTCCCTATCCTCGTAATCTTTATATATTAACACTTCTTTCAATCATATTCCACAATCTATCTATCTATCTATCTATCTATCTATCTATCTATCTATCTATCTATCTAGCTGAATTGAAAATATTGCTTGAATGCAACAAGCCGAATAGGGAACAAATTTAAAAATTGGGCTTTTGGGCCCAGCGGAGACGGGTCATCGTTTTGAATTCTATGTTGGTCAGGTAGATATCATATATTCTACCTAATTCAGTCTTTTTGTATCTACTCATATCTATCTGTTCGGAATGAACACATCACTCAATAAATGCTGGGTCTAACTAATAAAATAACAACGTTTAGGCAATATTCGACTTTATTCATCAATATAGTCTCCTTCTAGGGTGATATACTGATTTCAACGTCAGTGTATCACCTATTAACCATTGTTTCCGACGGAGAAGAATTGAATAGCACTTATCAAGCCATTGCTTTGCTTGAACAGTATTTTTTCATCAGAAAGCAATACCTTATCAACACAGTAAATTCATATTTTCCATTATTTTGAAAATTTTCAACAGTAGCTTCATTAAATAACTGTAATTTGTAAACTAAGGATCTATTTTGACCCAAAACTTTTTACATGTAATTTGAAGGTTAGTACTTTATAAAAATCATATGGATTTTTATTAGTGGTGCCATCTATATGTCAGTCCCAGATTTTATTGAATGATGTCTTAAGTCTCATCCTTTTCACGCCTATCTGTTATATCTGTTTTATTTATTAATGTAATCAATGAAATAATCCAATTTATTTTTTCACATGCTTAATCAAATACATATTTTTCTCTTCTTTTTTATAGGTGAAAATCGATGTGCCTCAGGTACGTGAATTCTACCTAAAGGGGGGCATTTGGAAGAAGAATGTAATGGAATTGTCTGTGAAAAAGAGAAAATATCCATAGGAGGCATTAGTATATATGTGATATAATAAGGCCTCATAATGGCTGAAAGAAAAGAGTAACAAATATGTATTATTCTCAAAGAGTTTTTATAACCCACTATCATATAATATATATTACACAGTACATATTGTTTCATTGAAAGATTCCAAACGTTAACATCTTAATTTTCAAAAATGTATTTATTTATTTCTAAAAAAATGTTCGCTTAAAATTTGTATATTTTATTTCATCAGAATTATAAAAGGACATATATTTGGTTTCATGACCCAGACTCATCAACGCACACGTTCATACATAATTCTCTCATTGTATTTAAAATAGAAAATCTTTACATAGCTTGACACGTGTGTACATTGTTTCACATACTAACTTTATGACTCATAAACGCAGATATTTATACATGATTTCTTTCATACACATACATTCATACATGATTAGCTCATTATATCTAAAATAGAAAATCGTACTATCGCTTGATAAAATACAGAGACCATAGATAAGGACTTCCAGCATGCAGGAAAACAGGCAGCAGAAATACAGTAATTTGTAGAGTTTAGAGAGGACAGAGGAGAGTTCAGGGGCACTTTTCATAAGGACAATGACCGGGATTCCATTACCTCCACTCGCCTTATGGGGTATGTATGCCTGTGTGTGTGTGTGTGTGTGTGTGTGTGTGTCATATATATATATATATATATATATATATATATATGGTAATATTTTATTATAAGTTTATATATGGTAATATTTTATTATACGTTTATAATAAAAACATAGTTTACTGCAACACAAGAGCCGTTGTGTTTCGGTATGATCTTATTAGCACCTCGTCAGGTAGTGAAATATTTTCTGTTAGGAACCACTGTATATAGAAGCTTAAAAACAACACTAATTTTACCATATTCAGACAATTAAGTAGGCATTTCGGAAGGTTTGTCACAATGAATCAATAGAAAGTCAGGTCATGATGGGTAGGAGAAATTTGGTTGTAAGCATAAAGGGAGATAGAGAATTGAAATGAATTCTGACCCAGACGTTTTCTATGCCAGTGATGAATTAAATTGAATGCTACATATGTAGCATTTAGCAAGTCTGAAAAGTCATCACGTGTCATTGTAAAAAAGTTACTGGGTTTTCTTTAACTTATTTTTAACTTAAAGTAGTGAACAAGACACAAAGACGGGCAAGTTTTTTTTTCAAATGCACTGCACATCAAAAATATGTCGCTGATTTAGTGGGAGACTGCTTGACGGCTTCTGTGTTGCAGTAAACTATATTTTTTATTATAATCTTATAATAAAAATATTACCATATATAATGTTCTACTAAGTATCGAGCGCTCTTTATAAAATAATTTGCTACAAACAGTGGATTGCCAACACATTAGTTTGTACTACTTCCAAGAAGCAAGTGGCTATGTCTAGCCACACTGATGAGCTGTGATACATAGAAACGGGCTTGTATGTGGATGACTAATATATATATATATATATATATATATATATATATATATATATATATATATATTAATCCAGTTGAAAAGGATCCAAGGTTTTACGGTTTGCTCAATACACTAAATATTGTAGAGCTTAATATTATCATATAATTATGAATTAAATGTGCATTGCGACACGAAATTTCTATGATTCGAGATAGAAACTCGTCATCAGGCAAATAAAAAAACATAGTTTGCTATTTATGTATGTGGGATGAATTCTTATATATATATATATAAACCTGTCAGTATTTGTCCTACACAGAAAAAACCTATAACGTATATGAATACAACAAGCAGTGTGAATGTTTTATATGCGAGGACTTATTTGCAACATTTTCCTAAGAGAAATTAATCGGTGGTGTCTCTCGTGATCATTGTTAGGATGAGCATGTGGCTTCCTACGGCTTACAATCTCAGCTGTCACTTACGTTTTCTTTCATGTTGATAACTTTAGGAACTGGGGTTCGTCACCCGTCAAGTTGAGTGTAGCCGTGGGTTTTATATTAACAGTTTATTCTTTTGAACCTCCCGCCTCTGGAACTCCTATCTGCTTTCTTTCTATCCAGAAAAGTTTTATTTAAAAAAAATTAAATTCAATTCCAATTACCCTTTGCTGTTTCCTTAAATGCTGTTCTATTTTCTTTCTCTCTCTTTCCCTCTTTCTCTTAGATACACACACACACACACACACACACACACACACACACACACATATATATATATATATATAGAATCCATATAAACATATTGAGTAAAAGATGAAAAAATTTACCAATAACTGCAAACCTATTCCTCATATATATATATATATATATATAGATAGATAGATTTATTTTCGTAACATTGTTCATTATTTGTTGAAACATTGTTCATTATTTGTTTTAATTAGGATCCGATTTTAGAGTAGATATGAACATCTAAGAGAAATCAAAAATTCGTGTTTATAAGGTTTGATTTGGCTTCGCTTGGTCTGTGCAATTATTCGTGGTAAAGCTGTATTAGCTTCCTTTTCGTTGTTAAAAGTCGCAGATTCGAATCCTGCCAAATCTATCTATCTATCTATCTATCTATCTATCTATCTATCTATCTAAAAAATATTTATTTAGAATTTATAGCATAATTATGTTATAATATCACTACAAGAGTAGCCATTTTGTTTCGACACCACATTTGTCATATCAACTAATGGTCCATTACATGATAAGACACAAGTAATGTCGAAACAAAATGCCTACTTTTGTTGTGATATTATAACATATTTATCTCATAACCCCTACTTAAATATTATTCGTCCTACTTTGTATTGCGTACATTTTTTTAAAGTATATTGCTTTTTGGATATGGCAGTATATTCCATCCATACCTATCCTATAATTCGGTATATATATGTGTGTGTGTGTGTGTGTGTGTGTGTGTGTGTGTGTGTGTGTTTGTTCACAAACAAATTCCCGAACAATAAATGTCTTAAGTTAACAAATGGCGTCTCGTGTGACGAAAGAGTAGAAACAATGTAACATCAGTGGTCCCCTTTCAAACAATGGGATCTATTCTCTTCCCTCGTCTTCGTCACTTTCCCCCCTTACACCATCAGCTCCCCTCCAAAGAAGTATGGTAAAATTATATTCACCTTCCGTCTATATTTTGCCTGTCAAGTTTTGGTAGCTGTCTATATTTTTAAATTAGGTATTGTAACTATTTACACCATTCGGGATGTTAATCTAATTTCTATTGCCACATTCACAACGTTTCGGTTATTGTACTCTCTAAACTCCTTCAAGTGATATACGTTGGAATTTTGAACCCAACCCTGAATTTCATCAACTTGGGTTGATTGTTCTAATTCCACGTGTCATGCCCTTTTCTGGATATCTCAGTTTAAGTTAATTCTGGAAGTTTTTGTTCCCTCTGCTGTGTATTGAACTCAGAATTTTTTGGGTCAAGTCACTTTGGATTAATTATCCACTTAGATATATTCACATGGAACTTATCCAGTTTGGGACGCGGTAGCCATTTTTTTACCAGTTACGAAGAATTAATCGCTTATACATTGATTCCTATGTGAAAAAGTTTCGGTTTACGAACACTTTCAGTCATGAACAAACTCCAGGAACGAATTAATATATTTTACATTGATTCCTTTTTGGAAAACAGTTTGGTTTACGAATATTTCAGGTCACGAATAGAATTCAGGAACAAATTAAATTTGTAAACCTGTGTTTAATTGTATATCATTTTATCATCTCTTGAGGCATTTTACTTTCTTGGCTAATATTTTACGAATATATATTTCCAATGTAACATAGAAAAGACACTTAAAACCATTATAAAACAGAATGATTAAAATCTATATAAAGTTTACGGAAAATTTCTTTTATGAATTGATGTATTTTATTTTATATTAAAACAATCAATGATTGCAATATATATATACAAATACGAGTATCAAGTAAAAATAATGTTCAAACATACTTGGATTGTAAATCCACTTCGTTAATCTTCGAAAATTTACGTAATATATATATATATATATATATATAGTTTATCGAGGCACCAGATAATTTTCTAAACATATACTGTCAAATATAAGAGACAATGGATGTCTATTATGTTTAATCATGAGCCGTTCTAAACATCTTATTTTGGCTTTAATTTCAGGTGAAAATAAAGACAAAAATTCTCCAACATTTGGATAATTTTTTTATTAAGTTGATTCTAAGCTTTCGGCTCACATGAGCCATCTTCAGAGAGGTTACAATGTCATTAACATAAAAACATCTACCATCAGCGACGATTTTATCTTGTGTTGTCATAAAACTTTGCTAGGCAATGATAACAGTTACCAAAAATAGAAAAAGCAGTTCGTAAATTTGTAATGCGGTTCTATGACGTCACGCCGAAAGCTTAGAATCAACTTAATAAAAATTATCCAAACGTTGGAGAATTTTTGTCTTTATTTTCACCTGAGATTAAAACCAAAATATGATGTTTAGAACAGCTCATAACTAAATATAATAGACTTTCATTGTCTCTTATTTTTAACAGTATATGTTTAGAATATTTATATATATATATATATATATATATATAAATATATATATATAGTGGAAGTGATCAACTGATCTGATGTTTCTTAGACCACTTGGCCATGAATAATTTCACAGTATAATTGATAGCTTCCCATATATTGTAAGGGTCGCAGGTTCGAATCCTGCCGAATGATACAAGTTTTCCTAACAAAATTTCTCAAAAATACTAAGGCCGGTAGAGTTATATATATATATATATATATATATATATATATATATATATATATATATTCATAAATATACAGCTTAATTGAAAACAGAGTATCTACTCAAATAAGAGTTTTTATAAAAAATAATGTTCAAACAAATAAATTAAATGTTAATCTATTTCGTTAATCTTCGGAACTTTCTGTAACATTGTTTATTTTTGTTTATATTACCATATGCTTTCAGAGCATAGATTGGTTTTTACGAGAAAACGAAAATTTATGTTCATAAGGCTTGATTCGGCTTCGCTTGGACTGTGAAATTATTCGTCGTCGAGCGGTATTAGACGCATCAGATAATTTGATGGCTTCTTCTTTGTTGTTAGAAGTCGCAGATTCGAATCCTGCCAAATGACACACATTTTCCTTCAAAACTTCTCAAAAATTCCAAGTCCGGGATAGTTATATGCATAAATATTTCTTAAAGGCGTTTGCCGTTATTAACGCGCTCGTGAAGGACAAAAAAAAAAAAAAAAAGAAAAAGAAAAAGAAAAAACATTATAGTCAACTTAACTATATAAACAAGGACTTGGCCATCAGAAACAAAAGGAACCCGATAAGTAAAACCACAAATTTATTCGCCTGAAGAGAGTCAATCTTAGACTCGAAACACGTGTAGCGTAACAAATATCATTTTGCTTGTATAATATTTTTAAACACCAATAAATATACACTTTAAATGAAACGTTCACGGCCTCTCACACTTTTTATTCTATATCGCTCATTCACTAATGAATTAGAGCACTCTGGCTATTGTGCGTGTATAATGACAATATACATGGTAAAAATCTGTCTTCTTCTACCGTGCGCCCATGGCCCAGAGGTAGAATCGCCAACTGACGCCACTTCGGTCAGGTTTCAATCCTGGGTTAAAAGCAATCGGAGTCTAACCGTACTGATGAGCTGTGATACAGATCTGTATGCGGATGACTATATATATATATATATAATTTTATTTGGAAATGAGTTATTTCCGCAACCTAGGTTATATCCTTTTGGTATCTTCAGGTGATTTTACCGTTTTTCAAACTGGAATTTTCAAACAAGCGAATTTTTTTTAAATTAGGGAGGAGTTATTTAAGAATCTTAGAAAACTTTCATCTGTTTCTATGATCTTAGTAAGTATTTATGGGTATGATTACATCTGGACATAATTTCTGATCATTTATTTTCATTCTTTTCTGGGAATGACATAATAGCCAATTTTCCCTCCTGGCACAATCTGCATCCGTTGCTGCCGTTTTATGGTTTGGCTATTTTCACTATAGTTCAAGTTATATCAGGGTCTTTTCCATATTTCAGTTTTAATTTCAACACGTGGCTAGCCAGTTTGGTACAATATTTAAGGATTGAAACCCGACCAAATTGGCGCCAGTCGGCGATTCTACCTCTGAGCTATGGGCGCTCGACAGAAGAAGGCAAACTTTTAGTGTATGCATGTATATGTGTGACTAGATGACTAGCTAATACCCATTGCAGACGCTCGCTCAGGCACACTTATGCGTGTTCAACACCCACAGAGCCCACTTGTGGTTTATACTGCAACTATGTTGAGTGGGTGTGCGCTTTGGCGCAGTGGATATCGGCTCGGAACGAGAAGTCGTTGAGCTGAGTTCGAATTCCATTTGAATTTCTTGCATTCACTTACGCGCAAATACCCTTGGGAAAGATATTAATCTATCTCTTCCCTCCAGTTATGGGTTAAATAACAGATTGGGTTCTATAGGCTTGGTTGGAAACCAATCTACCGCGGAAAGTAATGGCAACCTTCTGCGGGATAATTTTCTGCCCAGTCAGTCATGTCTGTTTCGAGACATGACCGCCCAAGCGTGTATCACGCATGGCACTTGACTGACTGATTCTGAGCGGATCTTAGTTACGCTTTCTAGAAGTGGAACAAAACCAGGACACCTAAACCCACGAGCATGATGACTTGTGATTTCGAGTTAGCACAATCATTGATGGATCTATCAAAACCTTTTCATAACCCTATCTATCTATCTATCTATCTATCTATCTATCTATCTATCTATCTATCCTGTTTCCTTCTTCTATCTATCTATCTATCTATCTATCTATCTATCTATCTATCTATCTATCTATCTATCTATCTATCCTGTTCCCTTCTTCTATCTATCTATCTATCTATCTATCTATCTATCTATCTATCTATCTATCTATCTATCTATCTATCTATCTATCCTGTTCCCTTCTTCTATCTATCTATCTATCTATCTATCTATCTATCTATCTATCTATCTATCTATCTATCCTGTTCCCTTCTTCTATCTATCTATCTATCTATCTATCTATCTATCTATCTATCTATCTATCTATCCTGTTCCCTTCTTCTATCTATCTATCTATCTATCTATCTATCTATCTATCTATCTATCTATCTATCTATCTATCTATCTATCTATCCTGTTCCCTTCTTCTATCTATCTATCTATCTATCTATCTATCTATCTATCTTGCGTCAGCCTTTATTTTAAGAGAGGAAAGTAATAAAATCTAATACTTTAATTGCAGTTAACTACTATATTTTTCCTTTTCAGTTGTGCGACGCACTGAGTCTTTGCCGGAATCAAGCGGTAATAACTTATATTTTTTTGTCAATGTCTACATTTCTCTCAGTATTATTTACAAAGCTAGCATCCATTCTGATGGCGATGTTAAATTTCATTTTAGTTCCACTGAAAACTAATGGAAATACTGATTTTATAATTATGAATTAACTTTAATTAATATTAAATCCAAAAATAGCACGGTTCTGTCCAAATATTTTTCGTAATCAAAAAACAACAAAAACGAGTTGTTACCTGCGGTATCATCACAAAAACAAACAAACAAAAAAACAAAACTTATAATCGCATAAGAAATAGATAAAATTTATGCATTTTAGCAAAACTTGTCATCTTAAAAGACGTAAATAACACCAATTTACTAAACTAAAGAACTGAAATGATGATCACATGCAGACATAGAAAAATATCTTCTTAAATACAGAGATCCGGATTAGCATGGCTTCATCTTTTCATTTTCGTTTCTTTTTTTATTACCTTATCTTTCACATTATTTTTACCCTATATCATTATTTTATTTTATTAATGTTTTTATATATTTAATTATTAATTTTTGATACTTTTCGTTCCCCGAAAGTAATATTCCACAAATATATTCTCTGAACTGTACGTATAATCTGCCTCTAACAAATTTTCCTTTTAATGTTAAGCTAACTTTTATGATTTCACTTTCATATTTATGTTTAAGTTTCGTTATAAACAAAAATTAAATGATACATTTACTAAATGAAAAAGTGACATCCCTGATTTCTATTTTATAGCGAGCATAAACAACAGAAAAACAAAAAATAAAAATAAATCTTCAAACGGTCAATTCATGATATGCACCTGGTAATTTCAAAGTGCATGAAACTGTGAGTTGTGCTTTAGACGTAGGATTATATATATATATATTGTGTGTATTTTGGCAGCATTTTTTCATTAATGCAGGTTTCATTGAATAATATAGACAAGTTTTGTCTATTAAGTTTGTGTAGGATGCGTTCATACCGTCTGATATACTTGATGGTGATGTCGTTGAAAGACAACAAAAAATTACAGTAATTGTTGATTTTTTTATCGGGTCTAAGCTTTTGGCTCACATAAGCCATTATCAAAGAGTAAATATTAACACACAGTAAACATAGAACATTTAAGTTATTAACAATAAAGAGAATTGAATTGAAAATATAAGTCCATCCCTACCGTGGCGGATGGCCGAAGACAGTGACAAAATAGTGGCGTTGTGGTCCCTGGTCTGATTACAGACATTCGAGTACGTTATTGGAAATATCAAAATTGATTGTATTCAAACCAGGTTTAAATTGTTTAATGTAGAGTGCTTCGAGGATTTTTAGTTTCTGTTTATTATTTTCTTGTTTAAGTATGTACGTGTTATCAACAAGCGTTTTTCTCAGAAGTGTGCGTTGATAACCGTGTTGTTCTAAATGACGGAATATATTTGAATTTTCATTTAAGTGCAACGTCAGACGCCGTGAGAGCGAATTTGTGGTGTGGCCAATGTAGATATTATTGAGGTTGTTAGAGATACATTCTCTAAATGGACATATGAATTTATATACTACATTGGTTTTTTGCAAATCACTAACGGTGGGGGAAGAGTCGTTGCGGACGAATGAATTAGATGGACTTATATTTTCAATTCAATTCTCTTTATTGTTATTATTCATTTCTCGATGTTCCCAAATATTTTCAATCTCTTTTCGAGATCATCTTCAAGAGTGTAAGTTGTGGTAACAATAAATAATCGGAAAACTGTGTTGCTAAATATTACCGCAAAAGCATCCACTCAAATACACATAAACACATTTCATTCCTTCGTTTTCGGATCTGGTGAAGCCTAAACACGCAAATATATTTTTAATGAAACGTTTTCCACTTGTGAAATTTTCTAAATACATACATACATATGTTTTTAATGAAAGAGTATATTTATTTCCTATCAACATAGGGAAAGCCACTAATTGATCTGGCGCGTCTTAGACCACTTGACCACGAATGATACCATACTCGAAGCGAAATCAAATCAAGCCTATGTAACACAATTTTCAATTCTACGCAAATAACCATCTCTGCTCTGAAATGTATCGTAATGTCAAGAAAATTAAACAAATAAAAATAAATATACTGCTTGATTAAAAACACAATATCTACTCAAATACGAGCATCGATTAAAAATAATTTTCAAAAAATAATTTCAATATGTCGGTTATTAAACTATTTCATTAATCTTCGGGATTTTCCGTAACATTGTCTGTTTACGTTTGTTGATTAAAACAGAATATCTCCTCAAATATGAGTATCGATAATATATATATATATATATACTTCAGGTCATAATTATTAGGCCACCTCGGTTTTTTAAAAAGAAACGATGTATTTCAAACTATTTTTAAGTGGATAACTTTAAATGAAAATAGGATGGTTCTTTTGTTATTATTACTTTGAAAAATCTTACAAGGCAAATAGCGACAATTTACCCATCGCCCCCTATAGATTTGCTATATATATAGAGACACTACCGGCCATAGTTGTTAGGCTAACCCAAGTGGATAATTGTAAATGAAAATAGGATGGTTCTTTTGTTATTATTACTTTGCAAAATTTTACAAGGCAAATAGCGACAATTTACCAATCGCATATTTGCATATTTGCTATATATATATATAGACACTACCGGCCATAGTTATTAGGCTACCCCCATTTTTTTAAAATAAATAATGTACCTCATACTCTTTTTAGTATTTATTAATTAAATTTTACAAGGTAAGGAAGCAAAGATGAACTCGTCTGAATCACCCAATTTTTTTTCATTCTTTCATTGATGAAACTGCAATATAGGTAATTATTAAATATTTATAAATGCATTTGATGCACATGTTAATGTGCAGTATTAACAAAAGAACCATTCTATTTTCATTTACAATTATTCACTTGCAATAAATACTAAAAAAATATGAAATACATTATTTTTTTAAAACACTGGAGTTGCCTAATAATTATGGCCGGTAGTATATATATATATATATGGCCGGTAGTATATATATATATATATATATATACAGGAAGGCAATATATATATATATATATATATATATATATATATATATATATATATACGAGACCTGCATGCAAAAACTACCTACTCAGTTAAAATGCTCAATACACATATTACATAGCCAGCAAGAGCCATACGTGCGACATTCCTGAGTGATCATGTTTCTTTCGATCTATGACTGACTAGTAGTATAGCCCGGCGTTGCTCGGGTGTAATGAAAGCTTAAAACTAATCCATTGTCCTGTAGTTCAGACTCTTTGGAGGTTGACACGAAAGACTAAAAAGCAAAAGTTGTTTCCAGTTATAGCGAAACCGTAGACTGAAAGAAAAATGAATGGATGTAAGTCCAATTTTGATTTTCTGGTATCGATATCAAATAAGTTTTTTCGTCGTAAACTGATTTTTGAAGGCTAAATAAGTCTTCTGAGTAAATGGTATCATGGCTGAAACTAAGAACTACAATTATATCTACTTAGAGCCAAACACGAAGCAAAAACTAAAATAAAAGGGCTGAAAAAATACAGACATACAGGCAGATAAACAGACACACACACAAACATCTTGCCTTATATATATATATATATATATATATATATGTATATTATCGATTTTCTGCACTATTGTAAGAACTGCAACCTTGAAACTTCTGAATATCGTTTCTTATGTCTTTGTCTATGAGTGTATCAAATTTGATTAAAATCAGACCATTCCTTCTGTAACCCGATTTTTTCGATTATCGATTTTCGATATTTATCGGGGGTACCTCGACACAAAACTTAGCTAAGAACACTGGCAGACGCTTATAGTACAACTGTGTAAATTTTCAAAAACATCGGTTAAGCCGTTTCGGAGTCTATAGGTAATACACACACACTCACGCAAACACACACACACGCACACACACATACACACACAAAGTTCCATTTATAAATAAGTTTAGATTAGATAGAAGATTTTTAACGCAGTAGTTTGCCATTTCTTTTTACGTTAGACTGCTATAGAACTGATATTCACCTCATAGCAGGAGAGACAAAAGATGGCTTCATATTTTCCTAAGGATATTTGCGCGTAAGTTATGTAACAATTTCAGTTGGAATTCGAACTCGGCTTCTCGATTTCTCATTCCGAGCAGATATCCATTGCACCTCAACACAATTACATCGACAAAGCAAAAAAAAAAAAAAAGAAAAACAAAAAAAAACTAAACAAAAAAAAAACGCTTCACAGTGTCAACTCCAAGTTTGTATTTGACTGTTACGCTCCAGCGATCTTCAGAAAACTAGAACGCAACTGAAAGTATTATGAGTTTAACTTTTCACACTCTTGTAGCCGTAAACTGTAACAAGCCTACACTAATGCATCACGGGAATTATTTTTAAACCCGTGCATTTTTCTCTCTCTCGCCTGTAAAAGAAAAATAAACAAAGGCCCCACCACCTTTTGTGGACATAAGTAGCCATGGAGACTATACTATTTAGGGTTAGTAGAAGCAAAAGCAAGAAGAAAAAAAAAAGCTGTTAGTGTGGAAAAACTAGTCAGGTGAAAGAATAGGTATTTTATATTACGCGGATGTGCGTTCTGGCGCAGTGGATATCGGCTCGGAACGAGAAATCGGAGAGCCGAGTTCGAATTCCAGTTGAATTCCTTGCATTCACTTACGCGCAAATACCCTTGGGAAAGGTATTAATCCGTCTATTCCTTGCAGTTATGGGTTAAATAACAGGAGAGATTGGGTTCTATAGCCTTGGTCGGCAACCAGTCTACCGCAGAAAGCAATGGCAATCTACTGCGGGATAATCTTCCGCCCAGTTAGTCATGTCTGTTTCGAGACATGATCGTCCAAGCGTGTATCACCTATGGCACTTAACTGACTGATATTACGCTCCCATCTACTATATATATATATATATCCAAGTGAATACGGAACGAAGAAAAAATTGACAACGTTCAAAACATTAATTTAAAACAGTGCTCAGTATAAAATAAAGCTATTATATTACAAATTATAGTTTCGAACATATACAAATTATCATCTACTACAAAGTGTACATTTTGTTTCGACATTGAAAGAACAATGTCTCATCAGGTATTGTGAAAAAAAAAATTGAAAATTTTTACCTTGTATTGGTAAATAATTTGTGGGAGGTGAATGGGAAATCAGACTTGTAAGTTAGGGAAGAGGTAGAGGAGGGAGGTTCTAAACTATAATATATATATATATATATATATATATATATATATATATACTATAGATACTATAGTCATCTACAGACAGATCTGTTTCGCTGTATTACAGCTCATCAGTACGGTTTGACTCCGATTGCTTTTAATTCAGGACTGAAACCCGACTGAATTCGTGTCAGTCGGCGATTCTACCTCTGGGCTATGGGCGCTCGGCAGAAGAAGGCAGACTTTTTAGCGCGTGTATTATCATTATACACGCCCAATAGCCAGAGTACTCTAATTCTTTTTACTGAATGAGCGATGCGTACATGCCAGAGTAGCTACTGTTTTTCAAGGTCTACCATTCTACCATAGTGCTCAATCAGGGTGTGGCAGCGTAAATACAACGATGTATAAAAGCATAATACCACTACACAAAACTCTTCATGTTTCAGAACAATAGTAATCTTCTTCAGTTGGTATGTTAAAATAAATGATGAAAATGATTTATTTTGAAAATATAAGATAAATTCATGGTTATTTAGAAAATTAGTGAGTCGTAGTTGTCGAAAATGTTTTAGGTGTGTCAATATTGTTCAAACAAAAATGAGAATTATGTAACCATGGAGATTTAATATTTAGGTTAGGAAAGAAGCAGGATGGCTTGGATGTAGACATGTCACTTTTTAATTTTGTCTGGGTAAGATACATAGTGGAACCTTAGATTTTTTTAAATGGGTAGACAATCATTTTTAACAGGAGGTTGGATTTTAGATTTTTTTTTATTGAACGATAGATTTTTCTACTATTATCTATGTTTTATATATATATATATATATATATATATATATATGTATCTTCTACATTTGTAAATGAGTTCTTACGTGACCTAGGTTTCTACCATTTATTAATAGGTTATTGCAAATCGCCTGAAAACACCACTCATGGTAGAAAGCTACGTCACATAATAATTCGTTTACAAATGAAGAATATTAAAATGTTCTACAATATTATTGTATGGAACACTTTTTAATACAACTGTGCACTAGTCTAACTATATTATGACCAAAAACTAAGTAATTAATTATATATATATATATATATATATGTGTGTGTGTGTGTGTGTGTGTGTGTGTGTGTGTGTGTGTATATGTATGTACTTATGACTGGCCACTTGTTTCCGGGGATGCCTGTCTACAAGGGCCGCTAGCTAATCTCAACTGAAGACGCTTGCTCAGACACACTTGTTTCTAAGTGAGAGCGCGTTATCCGGCGTGAACAACAATCTGAATAAGTTCAGTACGCTCAAACCCTCGGTCACGACGACTTGTGAATTTGAGCTAGCACAACCATCGATGGATCTATCTCAAACTTTTCATTAATTCTCCATATCTAATCTAATCTAATGAATCTAATCTAATCTAATCTAATGAATCTAATCTAATCTAATCTAATCTAATGAATCTAATCTAATCTAATCTAATGAATCTAATCTAATCTAATCTAATGAATCTAATCTAATCTAATGAATCTAATCTAATAAATCTAATCTAATCTAATCTAATGAATCTAATCTAATCTAATCTAATCTAATCTGAGGATATCTAATGAAGCTTAATGAAAGCGATCCAAGCCAATACGTTAATTACAGTTAATCACATCATTTTCTCGGTTTCAGTTATTCGACGCAATGAAGAACCTAGGGAAATAGAAGGTAAGAAACTTTTTTTTTAATTTGTCAATATCTGCTTGGGCTCTCAGATAAAAATACAATTTTTTTAGCATAACAAAAATAGTAAAAATATTTGGAATAGCGTTTTTTTTATTTATTTATTTATTTATTTATTTATTTTATTTTTTATAATCGTGTCGCCCCAAGCAAGACATTTTACTGACACTGTTGAGCAGGGGGTTACATAGAAGAAAAGTTATGAGAAAGAGTGACAGGTTACAGGCGGTGTCAGGAAATGGGTAAGAGAAGGATGAGTGGAGTGAGAGTGGAGTGGACGAAGAAAGGAGCATGAGAGAGTCAGTCAGTTAAGTGCCATACGTGATACACGCTTGGGCGATCATATCTCGAAAGAGACATGACTGACTGGGCAGAAGATTATCCCGCAGTAGGTTGCCATTGCTTTCTGTGGTAGACTAGTTGCCGACTAAGGCTACAGAACCCAATCTGTCCTATTATTTAACCCATAACTGAAGGGAAGAGACGGATTAATACCTTTCCCAAGGGTATTTGCGCGTAAGTGAACGCAAGGAATT
Source organism: Ascarosepion bandense (assembly GCA_037127315.1). Classification (NCBI taxonomy): domain Eukaryota; kingdom Metazoa; phylum Mollusca; class Cephalopoda; order Sepiida; family Sepiidae; genus Ascarosepion; species Ascarosepion bandense. Next base: position 525,350 of record JBBBDQ010001864.1, on the reverse strand, counting down.
CAACTGGAATTCGAACTCGGCTTCCCGATTTCTCGTCCCGAGCCGATATCCACTGCACCACGAGAGGATGCAAATTAGTGAGATAAGAGATGACTATTGACTTTACATTTGAATTCTTGAAGATTGTAGCTGTCCGGAAAGCAAGTAAATGGAAGGGAATTCCACAGGCGGGAAGTGCGAGAAAAGAAGCTACTGGTGTAGAATTTGCCTTTACAATGTGCAGGATTGTTTCAGACGGGAAAAACTTCCTGGCCCTGCACAGAGAACCGACCTTCTTTACAGCAGATTTAGCTATGGATTCTATGTAGTCATTCCATTTGAGGTCTGTTGTAAGGGGGAGTTGTTATGGTGCCTTACTACGAGGAATAGACTTTACCTCATACCATATCAAGTAGACATCTACGCAGATGACACGACAATATACTCCCGCACCAGTAAGAAACCTGTCGTGGCGGACAGACATAATCTCGCTGCTGACCTTGAACGGGATCTACACTCTGAACTGGGGCAAGAAGTGGCTTGTCAACTTCAATTCGTCTAAGACCAAGCTGTTGTCTGTCAACTATTACAGGCAACCTCTCCTGCCTCCCATAAGCATGAACCAAGCGATTCTCCCGGAGAGCAACACACTACGCCTCCTCGGACTTACCCTGTTCTCTGACCTCAAATGGAACCACTATATTGAATCCATAGCAAAATCTACTGCTAAGAAGGTTGGGTCACTATGTCGATCCAGGTTTTTCCGCCTGAATCCATCCTGAATATATACAAGTCAACCATCCGTCCGTGCATGGAGTACTGCTGCCATTTATGGTCAGGCGCCCCTGCCGTTCTCCTCAGTGTTCTTGATAGCCTCCAAAGGAGAGTTTGTAATGTGATAGGTACTGATCTGGCGGCTCGACTGCAGCCACTTCCCCACCGTCGAAATGTGGCCTCCCTTTGTTCTCTGAATACTTTCATGGCTTCTGCTCAGACGAACTTAAGTCACTGGTGCCTCCTCAACAGGTGTTTACTCGTGCAACCAGACTGGCAACTGGGTCCCACCCATTCATAGTTAGGTTAGCCAAATGCAGACGACAATTCTACTCCTTCAGCTTCTTCTCTCGCACTTACCGCCTGTGGAACTCGCTCCCATATCCTTGCTTTCCTGACGGCTACAACCTCCAGAAATTTAAATACAATGTCAATACTCATCTATTAACCACTGGACTCTAGCTCTCTCCCCACCCCCGTATAACCTTCCCTTTCTCTCCACCTATGTATCTGTCATCGCACCTGCATTCTCATCTTTCTATTGCTCCTTTCTAACTAGTTTGTACTCCTCACTCTTTTCTAATTAATCTTTTTACATTTATGTAGCCCCCTGCACATCAGTGGTATTTCTGCCTTGCTCGGGGTGAAATGATTAAAAAAACAAAACAAAAAACATATAATTACCTGCATTATTTCCGGAAGGAAGTTAAAAGTCGGCCTCGCGCAATATCGAACTCTCTGCCTTCGAGTAGAGTAATAACTCAGTCGAGATTCCACCGAAGGGTAGAGTCTTGTCTGGGGAAAATTAGACAATAAATTTTTTCCCCAGGCTATATGGCTCTCATGCCCCACATTAAAAAAGCATTGTGCCACATTTTGTCTCGAGTAAGAAGGCGACTAAATGCTATTCTGTATGGCGCAGAATTTTCATTGTCGGATTCTCTGCCTTCGGGCAGAAAGTAATAACCCAGTCGGGCCTCCACCGGATGTTATTTCTCGTCTGGGGAAAATTTGACAAAAAATAGTTGGCCTGGCTATATGGCCTGAAAGCCCCACATTAAAAAAGGCCTTGTGCCCCATTTTGTCTCAAGTAAGGAGATTACTAAATGCTGTTCTGCCTTACGCAGAATTTTTATTGTAGGACTCTCTTCATTCGGGCGGAGAGTAATAATCCAGTCGAGGCTCCACCGAGGAGTAGGGTCTCGTCTGGGGAAAACTTGACAAAAAATATTTGGCCTGGCTATATGGCCTGAAAGCCCCACATTAAAAAAGGCCTTGTGCCCCATTTTGTCTCAAGTAAGGAGATTACTAAATGCTGTTCTGCCTTACGCAGAATTTTTATTGTAGGACTCTCTTCATACGGGCGGAGAGTAATAATCCAGTCGAGGTTCCACCGAGGAGTAGGGTCTCGTCTGGGGAAAACTTGACAAAAAATATTTGGCCTGGCTATATGGCCTGAAAGCCCCACATTAAAAAAGGCCTTGTGCCCCATTTTGTCTCATGTAAGGAGATTACTAAATGCTGTTTTGCCTTACGCAGAATTTTTATTGTAGGACTCTCTTCATTCGGGCGGAGAGTAATAATCCAGTCGAGGCTCCACCGAGGAGTAGGGTCTCGTCTGGGGAAAACTTGACAAAAAATATTTGGCCTGGCTATATGGCCTGAAAGCCCCACATTAAAAAAGGCCTTGTGCCCCATTTTGTCTCAAGTAAGGAGATTACTAAATGCTGTTCTGCCTTACGCAGAATTTTTATTGTAGGACTCTCTTCATACGGGCGGAGAGTAATAATCCAGTCGAGGTTCCACCGAGGAGTAGGGTCTCGTCTGGGGAAAACTTGACAAAAAATATTTGGCCTGGCTATATGGCCTGAAAGCCCCACATTAAAAAAGGCCTTGTGCCCCATTTTGTCTCATGTAAGGAGATTACTAAATGCTGTTTTGCCTTACGCAGAATTTTTATTGTAGGACTCTCTTCATTCGGGCGGAGAGTAATAATCCAGTCGAGGCTCCACCGAGGAGTAGGGTCTCGTCTGGGGAAAACTTGACAAAAAATATTTGGCCTGGCTATATGGCCTGAAAGCCCCACATTAAAAAAGGCCTTGTGCCCCATTTTGTCTCAAGTAAGGAGATTACTAAATGCTGTTCTGCCTTACGCATAATTTTTATTGTAGGACTCTCTTCATTCGGGCGGAGAGTAATAATCCAGTTGAGGCTTCACCGAGGAGTAGGGTCTCGTCTGGGGAAAACTTGACAAAAAATATTTGGCCTGGCTATATGGCCTGAAAGCCCCACATTAAAAAAGGCCTTGTGCCCCATTTTGTCTCAAGTAAGGAGACTACTAAATGCTGTTTTGCCTTACGCAGAATTTTTATTGTAGGACTCTCTTCATTCGGGCGGAGAGTAATAATCCAGTTGAGGCTCCGCCAAAGGTGATAAAATAACCACATCACTTGACAAGACACAAGAAGTGTCGAAACAAAATAGCTACTTTTGTAGTGATACTGTAAGATATCCATGTTATAATTTCTGAATAAATATTATTAGCTCTGCTTTGTATTGAGCAATTTTTAAAAAATAGTGTTTCTTTGGACAAGGAATATTATTCCACCCATACTTGGTTATATATATATATATATATATATATATATGTTATGGATCAAAAGAGAGTGCCTGGATTCCAAATTGTTAGCTAAAATTCCCCGAAATTCTACGTCTAAATTATTGTTTCGGACGAGCTCATGTGCGGTTTGTCTCTAAATGAAAAGTGGCTCTGAGTGTCGCTAATCGGAAGCATTTGCAAGGTTTCGCACCGGGCCTAAACGTAATTTTCCAGTGTCTGAAACGCTTATCGATGGTGGGCCGGAGGCTGATCATCTCTGGTGAGGTCGGCGCGGTGAGGGTGTATGATGTTGAAAGACCCGAAACCCCCTAGTGATCCTCGCGATGACATCACTGACGACACCCTCTAGCGCTCCCATTACGGTGTGTATGTTTGAATTGAATATATATATATATATATATATATATATATATATATATATATCCGAGTGAATAAGGAACGAAGAAAAATTTACAACGTCCCCAAAACATTAATTTAAAACAGTGCTCGATATATAATATAAGCTGTGAATATACATATATATAAATTATAGTTTAGAACATGTACAAATTTTTATCCACTACAAAGTGTATATTTTGTTTCGACATTGAATTACAATGTCTCATCAGGTGGTGTGGAAAGGAATGGAAAGCCTCTTTTCTTATATTTGGCGAGTTGCTTGTGGGATATTGATGGGGTTAGTGATAAGTAGATAAATCTTGTAAATTGTCCGTTGGAATTTTGAAAAAAAGTGGGGTGGGTAGAGGATATAGTTGATTAATGAAAAGGGAATAATATTTATATATATGTAAGATGAAATAGATATGTAAGTATGGCAACAATTTGAGAATAGAAGTAATATATAAAATTGATGAAATAGTTTAAAACCTTTTACGACAAACAAATTCTTTTATTCGCATACTGTAAATTGCAGCGTACATCTCAACCTGGTGTACCAGTCGATCTCAATATATATATATATGTATATGTATGTGTGTGTGTGTGTGTGTGTGTGTGTGTGCATTATTTATGTTTTTTTATTTTTATTTTTCAGCAAAAACAAAGCGGAAAGATGTAAGTAATATTACGTGTAATTTTTGCAATTATACTTAAGGCCAATAATAAATTTGTCCTATAATATATCTACAGGGTACGATGGGTAAATTACTGCCATATTCAGTCAGTTAAGGGCCATACGTGATACACGCTTGGGCGATCATATCTCGAAAGAGACATGACTGACTGGGCAGAAGATTATCCCGCATTAGGTTGCCATTGCTTTCTGCGGTAGACTGGTTGCCGACCAAGGCTATAGAACCCAATCTGTCCTGCTATTTAACCCATAACTAGAGGTAAGAGACGGATTAATACCTTTCCCAAAGGTATTTGTGCGTAAGTGAATGCAATGGATTCAACTGGAATTCGAACTCGGCTCCCCGATTTCTCGTTCCGAGCCGCTATCTACTGTACCACAACGCACATCCATATTATACTTTTAATTTCGCGCATATGCATTGTTTGTTTTTGATTTTGTTTACCAGACAGTCTAGTAGGGTCAATTGGCCAACATCCGTAGGGGGGAAAAAAAGCAGCATAACGAAATTCACCCTGCCCTAAATTTGGAAACGGCACTCCGTACTTATTGGCATTTCAGTGTTGGGTGTCAATCTGAGGACAGTATACAGGATTCGGAACGAGTTGCATGAGTATATCGCTGATTACGAAGGCATGACAGATCGGAAAACTCACTCTGATCGTTCTAATAAGAAAAAGAAAAAAAACTCCCGATTTGTTGGCGAGGACCTCAGACTCAACATGGAAGCCTACTTCCAGTTCACTGAGGAGGTAGTGCTTTCCTGGGTTAAAAGGGTGGCTGCTAGCAACATGACTCTGCACCATGCCACACAAACAGGCGAACCCAGTTATTGCCGTCAGACAATTTCTGCAGCCACATCACCCCTTACATCTGGCCGCTTAACTCCTCAGAATGTTACTCCCCCCACGATTATAAAGTGGAGGGTGCAGCTGGGCTAGAGACAAACAAAAATTTTAGTAACCACAAAGATGAACTGAAATCAAGAACTATGATAGCATTCACTAACTTAATGTTGGGGCGCTCTCCACCTTTCCACCAAAATGGACTATTCGAATCACTATATAAAGTAGTAGTGATTATACCTCGAGGAAGGAAGTCGAGTAAGGAAGCGAGTCAGTCGGGTATTTCCGGTATTGCACCGGAAGTGTTCTACTAGTCAATCTATCACGTCTCTACGACGATACTGTATACTAATTACCTTGTTCTGTATTCTACTAATCCTCACCTCTTGTAAATACTTCTCTTTCCTGTCAATACACCTACCTTTATACTATTACGTTGTTTTGTATTATTTCACATAATTATGTTACTAGACGTAACACTTAAATAAGGAGACCGTCCAGAAGAGATTCAGAAGATTCTGAAGTTGTCTGGAGGCTGTGGTTGAAGCCAAGGGTGATTTTCATTGAATAAATTTAATCTTTAATATTTTAAAGATATTTTTGCGTAAGTTTGTTAAATATATAGGTTAAAGTGAAATGTCAGTGTTATTTTCATTTAAACGACAATTTATCCATCGAACTATGTTTCGTGTATGAAACAGATATGTAAGTATGGCAGCAATTTGAAGAATAGAGGTAACTTAAAATTGATGAAATAATTTAAAACCTTTTACGACAAAGTCTTTTATTCATATACTGTAATTTACGGCATACAAGTCGACCTGGTGTACCAGTCGAGCTCAAGATTTTTTGCTCATATTCATATACCACCTCTAAATCGCTAAAAAACAGCATAGTATGAATAAAAAAGGCCCCCAATATAATAAAACCGAACTTTTTCATCAAAATGTTTATATTATTATGAAGAAGAAAGATCAAATTAATGTTAATTATTTTAAAAAAAGTTTATCCTTTTTAACATGTTCGAAATTTTGGCAGAAAATCTTGTTTTGATTTGAGTTAGCGGGTAACCAAAAAGTTACGCCTGTTTACAATGGAAAACGTAATAATGACATCACCCACTTTTTTCCGGTGACAAACGCATTAATTTGGAAATTCTTGCAAAAATCAAATAATTGTGGGATTTTAATGAAACTTTTAGTACTCATTCACAAATGAATTAAATTATTTTGGAAATTATTATTTGTTAAAAATCCTTGTAAAAATATTTTTTTTTACCTCTGTTACACCTCTACACATAAATCAAAGAAATTTTAATAAAAATTGCTTTGTTGCGGTTTATGGTTTTATTAGTTAAACACAAAACTCATTATGGAATATAAATCATTTTTATTTTTAAATTTGGCTTCTGTATTTGAAAATCTGTTCCGAAGAGAAAAAATAAAAAAATGCAAATAAAACTCTAATATTATTTAATTTGATAAGCTTTTAATTGCTTGAATAAATAATGAAAATTAAGAACATTTATGTATGAATAAAAAAAATCGATTTCTCATGAAATTTTAAAAGAATTGTTTTCATTTTTGTTTAATTATTATAATTTATAAAGTTTCAAAAATATTTTTAAAATACTTTAAAAATTTTGTTGCTGTTAGATTTTTAAGTTAATAATTGAAGATTAGATTGTGGCGATACCGACCGAGCAAAAGCGAGAGACCGGATGTTTGCTCTATAACGACCAGAAGTCAAATGACCAAAACTCGTCGGTGCGCATCCGTGTCCGCGCAGATGTTCCGGTTGAAAAATAAAAATTAATAAAATATCACATTTCCATTTCGCGAGCCTACGCGAATTTTATTTACCAGCCAATGGGAATCCCAGGATCAAATACAAGTATGAAATCCAAAAATGTGCTGTTTTGATCCAAAAAAGCAGATACAAAAAGTGGATACAGACAAGACCCGAGCAGACAGACAGACAGGCGAGAGAAACCAGTGTCTACCCTTGCCTTAAGTCGAGCGGCTACTATGCTTGCCTCTTTACCTACTCCACTATCTCAAAAATACTTACTGACCTCAGAAGCGACTACTTCAAAGACATTCCTCACATACCTCAGCTCCCCACATTCCTAAGCCTTTTATCTCTTTCATCTCATTATTTGCCATGAACATTCTAACCTCCGTTAGACCTTTATATTCAAGTATTATTTTAATTGTAAAATTGATATGTGTATATATAAATGTTATTTTCAACTCAATTTGCTTTTCTTGATTTTATAATCATTTTATGAATTATAGTGGGCTATCTACCACAAGGCCAAATTCTGTCAACCTGCAACAATATACAACTACCCTTCTCTAGAACGAAATCCTACTACTACTAGAAAAGAATAGATAAGCAACCCAATATAACATTGCCTATTGAAAATTGAAAAGTTTAATCCAAATCGTTTGGCCTTCATATTTTTAAAATAATCAAAAAATTTTTTTTATGTATTTGAAGTTTTTTTATGGTAATTTCTATGTGCAGATTAAAAGGTTTTGTGTTCATATACCAAATATGTTCACCTAACACAAGTTATAGTGGAATATGTTTGCTTCAGTCTGCTAAAAGTACGGTAAGGGGTGACCAGTAAATGTTAGGGGTGCTGTTCGTCTTGTTTACAACTTGGTTGTAAAAATGTGTAATTTATACCTGCTATATGTCGACCCTTAGTTTTTTAAGCTTGATAACTCAACATCTACGCTGTAGTTTACGTCAAGTTCATGGCATCAGTATTCATATAGTTATTTGATACGATAAAGAACAAGAGGTAAACGTTATCAATTTCATACCCTCAATTTTATTAAAGCGCCATCAATATATGCTTCTCTTTTCACCGAGTTATTCTAAGGCAGAGGTTTTCAAACTGTGGTCCGCGGACCAGAGGGGGTCTGCAAGGATAAGAAAGGGGGTCCGTGGATTAACTCATCACGTGAAATTCAAAGTATAAATCTTCAATGTCTGGATATTTATTTTTACTTATTAATGTTATCAAATGACAAAAGCTTGCACTATTGCCCGTTATTTATACAAAAAATTATTTTACACATGCAAGAGCTTGATGTTCAAATTTTTTTTTTCAGGGTGCAAGTGTAATCCATAGATAAATTTTTAATAAAGGGGTCCGTAAGTCAAAAAGCTTGAAAACCCCTGCTATAAGGCAAAACACTAGGGAATAAGAATGATATATCTAGGTGATCAAAATAAAGGGTTCGTTTCGAAATTCCTAGCACCTGAAGAAAACCGAAGCGTACAACGCCGAAGCGTCGTAAACGTGGCAATAAAAATTAAGCCAACGAAAACAGGAAAGCAAGATGTGACCATCAAAAATCACTTTAGTAGTTTCTTCTCTCGTTTGTGAAATCCATCTCCCGCTTCTTGCATTCTTGCCAACTCAGTAAGTTTAAGTTTCATTAAAATCCAACAATTATTTGATTTTTGCGAGAATTTCCAAATTAATGCGTTTGTCACCGGAAAAAAGGGGGGGTGCCATACGTGATACACGCTTTGGGCGATCATGACTCGAAAAAGACATGAGTGACTGGGCAGGAGTTTATCCCGCAGTAGGTTGCCATTGTTTTCTGTGGTAGACTGGTTGCTAGCCAAGGCTATAGAACCCAATTTTAGATAGGCAATGCAATCTTCAATTATTAACTGAAAAATCTAATCACAACAAATTTTTTAAAGTATTTTAAAAATATTTTTGAAACTTTATAAATTATTATAATTAAAAAAAAATGAAAACAAATCTTTTAAAATTTCACCTAGAAAAATGAATCCAACACCACTTTAGATGTCGGAATTTATCGAATAAACTGTTACATCGGTGAAAAATCTAAAATGTATACTAGACACCCACACGCATATTGGTGAACATAAAAGGGGTCTACGTTAGGACAACCCTTTAAGCTCGTTCATAATACACAGGAACAAAACTGAAAATAACATTGATTTTACTAATGCCACTCTAATTAAAAAAATTCTTTCTTCTTCTATGTGCCTTGTCCTTTCAGGACATAGACAATCATGGCTTTCCACGTCTCCCTATCCCTGGTGGCTCTTAGCACGCTTTCTCCTGTTACATCACGCAACCCCCGTTCTGTTATTCACCTGCCCAGGCTCTTCAAATATGTTATCCGCTGCTTTCCCCTATTTCTTTTTCCTCTATATGGCCAGTTAGTATCGGGTTCTCCAAGCCCTCTTTTCTCATTGTATGTCCCAGGAACTTTAGCTGTCTTTTCCTGATGTTCAGTATTAAGAACATTATGTCAATAATACTTCAAGGGAATCCTGATAAATATTTTATCGTCTGTTAACACACGTCAAAAACACTGTATTACATCATCAACTTTTATTAAATTCTTTCGTAAAAAAATCTAACATATATTTATCAATCACTACCGGTGTTAACATAAAAATTTCTCCCAGTTAATAAGCGTATAACCACAAACCATAGAAAATGTATACTAGACACACACGCACTGACGAATATACATTATCATCTGCATTTCACATAGATAAACTAGAGTCATGATACACATAAAGCAATATTTAGAATAAATAAATAAAAATTGTTTCGAATATGATCTGGTCGGTCGCATTTATCAAAAAATTGAAAGCTTTTTTCTTTTTTATTATAGAAATTTCTTAAGATGTTTCGTATAAAACGATCGAGTTTTGACAAAGAAAGGAAAGAAAAACATTCTAGAGTAAGTATCCATCTTTCAGTGCATTCGTTATTCTAAATCAAACTTAGATGTGACCATAAAAATCACTCAAGGAGGTTCTTCACTCGCTTGTAAAATACACCCCCCGCTTCTTGCTTTACTGTCCACTCAGTCAGTTAAGTGTCATGATTTATATTCAGTCAGTCATTTAAGTGCCATACGTGATACACGCTTTGGGCGATCATGACTCGAAAGAGACATGACTGACTGGGAAGAAGATTATTCCTCAGCAGGTTGCCATTACTTTCTGCGGTAGACTGGTTGCCAGCCAAGGCTATAGAACCCGATCTATCCTATTATTTGACTCATAGCTAGAGGGAGAAGAGATGTTTTATATTATTATGTAGTAATTAGTGGGGGATCGGTTTATTACTTTATAACAATAGCAAACCGATCCCCCACTTTATGACCAGTAGAAGCCTTAATCATGATTCCAAATATTATATTCAGTCAGTCTGTTAAGTGGCATACGTGATACACGCTTTACGCGATCATGACTTGAAAGAGACATGACTGACTGGGCAGGAGTTTATCCTACAGGCTGCCATTGCTTTCTGCGGCAGATTGGTTGCCAGCCAAAGCTATAGAACCTAATCTCTCTTATTATTTAACCCATGACTAGAGGGAAGAAACGGATTAATACCTTTCCCAAGGGTATTTGTGCGTAAGTAAATGCAAGGAATTTAACTGGAATTCGAACTCCGCTCCCCTGTTGTTCCGAGTCGATATCCACTGCACCAGAACGGACATCCTGTTAAACTTATCTTTCATATTATGTTTGCAATTATAAATTCTATTTATAGTAAGTGATTTCGGGAGATATGCACAACGTCTAATCATATTGTAGCCAAATCGTTAGAACACACGCTATCAGACCTTAAGACCTGGTTTCGAATCTCACCATAGTCGAGTTGTCGACTTTGATGTTATCGGATTGGAGGAGCCGACCCCGGCTTTGAAAAGTGCCTGAAAACCATATCAATGTGTGACATAAGCTTTGAGAGTGAAATTAGGTATACATTGCTCTTTGGAAGCTAACACAAGTCATTGTGACTGAGGTATTGAGCGTGCTGGGCTTGTTCAGACTATTGATCACGGTCTCTCAAAGAAACTGTAACTAGGGTCTGCTTAGCATAGTTGCAGTATAAAATTACAAGTGAACTCTGTAGGTTTTGAGTAAACACAAATGTGTCTGAGCAGACCTCTACAACAGGGATTGTCTAGCCGCCTTAGTAGACAGGCATCCTTGGATACAAGTAGCCTACCATTATATATATAGACGCTATTTTGATACCTGAAGTTACATTCTCTGGATACTGCCTATTTTCTTTTTATTTTATTTCTTTGTCCTTTCTTATTTTCTTTCTTCTTTTCTTTTTTTCTCTTTTTTCTCTTCTTCCAATTAATCAATCGTCTACTTTTTCTTTATCCTTGCATTTTTTTTTATTCTTTGGTGTTCTTTTTAAATGAGCGAGAATTTTTTTGTAAATTACCGTTACAAATGTCTACTCTAAATATGGACATGTGAGCATTTGTGTAAAAAAAATATTGTCGGGGGATATTTTGAGGATCAACTGTTGTACCATTTGGGTCTGACGAGCTGCAATAATAAGATCATTATGCGGTGAAATATGTATTACCCATTGAAATTGTAGTAAATCAAAACTCTTTTCTAAATTATATTACTCTGTTAAATTAAATAAATGAATTTAACACTGAGTTCTTTTGAGTTCGTCTCTATCTGAATTTACCTGGATAGTATACTAAGTGTGCTACGTTATATATATATATAGTTTCAGTGCAAAGAATTTGTCACTTTAAATCATCGGAGCTAGTTTTCTTGCTGCAAGAGTGAGGGCATCATAAAGGTGTCCTCTCGAAACTATATATATATATATATATATATATATATATATATATATATATATATGAGCATTCTAAAAAAAAAACGGTAAACGGTAAGATCAGTTATTGCAAATCGCCTAAAGACAACACATGGTTGGTTTGTTTGTTTGTTTTGTTTTACGGCGTATCAACCAATCTTGGGTCATTTATCGCCGAATAGAATTATTAAAAGTCGACACCACATGGTAGAAAGCTAGGTCGCGTAATAACTTGTTTACAAATGAAGAATATTAAAAAGTTCTACAATTGTATTGAACACTTTTTAATACAAATGTGCACTGGTCCAATTTTATTATGACCTCAAATTAAGTAATTGAACAAATATATATATATATATATATATATATATATATAGGACAAATTATTCTCCCGATTTTTTCTCGGCATCGCACAGGGCACGGAACAGACATTTTGATATTCTTGAGCCTGTCATTTAAATTGGCCTTCTTTGGGAAGACATAACTTAGTGGAGGAAATTATTTATCCCCACCCTCTAATATACATATAATTCTCTTAAACTCTGTAGGTAATAAAAAATTTTCTTATTATGACCAGAAACTAAGTAATTAAACAATATATATATACATTTACTATATATTTATGCCCTCACACCCCGACTGAACACCATACAGGAAGGGTATACTTTGAATAAACAGTAGCTACTCACGCATTTACACATCGTTCATTCAGTAAAGAATTTGAACGCTTTCGGCTACTGGCGTGTGTTTACATTGTATATAACACACTAAAGTCCGCCTTCCTCTACCGAGCGTCCATAGCTCAGAGATTTCGATCTTGGCTAGAAGCAATCGGATGTCTAACCGTAGTGATGAGCGTGATCCAGCGAAACAGATCTGTCTGCGGATGACTATATATATATATAATCGTCTTTATTATAATAGAAGGGATATTACACTTCTACAATGAATTGAGTTCTTCCGGTGACTGGCGTGTGTATCAGTCAGTTAAGTGCCATACGTGATACACGCTTGGGCGATCATGTCTCGAAAGAGACATGACTGACTGGGCTGAAGATTATCCCGCAGTAGGTTACTATTGCTTACTGCGGTAGACTGGTTGCCGACCAAGGCTATAGAACCCAATCTGTCCTGTTATTTAACCAACAACTGGAAGGAATAGAAATATTAATACTTTTCCCAAGGGTATTTGCGCGTAAGTGAATGCAATGAATTCAGCTGGAATTCGAACTTGGCTCCCCGGTTTCTCGTTCCGAGCCGATATCCACTGCACCACAACGCACATATCAAAGTAGAACAAATCTTAAAACAGGAAACAAAGAACCAATAATAAATATTTTAAAATAAGGATTTATTGTTTCCTTCAAAACAACGACAAAAAAGAAAAGAAAAAAGAACTTTAAAATTCCCAGAATAATGATGGCGGCATAGTATATGGCCTACAAAATTCTGTCACTAGTATTGTATGTGGTCTACCTTTTCAATGTGCCCTACAAAATTTCGTCACAGATGTTGTATTTGGCCAACCTTTTGTTGTGGCCTACGAAAGTCCGTTACTGGTATAGTATGTGGCCTACCTTTTGAATGTGGCCTAAGAAATTCTGTCACTGGTATAGAATGTGGCCCAACTTTTGAATGTGGCCAACGACTTTCTGTTACTGGTATTGTACGTGTCCTACCTTTTAAATGTGGCCTACGATTTTCTGTCACTGGTATTGTATGTGGCCTACATTTTGAATGTGGTCTACAGAATTCTTTCACTAGTATAATATGTGGCCGACCTTAAAAAGAACATTTAACTTATATATCTTCAAGGACATATGTCCTAATGGATATAAGTGTTGGTTAGTTCCAGTGATATGAGTTGAGAGTTCAATACCTTGCTACAGCAGGAGTGAACAAATGACTTAGACAGTTAATTTAAAGGGAGATAACGACATGGCTACTGGAAGTGGTATGGCACATGGAATGAGAATGATATACTCCTAGTTATCGAAATAAAGGTTCGGTTGAAAATTCAAAATTTTTAGCATCTGAGACTGAAACGTCGTAAACATGGAAATGATGATGAAGACAGAACGATCTAAATAAAATATTATAACGATCTGGTAAGGGTTAGTGTTAGGGTTAGGACAGAGTAAGTGTTAGGGTTAATAAAAATAATTAGTTTCAATAAATAGCTAAGTTCTTAGTGTTACTCAGGTAAAACATTCAAACTGGGTAGGCCACATACTATACCAGAATCAAAGAGTTAGGCCAAATATTATACCGGAACAAAAATGATATATACACGAAATGCGAAAGACCGTTTCGCCCAAAAACTCTGCTGTTGTCGGCTGCTGATGAAAGTTGCAAACGTGTGGATGCGTTGCCCTTGTACTTGGATTAAAGAGATCGGAATTTAATTAAACGTGCATTTGTTTAAACGTCTTTTAGTCTTGCTATATATATATATATATATATATATATACTATAATCATCCGCAGACAGATCTGTTTCGCTGTATTAGAGCTCATCAGTACGGCTTAGACTCCGGTCGCTTCCTAACCCAGGATTGAAACCTGACCGAATTGGCGTCAGTCGGCGATTCTACCCCTAGGCCACGAGCGTCCGGCAGAAGAAAGTAGGCTTTTTAGCGCGTATAAACACGCCCAATAGCTAGCGTGCTCCAATTCATTATCGAATGAGCGGTGCGTAAACGCCGGAGTAGCTACTGTTTACAAAGTCTACCATTCTTCCAGAGTGCTCAATCAGGTCGTGGGAGCGTAAATAGTCAGATCTGTTTCGCTGTATTACAGCTCATCAGTGCGGTGCGGCTGTATATATATATATAATTGAATATTTTACGTTGACAGAATCTATTTTGATCGACCGCATTTCAATCTTAATGTGTAATTATTATTTCATTTTTATTTCTTTCAGCGAATGTCGAGAAGGATGGTAAATGCATCACAGCAATATATAACTGATATACCTCAGTTGCCTAAAACACTGTGAAACGAACATGATCCCTAAAATTACCCTTTCTTCATGATGTACCATAAAAATACACCCAGAAAAGAAAAAAAATGAATCGCCAGGCTGTTTGTTTTCAACAGGCTTGATTAACAAATACACAAGTCAGGCAATTATTTCAAATAGTATGTGGGATATTTTGACAAATTTTGAACAATCTTGAGGTGATAAATCCAAAAATAACCACTGGTTGGTGATTGTGCTATATATCTGAAGATTCTTGATAAATTTCAAACAAGCGTATGTAATACAGTCGATCCTGACCGGGCATATCGACGGGCAGACATTTTCTTCTCTCTCTTTTTTTTTATAATGTTTTTCATGGCAACGTTTTAGATGAAGTTTCTTCCTAGATAGCTCGAATGCAAGAATGAAGTCGTGCTACTAAATTGGCGACCAGGTTTCAGCGTCTTCCTGTTCAACTAGATATTCTAGTCTAACAATTTTTTATCTCACAATTCTCAGACGTAGAACTCCGTTGCAAAAGAATTTCAATGCAATGTTAATCACTATGGTCTGTTTTCCTGAGTTCTGTTCCATTATTTTTCTTTTTTCTCATCAAAAATCTTTTCATTCACTTCGACTCCCTGTAATTCCCCAGCGTCCCAGTAATATTGACTGAGATGAAATGATTTTAAAAAAAAGTGTCCACCGAGAAACCATAATCTTCTATTCAAGCCACCAAAACAAAATAAAAATAAAAACCATTGGTTTCTACTTAATAAGATTTATATTTTTTAGCTCTCAATATTTACACGATGAAAGAATTCACTGAAAGTAATTTCAAATATAATGCGAAGAGGAAAGCTCACAAAATCGACAAAAAAACTCCCCAAAAAAAACAAAACAATGAAAGCATCACAAATAACCCTTATAAAACTTGTCCACCTGAATAACAGGTAGATAATTATTTGCTGATTGATATTTAGTAAAAAGAACATTTTGCTGATTTTTGGTAATATTCATATCTGCTCTGACTTCGTTTCTTAAAGTAAACAAAGACAATTTATTTACGAAATTTTACGAAATCCGTTACGAAATGGATTAACTGAGACATATATTAAATTTTTGATTAGATACACCCTTGTGCAAATTAATTGAAACAACCGCTTTAGTTTTCTTTTCTTTTATCATACGGTTAGTATTAGATCCACTGGAGTGATAGGGTGTACTCGGTTTCTCTTTTTACCTAGATTAGGTCATTTGCAGTGGTGTGCAGTAATATGAATCTATTTTCGTGGTGTATGATGAAAATTCTTCGGCCTTGAAACAATATTGCGTCATCTGTGATTGCATCAGATTTTTATCACGTCCAGACACTAATGTCCCGACTGTCGATTAGTTGTCCTAAGGCTATTGTCTGCGATGGACGTTACTCCGAGGAAGCGTGCGAAAATTGTAACGCTACATAAACACACTGGCAAGCCTTACAGAGAAATCGTGGATATTGTTGGCGTTTATTTGAACAACTTCTTTTTTTCCTTTATTGCACGTTTCACTTTTCTTCTTATTAAAATATTGTCATTCTCTTTCACTGCCTACATTTTTTAATTGCAGCAGCAAATGTAGGCCAGAGTTATGCGCTCTCGTTTGGGTGCCTCAGGTAACGTTTCAGCTCAGGGGAAAGACAAAGCAGTAATCTGACAAACATACTTTTCTTTGGTAAATATTCAAAACAACTTAGGAAATTATGAAGCATTTCGCTGATCAAACAGCGACATAAAAAATGATTATATAACCAAAAGACATTAAAAATATACAATAATTCAATTTAGATTCCATAGAAAAAGTGAAAAAAAATTGAAAAAGTAATGTTAAATTTAAAATTCCCTTCATTTCTGTTTCGTGCGCATGCGTAATTGCACTACCGTAAACAAATTTTGTCCGATGGAGTCCTAAAGGGCAAAACGCGTCACACGAAAGCATTTATCCACTTTGTTACACACGCACGCACGCACGTTAAATATACATGTTCTCCTATTTTAAGATAGAATTGTTCCTCGACTTTATATTAACATTATATTATCTGTTTTTTTAATCAAATTTTGATTTTTTTAAAATCGTATCACCCCGAGCAAGGCGGTAACGCTACTGATGTGCAGGGGGCTACATAAGAGTAAAAAGATTAAGTAGAAGAGAGTGAAGAGAAAGACGAACCAGTTAGAAAGGAACAAGAGAACGATGGGAATAAGGTTTAATGACAGTTGCAAATATGGAGAGAAAGGAAAGGATATACAGGGTGGTGAAGATTTAGGTATGAATCCAGCTCTTCTCCCCCAGCTATGGGTTAAAAATATTTTGTATCGCCAAGCCATTCTTATCTGAAAAAAAAAATAAGGTTTTACAATCTAAAAAATATTTCCTGGTTTTAAATAACCCAGAAAGGATTTGATAATCCGTAAAATACAACTCAATCAATCAAATCATAGATTATACCGCTTTCCATGCATCACTCGTATTTTTGAATTAGCACTTCTTAAAAAACAAAATGGAAAATTTTCAAGACAGAAAACAGAAACATGAAGGTTTTGATTGCATAGCAGTGCAATGAGTGTGTTATTTAAGTTTTTACTTTTTGAAAATGACAAGTAAATTTAAATTCGTAAGATCTAAATAAAAAACAGAACAATACAGTAAATCTAAAAATAAAAATAACAGCATTCGTAAAACAAACATGAATTTCATCAATGTAATCTGTTTGAAATAAAATCCGTTCTATAAACCTTCAATCGCAACAAATAATAATAAAAATAACTAAAATTAAATAAATATTTACCAAATTTTAAAAAAATAAAAAAGATACTATTGGGGTACTGAAAGTAAGACCAATCAACTCAGTGAAAAATTATATATATATATATATTGTGTGTGTATTTTGGCAGCATTTTTTCATTAATACAGGTTTCATTGAATAATATAGACAAGTTCTGTCTATTTATTTTGTGTAAGATCCGTTCGTATGATCTGATTAGCTTGATAGTGTTGTCATGGAAAGACGACAAGAAATCGCAATAATTGTTGATTTTTTTATCGGGTCTGAGCTTTCGGCTTACATAAGCCATTATCAAAGGATGAACATTTAATGTTCAGTGAACATAGAACATTTAAATTATTTTTAACAGTGTGGAGGTATACAGAGAAAATTAGACAGGTCCATTTTTTGTGTCGCACATGGCTGTAGGCCGAGAAGGAATGGTGGTAGTGGGTTTTTTGTTCAATTGAGTGTGTAGTGGCATGAGGGATTAGTCTGGGAACTGCTGCTACTATGGTGTAGGGGGTAAGTATAATAACTATGACCTTATGTAAGCCGAAAGCTCAGACCTGATAAAAAAATCAACAATTATTGCGATTTCTTGTCGTCTTTCCATGACAACACTATCAAGCTAATCAGATCATACGAACGGATCTTACACAAAATAGATAGAACTTGTCGATATTATTCAATGAAACCTGTATTAATATATATATATATATATATATATATATATATATATATATATATAGCATAATGAAGATCCACGTATACTATCTTAATATGTATAGGAAAAACTAGTCAAAAATTGTAAGTGCAAAAATGTATTTTTTTGACAGTATTTATTTATTTCTATTATATATATAATATTTCAGACGGACCTCGGCCTTTCATTAGATGAAAGGCCGAGGTCGGTCTGAAATATCATATATATATATATATAATAATAGAAATAAATAAATACTGTCAAAAACATATATTTTTAAACTTACACCTTTTTAGTTTTTCTCATATATATATATATATATATATATATATATATACTACCGGCCATAATTATTAGGCCATCCCAGTTTTTTAAAAAACTATTATTTCATACTAATTTTAGTATTTATTACCAAGTGGATAATTCTAAATGAAAATAGAATGGTTCTTTTGTTATTCTTACTTTGCAAAATTTTACAAGGCAGCCAGAAAGCCTTTGCTTCGGCCAGCCAATGAGAAGAAGAGACTAGCGTGGGGAAGTAAGCAGAAAAAAACTGGATTCGGAACAGTTCATTTTATTGTACCATGTTATTGTGCAGTATTAACACATTTAATGTTAAAGGATTTGTAAAAATAATAACAGGAATTATCTGCTTGGGATATTGAGCTATGCTGTTTCCAAGAAACTAAAATCAAAGTAAAACTTGCCATTAATATTGAAGACAGAACGCTCATATTAATGAGTTTTGGAAGCGCATCAAATATTGTGGAAATGATTTTGCCATCAATAGCCAATTTAAGAATAACAACCATAGACATTTGATTTTATCCTATTTGTTTTTATTACCTGGGAACTTATTTTATCAAAAAAATATTGATACTAATTCATTCAGACGAAAATGCATTGAAACTATTATAATCTATGAATCTCTTGCGATTAATATACAACCTGACTTCTTCAGTCTAAGTTCTTGTTAGACTGATGCTGAAATAATGTGGGGTAACTGTTTTAGAGCTCAAGACAAATAGGAAGGAATTTGAATGCACTTAGGCTAAAGGTCAGTTAAAGGCTATACGTGATAAACGTTTTGGGCGATAATGTCTCTTTAGAGACATGACTGATTGGGCAGATGATTATCCTGCAGTAGGTTGCCATTTATTTCTGCGGTAGACTGGTTGCCAGCCAAGGCTATAGAACCTAATATGTTCTATTATTTGACCCATAGCTAAAAGTAGAAGAGATGTATTATATTATTACGTAATAACTAGTGGGAGATCAGTTTATTACTTCATAACAATATAAAACCGATCCCCCACTTTATGATCAGTAGAAGCGTTAATCATGATTTCAACTATTATATTCAGTCAGTCAGTTAAGTGCCATACGTGATACACGCTTTGGGCGATCATTTCTCGAAAGAGACATGACTGACTGGGCAGGAGATTATCCCGCAATAGATTGCCATTACTTTCTGCGGTTGCCAGTCAAGGATATAGAACCCGATTTGTTTTATTATTCAACCCATACTTGGAGGGAAGAGATGGATTACTACCTTCCCCAAGGGTATTTGTGCGTAAGTGAAAATTCGAACTCGGCATCTCGATCTCTCGTTCCGAGTCGATATCCACTGCACCGCAATGCACATCCCCAGGCTAAAGGTATAAATGTTAAAATACAGAGAACCGCACCATGTGTAAGTGAAATGAATATGTTGGTCAACTAAAGCATACATATTGAAAAGTGGCACCAAAATTCCATCACTCCCAAGTAGAAGAATTTTTGAACAAATTTGGAAAACTTGAAAATTCTACGTGAATTAACAAAAGTCAGGAAGGTTTGAGTAAGTTGCCGAAAATCTCTCTGATTTGGATTGTGTCTTTAAACCGAAACATCCCATGTCAAAAACAAGAGTTTTCCTGGTTGTCTTTTATATTTATCGGATTCGTAACCAAATTTAGACCACATTTTCTCCTTCTTTGTAACTGATATGTCCCGGAAAGGGATATATATATATATATATATATATATCATTTGATGTAGTTAAGTAGTTTAGGCAAATGTGACCGGGTAGAACAATCTAGTAAGTGGACGTAATGTACGGTACTCGTCGTATGCAGCATCCTGTGAGGTAGGTGTAGTCAATAGCTGTAGACCAATTGACCTCTAGTGGCAGATCTCTAGTGGTAGACCAATAGATCTCAGGATCTCTGGAAGTCCTCGCCTTAGTCTATATTTATGGCTGACACCAGCCATTCACATTCCAGTGAGGAGTAACCAAGGAGTATACATATTTAATACCTATTAATTACATCAGTAAGTATCAGATCCAGCCATATTGTTTGGATAGGATGGTTGTCCTGAGGCTAAAATTCATTGAATATTTGCTATTTTTTTTTTATTTTATTCAATTTTATTTTATTTTCCAATATTTGTTTCCATATTTTCTTTTATAACATTTACATAACTAAAACTAAATTTCCGGTGTATGACTGTTCTTACCCAGTTATTTTTTTTTTATATTAATTTTGATTCAGTTTGCTTTAATTTTTATAGAAATATTTTCGGCATAATGTTTAACTTCAGCATCTTATGGATATCAATTGACAAAGGTCATGTTGCGAATCCCGTAACTCAATGTGGCATCATAAGTACTGGAACCATAACGATAGTGTTGTGTCTAGGGCAAAGATAATCAGACGGAATCTGTTCCTCCTCAAACTGGTTTCCCTATCTTAGACTAGTTTCAAATCGAAGGCAAGAGTGCCTAGCGTACTTACCAGAGGAATGTCGAACAATGTCTATTCCAAAAAGATTAACACGAAGTGAACGAAACAGAATCACGCTGTGTACATTTTCAGCACCGATATCTGTTACACTACCCGGATAACGACAGTGGCAAAAAGTCTGCTGAATTTTCTTGTTTTCTTGCCGGTTTCAGAACTGATCAGCACTTGACAGCATCGTTGTTTTCGTGGCTTCGGGTAGGGAAACGAATTAAGTATAAGGACTCATCTAAAATGATAATTCTCGGTGCTCGTTCGGTGGTGTTGAGTCAGCGGTGTTGAGTCGGCCATGTTATCCTGCACCCTCATGCCATGTACACACAGCCGAATCATAATTCGTTTGTAAGAAAGATGTTTTTATATGGACAGCTATATTATGGAACGGGCTTCTGCGTTCACTACCGTGTTAACCTCTTCAAGCGTTATATCAAAAACTTTTTACATTAAGTGGCTG
Source organism: Ascarosepion bandense (assembly GCA_037127315.1). Taxonomy (NCBI): domain Eukaryota; kingdom Metazoa; phylum Mollusca; class Cephalopoda; order Sepiida; family Sepiidae; genus Ascarosepion; species Ascarosepion bandense. The sequence continues at coordinate 503,698 of JBBBDQ010001864.1, read as the reverse complement.
TTGAGCCTTGTATTAATGAGCAACACTAAAAGAAAAGCGGCCGAAAATCTACTCGACTTTTCCTCTTCAATTGCAGATTCGCACTTATTTTAATTCAGCTCTCCCCTTGAGGCTTTTTGTTCTTTTATTTGTTGAAAGACGTTTTAAAAGTATTCCAAGTCCGCCAACGATGATGGGTATAATCTATACATTCGTATACCACAAATTTATATTGATGAATGTAACATTCGGATTTGTGATAATAAAATTATTTGTAATTAATTACTTTTCTTCTGATTTTCAATGTAATTTTTTTTAATAATCATATTGCCCCAAGCAAGATATTTTACTGACACTGTTTTGCAGGGGGTTACATAGAAGGAAAGTTAGGAGAAAGAGTGACAGGTTGTGGAGGTGTCAGGAAGTGGGTAAGAGAAGGATGAGAATACTGATGAGAGTGGAGTGGACGGAGAAAGGAGCATCAGAGAGAGGATGCAGGTTAGTGAGATAGGAGATGACTATTGACTCTACAGTTAAATTTTTTGAGATTGTAGCTGTCTGGGAAGCAAGTAAATGGAAGGGAATTCCATAGGCGGGAAGTGCGAGAAAAGAATCTACTAGTGTGGAATTTGCGTTTACAATTTATTGGTTTCACAGTAAAAGAATGGGACCTAGTTGCTATTCTTGTGGCTCGAGTAAATCCATATATAGGGGGCACCAGGGAGCTAAGTTCATCGGAGCAGAGGCCGTGAAAGTATTTGTAGAAGAGACACAGGGAAGCCACATTGCGCCAGCGAGAAAGTGACGGTATCTGAGCTGCCAAGTCGGGATCTATCATTTTAAATATTCTCTGTTGGATTTTGTCAAGGATTAAAAAAAAAAATAACGTTCTTTCTTTAATGGAGTTTACCGAAGTAGAGCGAATGAGGAATCAGAATTTTCGATTCGCTCTACTTCGGTAAACTCTATTAAACTCCGATAAGGACCCAAAAGGACTTTATTATTTTAGAAGTTGTATAGAGAATTGACAGCCCTGATTATAGAGAATATGTGAAAAGACTTTAACGAAAATTTAATGAATACGTAAAAAGACCTTAACGAGAATTGAAGAGTTCTGTTACTTTAATGAAACTTAGAAAGGACATTCTTATTTTGAATAATATTTTTAAGATTGGAAACTCTGATATTTTGAAAACAAGCTCTCTCTCTCTCTCTCTCTCTCTCTGTTGTAAACCAACATTCCAACAACTGTATTATCTGCTCCTGTGAAAAAAAAAAAAGAAAAAAAAAGAAAAAAGAAAAACGTTTTTTTTTTTTTTATATATAAAGACATTCGTCGTAACTCTCCAGGCGTGTTCGACCTTGTTCATTTATTTTATTAATGTTTTTTTGTTTTGGTGCCGTATTTATTTTTTATTTTTTTTAACCACAAGTGTGCAATAGTGTCCGGAATGGCTCTAAAAGGCGACTACTAAAATTGCACGACACGACCTCTCGGATTTCACAACGTGGGACAGTGGCGCGATGTTGCAAGAGACGTCTTGTAAACCAGCTTCTGTGACGACATCATCGGACGAGATCGTCACGACCAGCAACAGCGACCGAACCAACCGGCCAGCCGGGTGGCAGTGTCAGAACTGGGAGCGTCACGACCGTCAACGAGAACGAGCGTCACAATGAGACGGCCAGCCCCGGGCATAAGGCGTCCAGAAGGGATAGGCTCGTTTACTAGTAGCATCACACAGTGAAGAGAATTTAGCTAGTCTGCTCCTGTATCCACACAAAATTTAAAGGTTGTAACTTGATGTAAAAACCTAAAGTTTTATACCAAAAATAAACATCATTAATTCGTTTGTGTTATCTTCTAATTATACCAAAAAGAAGCAACACAACAGTGGTCAACTGACAAGCCTCTTCCCTTTTTCAAATCTCCTAGCCAAAACAACTGTCCTTAACTCCTACTTCATATTCCTACTCTTACTCCTACTCCTACCAAAAAGAGGAAGGAACAAAGTCTTTACGTTCTGCTACTACACAAACCATGAACTCTAAACTTTTGTGGAGATTTCAAATACCTACATTTCTCTACGAACAATTTTAACTACAAAACTGCATGCATTTTCTCAATGAACATTTTCTTTTCGCAAATACATTATTTTGTTCAGTTAACATAATTTTACTTATATTATCCTTCTTACACATTTGTCATTCTGTGAATGAATCTTTGCTTTAATGTACACACGAAATATTTTATACTTTCACATTTCAGCAATCAACCTTCAACCTTCTGAAATTTAGATTGTGGGGACTTCGGACGTGTCTGACACAAGGCCTTACCAAGCATCACCGAGGCCCCTACAAGAGGCAAGAGATCTTCTAGTGAAACTGATTTTTTTTTCCGTAGGACAGGTTTTCGGCTATTTAGTCTTCAGGATGTGCGTTGTGGTGCATTGGATATCGGCTTGGAACGAGAAATCGGGGAGCCGAGTTCCAATTCTAGCTGAATTCATTGGATTCACTTACGCGCAAATACACTTGGGAAAGGTATTAATCCGTCTATTACCTCCAGTTATGGGTTAAATAACAGGACAGATTGGGTTCTATAGCCTTGGTCGGCAACCAGTCTACCGCAGAAAGCAATGGCAACCTACTGCGGGATAATCTTCTGCCCAGTCAGTCATGTCTCTTTCGAGACATGATCGCCCAAGCGTGTTTCACGTATGGCACTTAACTGACTGAGTCTAATTTCAATGCGTTTAAACTTTGAAGTATTGCTAAAGTGACATTAGCGCACACAAATTCAATTGTTTTTGTTAAATGTTGTAAGATGTGTGTGCTAATTATTATTCCAAAGAAAATGATATTTATATATATATAAAAAGAACGAACATACACACACACACACACACGCACACGCACACGCACACACACACACACACACACACACACAGAGGGAAAGATAGACAGGAGAAAGCAGTACATGACGTGATTGTTATACTCAAGCAAATGAATGGCATACTAGGGTCTGCAAGAAATGGTAGAAGGGTCAAATTTATTAAGAGTTACAAGGGAAAGGAAGATGTGGAGGACTATGATATTATACGTCCTGAAGGAACACGGCATATAACAGAAGTTAAAGTCAAGAGTTTATTTTTTTAAATATTCCGACCCGTAGGTATAGAACGTAATTTAGATTAAACAAGAAATTGATTGTGTGAATCATTTGCTAAACATTGCATTATTGAAAACTAGCAGTATAGTCCGGTGTTGCTCGGGTATAATGAAAGCTCAGACTCTTTGGACGTTGGCAATAAAAAAAAAGCAATAGTTGTTTCTAGTTAAAGCGAAACCGTAGACTGAAAGAGAAATGAATGGATGTAAGTCAAATTTTGATTTCCTGCTATCGATATCAAATAGGTTTTTTCATCGTAAACTGAATTTTGAAGGCTAAATAAGCCCGCTGAGTAAATGGTATCATGGCTGAGACTAAGAACGACAATTATATATATATATATTATCGATTTTCTGCACTATTGTAAGAACTGCAACCTTGGAACTTTTGAATATCGTTTCTTATGTCTTTGTCTATGAGTGTATGAAATTTGATTAAAATCGGACCACTCCTTCTATAACCCGATTTTTTCGATTATCGATTTTCGATATTTATCGGGGGAGTACCTCGACACAAAACCTAGTTAAGAACACTCGCAGACGCTTAGAGTACAACTGTGTAAATTTTTAAGCCGTTTCGAAGTCTATAGGTAACAGATCCACACACACAGACAAAGTTCCATTTATAGATAAGTTTAGATAACGTAAAATTTAAGTTTGAGTTTGAATTTTGTTTATCGGCATATCAACCTCTGTGGGTTATTTAATGCCAAAAAGTTGGGGTTTTAAGGTATTTTTTTTAAATATTCGGTTATGGTGAGAAGGTTGATTCAGTTAGATTTTGATGAAAAAAAAACATTAAATTATTATTTTCGAAAACTGAAGATGTCTTCCAGCTTTGAATTAAAAATGTATTTCTGGTAATAATTTTTTCCTTAAAAATGTATATTTCACTATAAAAGTATTTTTATGTATTTATTTCTATAAAAGTCTTTATTTATACTTTCATAGTATTTTGACCCAGCTTTGGGGATAAACTATTTGCCTATAGTTGGGACCCTAATAGGTGCGACCACTCCAGGTCAAGGTGGACTTGGGAACAACAGCAATTAAGAGGTGGTTCCATGCTTCACACAACCTCCCAGCTAGAGGTCTTGCTGCCGGATGCAGTTTATTGTCATACCCAGGACCACGTAAACTAATATACATATATATATTTAAAACATTTCTTAATCTAATTTCAGACAATACTATAATAATGGGGTATCTAGTTAGTCAACGATAGATAACACACATTTTTTCAATGTACCGTTCCTCTTTGGTATGTTGACGATTATGGCTCTCAACTAGTTTCAATCGGTTGTATCTTTTAGCAAAATTTGGCTTGTTACTATCGCCAAGCAAAGGATGTGAATTGTGGTGCAGTGGATATCGACACGGAACGATAAATAAGGGAGCCGAGTTCAAATTTCCGTTGAATTTCTTGCATTCACTTTCGCACAGATACCCTTGGGAAAAGGTATTAATCCATTTCTTTCCTCCAGTTATGAGTTAAATAACAGGACAAATTGAGTTCTAAAGCCTTGGTTGGCAACCAGTCTACCGCAGAAAGCAATGGCAAATTACTGCGGAATAATCTTCTGCCCAGTCAGACAGGATCGCCCAAAACGTGTGTCACGTATGGCATTAAACTGACTGACTACAATTCCATATTTTCTCATCCATTTACACATTCCCTTGAGGTAGGTTACACTCTGTTGATTTTGGTATATGGGTCGCTTTTAATATATCTTGGGAGTATAACATTCACCATTGTCGATTAGAGGTTTCAACTATCATTTTCTGATTTTAAATATAAGTGTCTTTCAACACGGCTGTGAATGCTGGACAATATCATCAAAGATGAAGGAAAAACTTGAAGCAGCTGAAATGTGGTTCTACAGAAGGATGCTGCGGATATCTTGGACCGAGCATGTGAGCAATGATGACGTTTTGGAAAGGATAGAAACAAAAAGGAAATTAATATTGAGCATCAGGAAGAGGCAACTGAAGTCCCTGGGATATGCAATGAGGAAGGAGGACTTAGAAAACCTGATACTAACAGGCCAGATAGAGGGAAAATAGACAGAGGAAAGCAGTGGATAACATATTTGAAGGGCCTGGGCAGGTGGATGATAAAACAGGGGTTTATACAGTAGAGAGCTAATACACAGTCTTTCATTACACTGCTATATAGAGAAAATAACTGATAAATAGCATTTCACGACTCTTCTTTAAACACTAAAAAGCTCATACGAAGCCGTTCACTACTGTTCTTTTTACAGTAAAGAACTAATAGATAGCATGTCACTACTCTTTATACAGTAAATAACTAAGAGATAGCGTTTCTCTACTCATCTTTATACAATAAATTGTTAATACAAAGCTGTTCACTACTCTTCCTTATACAATAAAGAACTAATAGAAAGCATTTCACTATACTACTTTATACAGTAATGAGCTAATATATAGCTGCTTATACCCGTCTTTATACGGTAAAGAACTATCATTTAAATACGGACCTCAAATGGAATGACTATATCGAATCCATTGCTAAATCCGCTGCTATGAAAGTCGGTTCTCTGTGTAGGGCCCGGAAGTTTTTTCCGTCTAAATCTATCCTGCACATTTATAAATCTACCATCCGCCCGTGCATTGAATACTGCTGCCATATCTGGTCGGGTGCCCCTGCTGTTCTCCTCGGGCTTCTCGATAAGGTTCAGAGGAGGGTCTGTAATGTGATAGATACCGACTTGGCAGACCGCCTGCAATCTCTCTCCCACCGGCGCGACGTGGCTTCCCTGTGTCTCTTCTATAAATACTTTCACGGCTTCTGCTCCGATGAACTTAGATCACTGGTGCCCACTAAATACGAATTTGCACGAGATACTAGATTAGCAACTAGATCTCACCCTTTTACAGTGAAACCGATAAAATGCAGCCGTAACTTTTAGTCCAACAGTTTCTTTCCTCGCACTTCCCGACTGTGGAATTCTCTTCCAAACGATTGCTTCCCCGACGGCTACAATCTCCAGGAGTTTAAATGTAAGGTCAATAGACACCTCCTAACACACTAACCTGCTCCCATTCTATCAAACACTCTACCCATCTGCCCAACCCTCATCTTCAGTATCCTTACTCATCTGTCACCATCCTCCTGACATTCCCTATGTCTAACCACTCCTTCTCTTTACCTTCCCCTATGTAGCCCCATGCGCAATAGTGGCAGTTGAATGCCTTGCTTGGGGTGAGATGATTAAAAAAAAACAAAAAAAACTTTTCTTTATACTATAAAGAGTTAATACGAAACCGTTTATAAGTATTCTTTATACAATAAAAAAACTAATAGCATTTCACTACATTTCTTTATACAGTAAAGAGCTCATACAAAACCGTTATCTAATCTTTTTTATAAAATAGAAAATTTATAGATAGCATTCCACTGTCTTTCCTTATACAGCAAAGAAATAATACATAGCCGTTCACTAAATTTCTTTATGCAGTATAGGGGTTATTATTCTGCCTTTCACTATTCTTTTTTATACAATTAAGAACTAATACATAGCATTTACTCTTCATCTTTATAGAGTAAAGAGTTAATAAAAAGCCATTTACTACTTTTCTTTATACAATAAAGAACAAATAAATAGCATTTCACCACTATAACAATGTAAAGAAGTAATACATATCCGCATACTATTTTTCTTTATAAAGTATAGAGCTAAATCATAGCCGTTCAATACTCTTCTTTATAGAGTAAAGCGTTAATAGATAGCATTTTACTATGCTTTTTATAAGAAAATAATTAATACGAAGCCGTAAATTCTCTTTTTATACAAAAAAGAACGGATAGATAGCATTTCATTACACTTCCTTTTGCAGTAAAAAGTAAATACAAAGGTGTCCACTACCCTTTATGGAATAAAAAAACGAATAGATAGTGTTTCTCTATCGTTCTTTATAAAGAAAAGAGCTTATATAAAGCAGTTCACTACTCTTCCTTATAGAATAAAAAACGAATAGATAGTATTTCACTATCGTTCTTTAAAAGAAAAGAGCTTATATAAAGCAGTTCACTACTCTTCCTTATAGAATAAAAAACGAATAGATAGTATTTCACTATCTTTCTTTATACAGAAAAGAGCTTATATAAAGTAGTTCACTGCTGTTCTGTACAGAAAAAAAAACGAATATATAGTATTTTACTATCTTTCTTTATACAGAAAAGAGCTTATATAAAGCAGTTCACTACTCTTCTTTATAGAATAAAAAACGAATAGATAGTATTTCACTATCTTTCTTTATACAGAAAAGAGCTTATATAAAGCAGTTCACTACTCTTCTTTAAAGAATAAAAACCGAATAGATAGTATTTCACTATCTTTCTTTATACAGAAAAGAGCTTATATAAATTAGTTCACTACTGTTCTGTACAGAAAAAAACGAATATATAGTATTTCACTATCTTTTTTTATACAGAAAAGAGCTTATATAAAGCAGTTCACTACTCTTCTTTATAGAATAAAAAACGAATAGATAGTATTTCACTATCTTTCTTTATACAGAAAAGAGCTTATATAAAGCAGTTCACTACTCTTCTTTATAGAATAAAAAACGAATAGATAGTATTTCACTATCTTTCTTTATACAGAAGAGAGCTTATATAAAGCAGTTCACTACTCTTCTTTATAGAATAAAAAACGAATAGATAGTATTTCACTATCTTTCTTTATACAGAAAAGAGCTTATATAAAGTAGTTCCCTACTGTTCTGTACAGAAAAAAAAAACGAATATATAGCATTTCACTATCTTTCTTTATACAGAAAAGATCTTATATAAAGCAGTTCACTACTCTTCTTTATAGAATAAAAAACGAATAGATAGTATTTCACTATCTTTCTTTATACAGAAAAGAGCTTATATAAAGTAGTTCACTACTGTTCTGTATAGAATAAAAAACGAATAGATAGTATTTCACTATTTTTCTTTATACAGAAAAGAGCTAACATAAAGCAGTTCACTACTCTTCTTTATGCAATAAGGAACTAATAGATAGCATTTCATAACTCTTATTTATAAAGTAAAGACCGAATATCATCCTTCATGACTCTGTTTTATACAGTAAAGGAATAATTGTGAGCATTTCACTACCCTTCATTATACACTAAATAACTAATACATAGCCGTTCACTAATCTAATTTATAACATAAAGAGCTATTACACAGCCGTTCACTACTGTTTTTATACAAAGAAATGATAATAGATAGCATTCTAGTACACTTTAGTAGAGCTCATAAAAACCGTTCACAACTTTTCTTTATAAATAAAAAACAAATAGATAGTATTACGCTACACTTCTTTATGCAATAAAAAGAAAATACAAAACCATTCAGTACTTTTCTTTATACAATAAAGAACTAATAGATAGTATTTCCCAACACTTATACAGTAAAGAACTAATACTTAGCCGTTCACTAATCTTCTTTATGCAGTAAATGGCTAAGACACAGCATTTCACTACTCATCTTTATACAGTAACGTAGTATTTCACTTCTTCTTCTATGTGCCCTGTCCCTTCAGGACGTAGGCGATCATGGATCTCCACGTCTCCCTATCCCTTGTGGCTCTTAGTATGTTTGCTCCTGTTGCTCCTGGCAACCCCCGTTCCGTCATCCACCTGATCAGACTCTGCAGATATGTTATCCGCTGCCTTCCTCTGTCTCTCCTTCCTTCTATCTGACCAGTATCAGGTTCTCCAGGCTCTCCTTCCTCATTGCATGTCCCAGGAACTTCAGTTGTCTCTTCCTGATGCTCAGCATCAATTTCCTTTTTGTTGCCATTCTTTCTAACACTACGTCGTTGCTTGTATGCTCAGTCCACGATATCCGTAGCATCCTTCTGTAGAACCACATTTCAACCGCTTCCAGTTTTTTCCTCATTTTCTATGATATTGTCCAGCATTCACAGCCGTACTGAAGAACTGACATCACGTAGCAGTCTAGCACTCTTTTCTTCGTTTCTGTTGAGATCTTCCTGTGTGTTAGTATTTTGCTCATCTTCTGGAACGCGTCCTTTGCCATGCCAATTCGCCTTCGGATCTACGTGTTGCACTTTCCATCTCCTGTTAGAACACTTCCTAGGTACTTAAATTCTTGGACTTGTTTGATTCTGTTACCCCCCCCCCACCTGTATTTGGCATTTTGGGTTGTATCTTTTGCTGATGACCATGCACTCAGTTTTCTTAAAGTTTATTTGTAGTCCCTTCTTGTCATTCTCCACTGCTACTTTCTGTATGAGATCTTGCAGTTTCCTTTCCGTGTCCGCAATCAGTACTGTATCGTCCGCGTATCTTATGTTGTTCAGGTTGTGGCCTCCAATAATAAATCCTGGTGTGTCATCTAGGGTCCTCAAAATATTCTCGCTGCATAGGTTGAATAAATCCGGTGAAAAGACACATCCTTGTCTTACGCCTTTTTCTATCTTTGTGTATCTACTGAGGTCGTTACCTGTCCGTATGCAGGCCGTTTGCTGCCAGTAGAGATTCTTGATTATTCTGATATCTTTGCCGAAAATGTCGAGGTTGCCTATCATTTCCATCAATTCTTTGTGTCGTATTTTGTCGAATGCTTTCGCGTAATCAATGAAGCACACTACTCTTCTTTAAACAGTAACGAACTAATACAAAGCAGGTCACAACTCTTCTTTATAATACATAGCCATTTATGCTCTTCTTTATATTGTAAAAAAACTAATAGAAAGCATTTCATTGCTCTTTATAAAAGAAAGATCGAATACAAAGCCGTTCACTAGTCTTATTTATTAAATTAGAAATAATATATAGCATTTCACTTCTCTTGTTTATATAGTAAAGAGCGAATATAACGCCGTTTACTAATCCTTTTTATACAATAAAAAACTAATACATAGTATTTCATTACTCGTCTTTATACAGTAAGGAACTAATACAAAGCCGTTCACTACACTTATTTATACAATAAAGAACGGATAGACACAAATTCACTACTCCTCTTTATACAGTAAAGAACTAATACAAAGTAAAGAGATAATACATAGCCGTTTCATACTCTTCTTTATACAGTAAAAACCAATAGATAGAATTCTTATTAGTAAAAAACTGCTATCTTTATTTTATAAAGACGAGTGGTGAATTGATTTGTATTAGCTCTTTCGTGATGAAGAGGTATAGTGAAATGATATTTATTAGCCCTTTTCTGTATAAAGACGATTAGTGAACGTCTACGTATTAATTCTTAACTATATAAAGAATATTATTAAACGGATATATATTATCTATTTACTATATAAAGAAGAGTAGTAAACAGCGAAAGAAATTATTATTAGTGGTGTTGTTGATTTTGCAGTTTATTGTAAGTGGCGATATGAGAGCTGATTAGAAATATTTTAATACTCAGATGCTTGTAAAATCCGGAAAATAGAAACACTAGCTGGAAATTGGGAAGAAAAGAAAAATATATTGTTTTTCATTGTTATTCAGAAGCGAAATTTGACCGGTAAAAGTGGAAAACAACGACAGTCAAAACAAATTGTCAGAAACCTTTGACGGGGTTAAGGAGGTCAGGACTTGACTACGAGAATAAAAATAAATAATAAATCTCACTGGAATTAAAATTTCCAAGCTAAAGGATGGATTTGCTGACGTAATCAGTTGAATTAAGAAGAAAAGGACGAAGAGAAAATTGCGTCAGATGTGGTGTTGTTGCCTCATTCGTTGAACCAAAACTATCCATCTCGAGATGTGTAGGTGGAAGAAATCTCATTGGTCAAAGATCTGATTTGCAGAAAAATACTCCGGGTTTCTTAGCAAAAGAGAATTGGGGACAAGTATAAAAACCGGAATCCCAGTGAGAAAAATCAGTAGGAGTTGCAGAGCGAAAAAGGCAAGACGAATTTACTACCGCTGTCGCCAAAACACCCCACTTCGGTCGTAAAGCTTCGGCAAAGAGCCCTGAAAATATTTTTTTTTGGGGGGTGAAAATCGAAAACTTCGCTCCTTTGTGAACATTGAATTCGCCAATTGTACATTCTTTTTTTATACATATATATATATAAAGACTCTTTCCGCAACTTATTCAGGCATAATAGAAATTATTATAATTTTTTTTCTTTTTGGTGACGTATATATTTTTTTAACCAATGTACGCGCTCGTCCATCCTGGTTCGACGTGATAAAGACACAGCTGGTTTGAGGTGGTAGAGAAACGGCTACCGTGTTTTCAACATGTCTTTTCTGAGATCAAAGAACACAGCGTGGGCTGGGAAGTTCACTGTTGTAATAGACGTCTTGAGGACCAGCTGCTGTGACAAGGCCATCATCACGATTAACGACCCGAGAGCGTCGTCATAACTGGTGCCATTTCGACAGCATCAACCCTGACTCAGGTTCCAGTCATCATCATCACAACAGGTTCCGGACCAGGAGCAGCGAGCCAGCCGGATGACAGTGTTACATATTAGCACTTTACTGCACAAAGAAGATTAGTGAACGGCTACGTATTAGATTCTTTACTGTATAAGGAAGGGTAGGAAATGTTATTTATTCGTTCTCTTGTATAAAGAAGAGCAACGAATGTTTTTAGCTCTTTACTGTATAAAGAAGAGCTAAAAACATTCGAAGAAGTCGTAGATAGCATTTCAAAACTCTTTATACAGTAAAGAGCGAATACAAAGCCGTTCACTACTGGTCTTTATAAAATAAAAAACTAATAGATAGCATTTCACTAATCTTCCTCATACTCATCTTAATAGATAATAGATTCTTTATACAATAAATAACTAATAGAGAACATTTCTCGACACTTCATCATACAGTAAAGAACGAATACAAATCCGTGTACGACAGTTAAGAGCTAATACATAGCCGTTCATTAATCTTCTTCATACTGTACAGAGGTAATGCAAATCTGTTCGCTAATCTTCTTTATACAGTAAAGGACGAATAGATAACATTTCACTACACTTCTGTTTACAGTAAAGAGCTGATACAAAGCCGCCCACAACATTTCTTGATGCAGCAAAGAACAATTAGATAGCATTTATTTCAGTGCTCATCATTATACAGTAAAGAAGCAATACAAAGCTGTTTACTACACTTCTTTAGACAGTAAAGAGCACGTATTTAGCCGTTCAATACTTTTCCTTTTACAATAGAGCTAAAAGATAGCATTTCCCTTAAGCAGTAAAGAAGTAATACGTAACCGTTCACTAATCATCTTTATGCAGCGAAAAACTGATACATATCCATTCACTACTCTACATTATTCAGTAAATAGCTACTACACAGAAGTTCACTAGTCTTTTTAATGAAGTAAAGGGCGAATAGATAACATTACTCTACACTTCTTTATAGAGTAAAGAGTAATTCTTTATAGAGTAAAGAGCTAATATACAAGCGTTAATTACTCTAATTTATACAATAAAGAACTAATATGTCACATTTCACAACTTTTCTTTATCTAGTAAAGAGCTATTACAAAGCCGTTCACTACTCCTTTTATCTAAATCTAAACTTATTTAGAAATGGAACTTTGTGTGTGTGTGTGTGTCTGTGTGTGTGTGTGTGTGTGTCTATGTGTTCGTTACCTATAGACTCCGAAACAGCTGAACCGATTTTCTGGAAAATTTACACAGTTTTACTATAAGCGTCTGCGAGTGTTCTTAGCTAGGTTTTGTGTCGAGGTACCCCGATAAATATCGAAAATTGAAAATCGAAAAAATCGGGTTATAGAAGGAGTGGTCCAATTTTAATCAAATTTGATACACTCATAGACAAAGACATAAGAAACGATATTCAGAAGTTTCAAAGTTTCAGTTCTTACAATAGTGCAGAAAATTTGATATCGATATCAGGAAATCAAAAGTTGACTTACACCATTCATTTTTCTTTCAGTCTACGGTTTTGCTTTAACTGGAAACAACTATTGCTTTTTAGCTTTTCATGCCAATGTCCAAAGAGTCTGAGCTCCAGGACCATGGATTAGTTTTAAAGCTTTCATTACACCCAAGCAACGCCGGGCTATACTGCTAGTTTTCAATAATACAATGTTTAGCAAACGATTCACACAATCAATTTCTTGTTCTATCTAAATTACGTTCTATACTAACGGGTCGGATATTTAAGAGCTAATCCGTTCGCTACTCTTCTTTGATGAATGGATAGCATTTCTCAATTCGTTATAAAGTAAAGATCGATCAGAAAATCGTTCACTACTAGATTTTATACAATAAAAAAATAATAGAATGCATTTCACGATATTTCTTTATACAGAAAAGTGCTAATATAAAGCCGCTTCCTACTCTTTTTTTATACAATAAAGAACTGATAGATCGGGTTTCACTACTTTTCTTTAAACGGTACAGAACTAATCCATAGCCGTTCATTACTTTTCTGTGTGCAATAAAGTTCAAATACGCAGCTGTTCACTACTCCTTTTCATACAACAAAATGGATAGCATTTCACTACACTTCTTTCTACAGTGAAGAGCTAATAAAAAGCCGTTCGCTACTCTTTTTATACAATCAATACACTTATAGATGACATTTCACAACACTTCATCATACAATAAAGAACTAATACATAGCCGTTCACTAATCTTCTTTATACTGTAAAGAGGTAATGTAAATCTGTTCGCTTTTCTCCTTTATACAGTAAAAAGCTAATAGATAGCACTTCACTACACTTTATTTATACAGTAAAGATCTAATAAGAAGTCATTCACTACACTTCTTTACCCAGAACGTAGTTAATACATAGCATCAACTACACTTCTTTATACAGTAAACATCTAATACGAAGTCTTTCACTATTCTTCTTTTCCCAGAACGTAGCTAATACATAGCATCAACTCCTCTTCTTTATACAGTAAACATCTAATACGAAGTCTTTCACTATTCTTTTTTACCCAAAACGTAGCTAATACATAGCATCAACTACACTTCTTTATACAGTAAACATCTAATACGAAGTCTTTCACTATTCTTCTTTACCCAGAACGTAGTTAATACATAGCATCAACTACACTTCTTTATACAGTAAACATCTAATAAGAAGTCTTTCGCTATTCTTCATTCCCCAGAGCGTAGCTAATACACAGCATTAAATACTCTCCTTTATAGAGTAAACATCTAATACGAAGTCTTTCACTAATCTTTTTTAAACCAGAACGTAGCTAATACATAGCATCAACTACTCTTCTTTATACAGTAAACATCTAATCCGAAGTCTTTCACTATTCTTCTTTACCCAGAACGTAGCTGATACATAGCATCAACTACTCTTCTTTAAAAAGTACACATCTAATCCGAAGTCGTTCACTATTCTTCTTTCCCCAGAACGTAGCTAATACATAGCATCAACTCCTCTTCTTTATGGAGTAAACATCTAATACGAAGTCTTTCACTATTCTTCTTTACCAAGAACGTAGCTAATACATAGCATCAACTACACTTCTTTATACAGTAAACATCTAATCCGAATTCTTTCACAATTCTTCTTTACCCAGAACGTAGCTAATACATAGCATCAACTACTCTTCTTTATACAGTACACATCTAATCCGAAGTCTTTCACCATACTTCTTTCCCCAGAACGTAGCTAATACATAGCATCAACTACACTTCTTTATACAGTAAACATCTAATCCGAAGTCTTTCACTATTCTTCTTTCCCCAGAACGTAGCTAATACATAGCATCAACTACACTTCTTTATACAGTAAACATCTAATACGAAGTCTTTCACTATTCTTCTTTCCCCAGAACGTAGCTAATACATAGCATCAAATACACTTCTTTATACAGTAAACATCTAATCCGAAGTCTTTCACTATTCTTCTTTCCCCA
Organism: Ascarosepion bandense; assembly: GCA_037127315.1. Classification (NCBI taxonomy): domain Eukaryota; kingdom Metazoa; phylum Mollusca; class Cephalopoda; order Sepiida; family Sepiidae; genus Ascarosepion; species Ascarosepion bandense. The sequence continues at coordinate 488,687 of JBBBDQ010001864.1, read as the reverse complement.
GAACGTAGCTAATACATAGCATCAAATACTCTTCTTTGTACAGTACACATCTAATCCGAAGTCTTTCACGATTGTTCTTTCCCCAGAACGTAGATAATACATAGCATCAACTCTTCTTCTTTATTCAGTAAACTTCTAATGCGAAGTCTTTCACTATTGTTCTTTCCCCAGAACGTAGATAATACATACCATCAATTACACTTCTTTATACAGTAAACATCAAATCCGAAGTCTTCACTATTCTTCTTTCCCCAGAACGTAGGTAATACATAGCATCAACTACTCTTCTTTATAGAGTACACGTCTAATACGAAGTCTTCCGCTATTCTATTTACCCAGAACGTAGCTAATACATAGCATCAACTACTCTTCTTTATACAGTAAACATCCAATCCGAAGTCTTTCACTATTCTTCTTTCCCCAGAACGTAGCTAATACATAGCATCAACTACTCTTCTTCATACAGTAAACATCTAATACGAAGTCTTTCACTATTCTTCTTTCCCCAGAACGTAGCTAATACATAGCATCAACTCCTCTTCTTTAAACAGTACACATCTAATCCGAAGTCTTTCACTATACTTCTTTCCCCAGAACGTAGCTAATACATAGCATCAACTCCTCTTCTTTAAACAGTACACATCTAATCCGAAGTCTTTCATTATACTTCTTTCCCCAGAACGTAGCTAATACATAGCATCAACTACACTTCTTTATACAGTAAACATCTAATCCGAAGTCTTTCACTATTCTTCTTTCCCCAGAACGTAGCTAATACATAGCATCAACTACACTTCTTTATACAGTAAACATCTAATACGAAGTCTTTCACTATTCTTCTTTCCCCAGAACGTAGCTAATACATAGCATCAAATACACTTCTTTATACAGTAAACATCTAATCCGAAGTCTTTCACTATTCTTCTTTCCCCAGAACGTAGCTAATACATAGCATCAAATACTCTTCTTTGTACAGTACACATCTAATCCGAAGTCTTTCACGATTGTTCTTTCCCCAGAACGTAGATAATACATAGCATCAACTCTTCTTCTTTATTCAGTAAACTTCTAATGCGAAGTCTTTCACTATTGTTCTTTCCCCAGAACGTAGATAATACATACCATCAATTACACTTCTTTATACAGTAAACATCAAATCCGAAGTCTTCACTATTCTTCTTTCCCCAGAACGTAGGTAATACATAGCATCAACTACTCTTCTTTATAGAGTACACGTCTAATACGAAGTCTTCCGCTATTCTATTTACCCAGAACGTAGCTAATACATAGCATCAACTACTCTTCTTTATACAGTAAACATCTAATCCGAAGTCTTTCACTATTCTTCTTTCCCCAGAACGTAGCTAATACATAGCATCAACTACTCTTCTTCATACAGTAAACATCTAATACGAAGTCTTTCACTATTCTTCTTTCCCCAGAACGTAGCTAATACATAGCATCAACTCCTCTTCTTTAAACAGTACACATCTAATCCGAAGTCTTTCACTATACTTCTTTCCCCAGAACGTAGCTAATACATAGCATCAACTCCTCTTCTTTAAACAGTACACATCTAATCCGAAGTCTTTCACTATACTTCTTTCCCCAGAACGTAGCTAATACATAGCATCAACTACACTTCTTTATACAGTAAACATCTAATCCGAAGTCTTTCACTATTCTTCTTTCCCCAGAACGTAGCTAATACATAGCATCAACTACACTTCTTTATACAGTAAACATCTAATAAGAAGTCTTTCACTATTCTTCTTTACCCAGAACGTAGCTAATACATAGCATCAAATACACTTCTTTATACAGTAAACATCTAATCCGAAGTCTTTCACTATTCTTCTTTCCCCAGAACGTAGCTAATACATAGCATCAAATACTCTTCTTTGTACAGTACACATCTAATCCGAAGTCTTTCACGATTGTTCTTTCCCCAGAACGTAGATAATACATAGCATCAACTCTTCTTCTTTATTCAGTAAACTTCTAATGCGAAGTCTTTCACTATTGTTCTTTCCCCAGAACGTAGATAATACATACCATCAATTACACTTCTTTATACAGTAAACATCAAATCCGAAGTCTTCACTATTCTTCTTTCCCCAGAACGTAGGTAATACATAGCATCAACTACTCTTCTTTATAGAGTACACGTCTAATACGAAGTCTTCCGCTATTCTATTTACCCAGAACGTAGCTAATACATAGCATCAACTACACTTCTTTATACAGTAAACATCTAATCCGAAGTCTTTCACTATTCTTCTTTCCCCAGAACGTAGCTAATACATAGCATCAACTACTCTTCTTCATACAGTAAACATCTAATACGAAGTCTTTCACTATTCTTCTTTCCCCAGAACGTAGCTAATACATAGCATCAACTCTTCTTCTTTATTCAGTAAACTTCTAATGCGAAGTCTTTCACTATTGTGCTTTCCCCAGAACATAGATAATACATACCATCAATTGCACTTCTTTATACTGTAAACATCAAATCCGAAGTCTTCACTATTCTTCTTTCCCCAGAACGTAGGTAATACATAGCATCAACTACTCTTCTTTATAGAGTACACGTCTAATACGAAGTCTTCCGCTATTCTATTTACCCAGAACGTAGCTAATACATAGCATCAACTACACTTCTTTATACAGTAAACATCTAATCCGAAGTCTTTCACTATTCTTCTTTCCCCAGAACGTAGCTAATACATAGCATCAACTACTCTTCTTCATACAGTAAATATCTAATACGAAGTCTTTCACTATTCTTCTTTCCCCAGAACGTAGCTAATACATAGCATCAACTCTTCTTCTTTATTCAGTAAACTTCTAATGCGAAGTCTTTCACTATTGTGCTTTCCCCAGAACGTAGATAATACATACCATCAATTACACTTCTTTATACTGTAAACATCAAATCCGAAGTCTTCACTATTCTTCTTTCCCCAGAACGTAGGTAATACATAGCATCAACTACTCTTCTTTATAGAGTACACGTCTAATACGAAGTCTTCCGATATTCTATTTACCCAGAATGTAGCTAATACATAGCATCAACTACACTTCTTTATACAGTAAACATCTAATAAAAAGTCTTTCGCTACTCTTCTTTACCCAGAACGTAGCTAATACATAGCATCAACTACACTTCTTTATACAGAACACATCTAATACGAAGTCTTTCACTATACTTCTTTACGCAGAACGTAGCTAATACATAGCATGAACTACTATTCTTTATACAGTAAACATCTAATACGTAGTCTTTCGCGATTCTTCTTTACCCAGAACGTAGCTAATACATAGCACCAACTACTTTTTTTAATAGAGTAAACATATAATCCGAAGTCATTCACTATTCTTCTTTACCCAGAACGTAGCTAATACGTAGCATCTAATACTCTTCTTTATACAGTACACAACTAATGCGAAGTCTTTCACAATTCTTCTTTCCCCAGAACGTAGCTAATACGCAGTATCAAATACACTTCTTTATGCAGTAAACATCTAATGCGAAGTCTTTCACTATTCTTCTTTCCCCAGAACGTAGCTAATACGCAGTATCAAATACACTTCTTTATACAGTAAACATCTAATGCGAAGTCTTTCACTATTCTTCTTTCCCCAGAACGTAGCTAATACACAGCATTAAATTCTCTCCTTTATAGTGTAAACATCCAATACGATGACTTTCACTATTCTTCTTTCCCCAGAACGTAGCTAATACGTAGCATCAACAACACTTCTTTATACAGTAAACATCTAATACGAAGTCTTTCGCTATTCTACTTTACCCAGAACGTAGCTAATACATAGCATCAACTACTCTTCTTTATACAGTACACATATAATACGAAGTTTTCACTATACATCTTTACCCAGAATGTAACTAATACATAGCATCAACAACACTTCTTTATACAGTAAACATCTAATACGAAGTCTTTCGCTATTCTACTTTACCCAGAACGTAGCTAATACATAGCATCAAATACTCTTCTTTATACAGTACACATCTAATACGAAGTTCTCACTATACATCTTTACCCAGAATGTAACTAATACATAGCATCAAGTACTCTTCTTTATACAGTAAACATCTAATAAGAAGTCTTTCGCTATTCTACTTTACACAGAACGTAGCTAATACATAGCATCAACTACACTTCTTTATACAGTACACATCTAATACGAAGTTTTCACTATACATCTTTACCCAGAATGTAACTAATACATAGCATCAACAACACTTCTTTATACAGTAAACACCTAATACGAAGTTTTTCACTATTCTTCTTTACCCAGAACGTAGCTAATACATAGCATCAACTACTCTTCTTTATACAGTAAACATCTATTCCGAAGTCATTCACTATTCTTCTTTACCCAGAACGTAGCTAATACATAGCATCAACTACTCTTGTTTATACAGTACACATCTAATACGAAGTTTTCACTATACATCTTTTCCCAGAATGTAACTAATACATAGCATCAACAACACTTCTTTATACAGTAAACATCTAATACGAAGTCTTTCACTATTCTACTTTGCGCAGAACGTAGCTAATACATAGCATCAACTACTCTTCTTTATAGAGTAAACATCTAATCAGAAGTCTTTCGCTATTCTTCTTTCACCAGAAGGTAGCTAATAAATAGCATCAACTACTCTTTTTCATACAGTAAACATATAATCCGAAGTCTTTCGCTATTCTTCTTTACCCAGAACGTAGCTAATACATAGCATCAACTACTCTTCTTTATAGAGTAAACATCTAATCAGAAGTCTTTCGCTATTCTTCTTTCACCAGAAGGTAGCTAATAAATAGCATCAACTACTCTTTTTCATACAGTAAACATATAATCCGAAGTCTTTCGCTATTCTTCTTTACCCAGAACGTAGCTAATACATAGCATCAACTACTCTTCTTTATAGAGTAAACATCTAATCAGAAGTCTTTCGCTATTCTTCTTTCACCAGAAGGTCGCTAATAAATAGCATCAACTACTCTTTTTCATACAGTAAACATATAATCCGAAGTCTTTCGCTATTCTTCTTTACCCAGAACGTAGCTAATACATAGCATCAACTCCTCTTCTTTATACAGTAAACATCTAATGCGAAGTCTTTCACTATTCTTCTTTCCCCAGAACGTAGCTAATACACAGCATTAAATTCTCTCCTTTATATTGTAAACATCCAATACGATGTCTTTCACTATTCTTCTTTCCCCAGAACGTAGCTAATACATAGCATCAACTACTCTTCTTTATATATAGTAAACATGTAATCCGAAGTCATTCACTCTTCTTCTTTACCCAGAACGTAGCTAATACATAGCATCAACTACTTTTCTTTATACAGTAAACATCTAATCAGAAGTCTTTCACTATTCTTATTTCCCCAGAACGTAGATAATACATAGCATCAAGTACTCTTCTTTATACAGTAAACATCTAATAAGAAGTCTTTCACTATTCTTCTTTCCCCAGGACGTAGCTAATACATAGCATCAACTACTCTTCTTTATACAGTACACATCTAATCCGAAGTCTTTTACGATTCTTCTTTCCCCAGAACGTAGCTAATACATAGCATCAACTACTCTTCTTTATACAGTACACATCTAATCCGAAGTCTTTCACTATACTTCTTTCCCCAGAACGTAGCTAATACATAGCATCAACTACTCTTCTTTATACAGTAAACATCTATTACGAAGTCTTTCGCTATTCTTCTTTACCCAGAACGTAGCTAATACATAGCATCAAGTACTCTTCTTTATACAGTAAACATCTAATAAGAAGTCTTTCACTATTCTTCTTTCCCCAGGACGTAGCTAATACATAGCATCAACTACTCTTCTTTATACAGTACACATCTAATCCGAAGTCTTTTACGATTCTTCTTTCCCCAGAACGTAGCTAATACATAGCATCAACTACTCTTCTTTATACAGTACACATCTAATCCGAAGTCTTTCACTATACTTCTTTCCCCAGAACGTAGTTAATACATAGCATCAACTACTCTTCTTTATACAGTAAACATCTATTACGAAGTCTTTCGCTATTCTTCTTTACCCAGAACGTAGCTAATACATAGCATCAAGTACTCTTCTTTATACAGTAAACATCTAATAAGAAGTCTTTCACTATTTCTTCTTTCCCCAGGACGTAGCTAATACATAGCATCAACTACTCTTCTTTATACAGTAAACATCTATTACGAAGTCTTTCGCTATTCTTCTTCCCTACAACGTAGGTAATACATAGCATCAACTACACTTCTTTATACAGTAAACATCTAATACGAAGTCTTTCGCTATTCTACTTTACCCAGAACGAAGCTAATACATAGCATCAACTACTCTTCTTTATACATTAAACATCTAATAAGAAGTCTTTCGCTATTCTTCTTTACCCAGAATGTAACTAATACATAGCATCAACAACACTTCTTTATACAGTAAACATCTAATACGAAGTCTTTCACTATTCTACTTTGCGCAGAACGTAGCTAATACATAGCATCAACTACTCTTCTTTATAGAGTAAACATCTAATCAGAAGTCTTTCGCTATTCTTCTTTCACCAGAAGGTAGCTAATAAATAGCATCAACTACTCTTTTTCATACAGTAAACATATAATCCGAAGTCTTTCGCTATTCTTCTTTACCCAGAACGTAGCTAATACATAGCATCAACTACTCTTCTTTATAGAGTAAACATCTAATCAGAAGTCTTTCGCTATTCTTCTTTCACCAGAAGGTCGCTAATAAATAGCATCAACTACTCTTTTTCATACAGTAAACATATAATCCGAAGTCTTTCGCTATTCTTCTTTACCCAGAACGTAGCTAATACATAGCATCAACTCCTCTTCTTTATACAGTAAACATCTAATGCGAAGTCTTTCACTATTCTTCTTTCCCCAGAACGTAGCTAATACACAGCATTAAATTCTCTCCTTTATATTGTAAACATCCAATACGATGTCTTTCACTATTCTTCTTTCCCCAGAACGTAGCTAATACATAGCATCAACTACTCTTCTTTATATATAGTAAACATGTAATCCGAAGTCATTCACTCTTCTTCTTTACCCAGAACGTAGCTAATACATAGCATCAACTACTTTTCTTTATACAGTAAACATCTAATCAGAAGTCTTTCACTATTCTTATTTCCCCAGAACGTAGATAATACATAGCATCAAGTACTCTTCTTTATACAGTAAACATCTAATAAGAAGTCTTTCACTATTCTTCTTTCCCCAGGACGTAGCTAATACATAGCATCAACTACTCTTCTTTATACAGTACACATCTAATCCGAAGTCTTTTACGATTCTTCTTTCCCCAGAACGTAGCTAATACATAGCATCAACTACTCTTCTTTATACAGTACACATCTATTACGAAGTCTTTCACTATACTTCTTTCCCCAGAACGTAGCTAATACATAGCATCAACTACTCTTCTTTATACAGTAAACATCTATTACGAAGTCTTTCGCTATTCTTCTTTACCCAGAACGTAGCTAATACATAGCATCAAGTACTCTTCTTTATACAGTAAACATCTAATAAGAAGTCTTTCACTATTCTTCTTTCCCCAGGACGTAGCTAATACATAGCATCAACTACTCTTCTTTATACAGTAAACATCTATTACGAAGTCTTTCGCTATTCTTCTTCCCTACAACGTAGGTAATACATAGCATCAACTACACTTCTTTATACAGTAAACATCTAATACGAAGTCTTTCGCTATTCTACTTTACCCAGAACGAAGCTAATACATAGCATCAACTACTCTTCTTTATACATTAAACATCTAATACGAAGTCTTTCGCTATTCTTCTTTACCCAGAATGTAACTAATACATAGCATCAACAACACTTCTTTATACAGTAAACATCTAATACGAAGTCTTTCACTATTCTACTTTGCGCAGAACGTAGCTAATACATAGCATCAACTACTCTTCTTTATAGAGTAAACATCTAATCAGAAGTCTTTCGCTATTCTTCTTTCACCAGAAGGTAGCTAATAAATAGCATCAACTACTCTTTTTCGTACAGTAAACATATAATCCGAAGTCTTTCGCTATTCTTCTTTACCCAGAACGTAGCTAATAAATAGCATCAACTACTCTTCTTTATAGAGTAAACATCTAATCAGAAGTCTTTCGCTATTCTTCTTTCACCAGAAGGTAGCTAATAAATAGCATCAACTACTCTTTTTCATACAGTAAACATATAATCCGAAGTCTTTCGCTATTCTTCTTTACCCAGAACGTAGCTAATACATAGCATCAACTACTCTTCTTTATAGAGTAAACATCTAATCAGAAGTCTTTCGCTATTCTTCTTTCACCAGAAGGTCGCTAATAAATAGCATCAACTACTCTTTTTCATACAGTAAACATCTAATGCGAAGTCTTTCACTATTCTTCTTTCCCCAGAACGTAGCTAATACACAGCATTAAATTCTCTCCTTTATATCGTAAACATCCAATACGATGTCTTTCACTATTCTTCTTTCCCCAGAACGTAGCTAATACATAGCATCAACTACTCTTCTTTATATATAGTAAACATGTAATCCGAAGTCATTCACTCTTCTTCTTTACCCAGAACGTAGCTAATACATAGCATCAACTACTTTTCTTTATACAGTAAACATCTAATCAGAAGTCTTTCACTATTCTTATTTCCCCAGAACGTAGATAATACATAGCATCAAGTACTCTTCTTTATACAGTAAACATCTAATAAGAAGTCTTTCACTATTCTTCTTTCCCCAGGACGTAGCTAATACATAGCATCAACTACTCTTCTTTATACAGTACACATCTAATCCGAAGTCTTTTACGATTCTTCTTTCCCCAGAACGTAGCTAATACATAGCATCAACTACTCTTCTTTATACAGTACACATCTATTACGAAGTCTTTCACTATACTTCTTTCCCCAGAACGTAGCTAATACATAGCATCAACTACTCTTCTTTATACAGTAAACATCTATTACGAAGTCTTTCGCTATTCTTCTTTACCCAGAACGTAGCTAATACATAGCATCAAGTACTCTTCTTTATACAGTAAACATCTAATAAGAAGTCTTTCACTATTCTTCTTTCCCCAGGACGTAGCTAATACATAGCATCAACTACTCTTCTTTATACAGTAAACATCTATTACGAAGTCTTTCGCTATTCTTCTTCCCTACAACGTAGGTAATACATAGCATCAACTACACTTCTTTATACAGTAAACATCTAATACGAAGTCTTTCGCTATTCTACTTTACCCAGAACGAAGCTAATACATAGCATCAACTACTCTTCTTTATACATTAAACATCTAATACGAAGTCTTTCGCTATTCTTCTTTACCCAGAATGTAACTAATACATAGCATCAACAACCACTTCTTTATACAGTAAACATCTAATACGAAGTCTTTCACTATTCTACTTTGCGCAGAACGTAGCTAATACATAGCATCAACTACTCTTCTTTATAGAGTAAACATCTAATCAGAAGTCTTTCGCTATTCTTCTTTCACCAGAAGGTAGCTAATAAATAGCATCAACTACTCTTTTTCGTACAGTAAACATATAATCCGAAGTCTTTCGCTATTCTTCTTTACCCAGAACGTAGCTAATAAATAGCATCAACTACTCTTCTTTATAGAGTAAACATCTAATCAGAAGTCTTTCGCTATTCTTCTTTCACCAGAAGGTAGCTAATAAATAGCATCAACTACTCTTTTTCATACAGTAAACATATAATCCGAAGTCTTTCGCTATTCTTCTTTACCCAGAACGTAGCTAATACATAGCATCAACTACTCTTCTTTATAGAGTAAACATCTAATCAGAAGTCTTTCGCTATTCTTCTTTCACCAGAAGGTCGCTAATAAATAGCATCAACTACTCTTTTTCATACAGTAAACATCTAATGCGAAGTCTTTCACTATTCTTCTTTCCCCAGAACGTAGCTAATACACAGCATTAAATTCTCTCCTTTATATCGTAAACATCCAATACGATGTCTTTCACTATTCTTCTTTCCCCAGAACGTAGCTAATACATAGCATCAACTACTCTTCTTTATATATAGTAAACATGTAATCCGAAGTCATTCACTCTTCTTCTTTACCCAGAACGTAGCTAATACATAGCATCAACTACTTTTCTTTATACAGTAAACATCTAATCAGAAGTCTTTCACTATTCTTATTTCCCCAGAACGTAGATAATACATAGCATCAAGTACTCTTCTTTATACAGTAAACATCTAATAAGAAGTCTTTCACTATTCTTCTTTCCCCAGGACGTAGCTAATACATAGCATCAACTACTCTTCTTTATACAGTACACATCTAATCCGAAGTCTTTTACGATTCTTCTTTCCCCAGAACGTAGCTAATACATAGCATCAACTACTCTTCTTTATACAGTACACATCTAATCCGAAGTCTTTCACTATACTTCTTTCCCCAGAACGTAGCTAATACATAGCATCAACTACTCTTCTTTATACAGTAAACATCTATTACGAAGTCTTTCGCTATTCTTCTTTACCCAGAACGTAGCTAATACATAGCATCAAGTACTCTTCTTTATACAGTAAACATCTAATAAGAAGTCTTTCACTATTCTTCTTTCCCCAGGACGTAGCTAATACATAGCAGCAACTACTCTTCTTTATACAGTACACATCTAATCCGAAGTCTTTTACGATTCTTCTTTCCCCAGAACGTAGCTAATACATAGCATCAACTACTCTTCTTTATACAGTAAACATCTAATCCGAAGTCTTTCACTATACTTCTTTCCCCAGAATGTAGCTAATACATAGCATCAACTACTCTTCTTTATACAGTAAACATCTATTACGAAGTCTTTCGCTATTCTTCTTCCCTACAACGTAGGTAATACATAGCATCAACTACACTTCTTTATACAGTAAACATCTAATACGAAGTCTTTCGCTATTCTACTTTACCCAGAACGAAGCTAATACATAGCATCAACTACTCTTCTTTATACATTAAACATCTAATACGAAGTCTTTCGCTATTCTTCTTTCCCCAGAACGTAGCTAATACATAGCATCAACAACTTTCTTTATACAGTAAACATCTAATACATAGCAGTTGATTACTTTTTTTTTATACAACAAAGAAGTAATTTATTCATATTTAATACTCTTTTTATAGCGTTATATACGCAACCGTTCACTACTCTTCTTAATGCAGATATAATTTAATGCATAAGCGTTCACTTCTCTGCTTTAATGATAAATATCAAAGAAAATATACGTTAAATATTAACAAAGAGTTGTTGTGATATTATGTACTCTAATTTTAGGTCACACTAAGTAACACATTACCGGGTTTCTGTGCGTCATAGTTTTTTTAATCTTCATAAGCACGTCTTTAAATAGAAAAAAAAAACCCGGACACTTAATATATAAAACTTATTGAGCAATTGTAAATTTTATTTAAACAGAACATTATCAAGATGGATGACACTCAAGTTGCAGAGCAAGGTATGAGGAAGTTTATTTTTTTAAATTTGCAGACGTGTACGAATATCTGTTATTGTTAAGCAAGGCCTGAATATAAAGCCGAAAAATAATCATTTGTAAATAAGTTAACAAATCATAAAAACCTATCGATTAATACTTAGATTTTAATCACACACGTACATAGACAATCATTTACGCATACGCATGCATAATTATCTATTTATTATACGGAAATTTACGAAACTGGCATTAGCCGACATATTTGAATTTTTATTTGTTTCAGATTATTTTTTTAAAGGATTCTCGTATTTGTAAAAAAAATAATGATGTTAAACAAATACGAGTATCCTTTTTTTACGTTAAACAAATAAAAATTCACACACACACACACACACACACACACACACACACACACATATATATATTTTTTTTTCTAAACATATACTGTTAAATATAAGAGACAATGAATGTCTATTATGTTTAATCATGAGCCGTTCTAAACGTCGTATTTTGGCTTTAATTTCAGTTGAAAATAAAGACAAAAATTCTGCAACATTTGGATAATTTTTATTAATTTGGTTCTAAGCTTTCGGCTCACATGTATCATCTTCAAAGTGTTTATTAAGACGGTAACACAATAACATCCACCATCACCGACGATTTTATTTTGTGTTGACATAAAACTCCGCTAGGCAACGGCAATAGTTACCAAAAATAACAAACGCAGTTCGCAAATTTGCAATGCGGTTCTATGATGTCACACTGCGTGATAGCGCGAAAGGACAACAGAACCATGTATTCAAATGCAATGTAATGTGTTATGGCCAGATTTAAAAGTGATTTCATTAAGTGTGGGTTGTTTGGATTTAATGTACATGGCCTCCAATATCTGAAGGTTCTTTTTACTGTGTGTTAACCTCAATGTTCACTTTTATTTTATATTTACATGAACTCAATCTCTGATATTGAGCTCATTTACTCATAAATATCAAAAACTTAAACTACGTCTGATATATATATATATTGTCCACTGGAAAATAGGTGTCTAACAAATTCTATTGTGTACCAATCTATATATATAAAAGGCAATCTGTGATTCTGTGTGAGACTGTAACCTATGCACGCCTACATATTTTCAAGTACGTCATTCAAACTTTCTAAGAACACATATCTACAGGGAAGCCAGGTCGACACATACATTTTGAGTTTAAGTTCAGCAATTTTCCCTTTCGTACTTTTTGACCAATGGAGCCGATTGTTTACATTTTACATCTAAGATCTAAGATGGTTGCTGAATTACGTCATAGAAATCAAATCACACGTGTCAAACGCAACTAAAATATTTTTTCATTAAAAATAAAAAGAAATTGAGCCATTATATTTAATTTTTATTTCGACGTTTTAAGTAAAAATTGTGCCAATGGTTAATTTAATTATTTAAATGTTTTTTTTTTCAGATTTAATATTTTATACTTCAGAAAATAAAATTAAAAAATAAAGTTTTTTTCGCTAAATATTTCTTGCAGGAAATCAACTGTCTGTAATTCGTGTGGCATTAATGTAACTCTTTCCTCTAAAATTAAATGTCTACATTTTTAAATATTCTCCGAAAATTTCTGAACTGAGAGCGTAATAGTTTTTATATTTCTAATTTCAGTAAAACAAAATAAATAGTTTTTATTTTTATGTTAAATTCGTTTAGTCAAAAAAAGTAAATATTTTCCTCAGTAATTCTGAAACAAAAACAAACGCAATGTTGTTTGCTATGTCACACAAAACATCAAATCACGTTTACGCAAAACAAAAGAAAATAGATCTTTTTAATGGAATTCTTTGTACAAATTTTAAACAACAATCTTTTATATAATTATTTTTTATATAACTAAGTCCTACTACTAAAATATTCTGAGTTGCACGGGCAACGCCGGGCTATGATGCTAGTGTAATATTAAATCAAAAAATATAAAATCAAAAGAAAACGTTGTGCGTCAGTGATAGGGGTCGTAGGTTCGAATCCTGCCGAATGGCATACATTTTCGTTACAAAATTTATCATAAATAATCAGGCCAGTAGAAATAAATACAGTGTTTGATTGAAAACAGAATATCTACTCAAATACGAGCGAGTATCGATTAAAAATAATGTTAAAACAAATAATTTCATATATATATATATATATATATATATATATATATATTCTAAGCATAAACTGTTAAATATAAGAGACAATGAATGTCTATTATGTTTGATCATGAGCCGTTCTAAATATCGTATTTTGGCTTTAATTTCAGGTGAAAATAAAAGCAAAAATTCTCCAACATATATATATATAAACTACCGGCCATAATAATTAGGCCACCCTAGTTTTTAAAAATTGATGTATTTCATACTATTTTTAGTATTTATTGCCAAGTTGATAATTCTAAATGAAAATAGAACGATTCTTTTGTTAATACTGCACAATAACATGGTGCAATCAAATGAACTGTTCTGGTGTCCAGTTTTTGTGCTCTCTTCCTCATGCTAGTCTCTTCTTCTTATTGGCTGGCCGAAGCAAAGGCTTGCTGGTTGCCTTGTAAAATTTTGCAAAGTAATAATAACAAAAAAAAACAAAAACATTCTATTTTCATTTAGATTTATCCCCTTGGCAATAAATACTAAAGTTATTATGAAATAGATCATTTTTTTAAAAACTGGGGTGACCTAATAATTATGGCTGGTAGTATATATATATATATATATATATATATATATAATTTTTCACTTAGGTGATTGTTGTTACTTTCAGTACCCCAATAGTTTCTTTTTTATTTTTTTGAATTTGGTAAATATTTATGTAATTTTTCTTATTTTTCTTATTTTTTGTTATAATAATTGTTTATTATTATTATTATTATTATTATTATTATTATTATTATTATTATTATTATTTAATTGAAAGTATGTTGCATACACATTTCTCTTCGGGTCCAAACCAAGGAGTTACGGTTAAAAATGTCTTCAAAACATTTTTTCACTGAGAAGTTTTGTAAATAAAAACAAAAAGCAGAGTAAGTTCACACATATTTTACAAAGGAAAAGCTCTTCTTAATATGTGAGCTGAAATTTTGAGTACAATATTTTGCATGTTTACAAAGCATGGGCTATCAGGAACCCCATGAACCTTTTTTTAATTATTCTGAGTTCTCCAACTACAACTGGAATTGTAGTTGGAGCACTCATGGAATTGTCCCCCTGTGCCACATTGTTTAGATTTCCTTGTATTTTTATAGTTTTTTTTTAACATCTTCAAAGATACATTGCAATCTACAGGGCCCGTCATGTCAATAAGGAACCACATTTTGTTCGTGTGTTTTTTTTTATTACGATATCTGGGATTAGCTTTGGTTGTTCTGTGTGCATTGTCAGTCAGTTAAGTGCCATGCGCGATACACGCTTGGGCGATCATGTCTCGAAAGAGACATGACTGACTGGGCAGAAGATTATCCAGCAGTAGGTTGCCATTGTTTTCTGCGGTAGGCTGGTTGCCGACCAAGGCTATAGAACCCAATCTGTCCTATTATTTAACCCATAACTGGAGGGAAGAGACGGATTAATACCTTTCCCAAGGGTATTTGCGCGTAAGTGAAAGCAATGAAATGAGCTGGAATTCGAACACGGTTCCCCGATTTCTCGTTCCTAGCCGATATCCACTGCGCCACAACGCATATCCTCGCATTGTAAAGTCCCATAAAATTGTTACAGACGCTATCGCTGTATCCGAGTCTGGATGATGTTTATACCAGATTCTTACGGTTCCTTCCCGATAAAGTTCCATATTTTTCTTAGTGCAGATATTGGCCCACTTTATATTATCGAGTTTTATATTCAGTGGGTTCTAACACGATGCAACCTGATACAAGATTCTAACAGAATCTGCATTTTTGGTTAGCACAATTCTTCAATATGTGTGCTTTGTAATTTCTAGTTAGCAAGCACTGCTTCTGAGCATCAAGAATAAAACCTTCGTTTGTTATTATTATTATTATGTAATTTGTCATCATAATTTTATTTCTACTATGGTCGCACTACCTACCAAGTCTGCGGGAAGACCTAAGGGAGATCGTGGCGTATTGTTATGGCTCCATTTCATGCTTTTTCTATCTCCCCTATCATTCCTAGAGTTACATAGACAAAGTTCTCCTTATTATTATTATGTCATTTTTCATCATATTTCGATTTCTGCTTTGGTCTCACGACCAACCAAGTCTACGAGGAGACCTAAGGCAGGTCGTGGCGTGTTGTTATGGCTCAATTTCATGTTTTTCTATCTTCCCTATCATCCCTAGCGTTACATAGATAAAGTTTTCCTTAGTGTGTGGGCTGTACTTAACAAGACAATTTTTTGTATATCTCTTAAGCTGGGGTTTCCAGGGATTCTTTCAATGTGTTGTTTTGTTCCATTTTTTATCATTCCAAGTGCACCTACTATCACTGGCACAACTCTTGTTTTCAATTTCCACATTTTTTCTATTTCAATTTCCAGGTCTTTATATTTTGACAGTTTTTCAAATTCCTTGATTGCTATGTTACAATCCGCTGGACAAGCCATATCAATTAATAGACAAGTTTTCTCCTTCTGGTTTTTAACAATAATGTCTGGCCTGTTTGCTTCAATTTTTCTGTCTGTGTAGATGGTGTAATCCCATAGAATGGTTACATCTTCTATTTCTGTAACCGGTGCTGGGCGATGTTCATACCAGTGTTTGTTTACAGATTTTCCATAATGTTTGCACATTGTCCAATGTAAATATTGCCCAACTCTATCGTGGCGATTTTTATATTCATTTGGAGGAAGCACAGAACAGCCTGAGATTAGGTGGTCTATTGTTTCTTGGTGTTTATCACAAAACCTGCATTTTGGATCCATATTATTATGCATAATATTTGCCTGAAAGTTTCTAGTGAAAAGACTTTGGTCTTGTGCTGCAAGAATAAAGCCTTCAGTTTCAGACTTTAATCCAGATGCACGTAACCATCGATGAGTATTAACTTTATCAACATTGGATTTATTGGCACGTTTTGGATATTGGCCATGCAGAGGTTTGTCTTGCCAGCGCTGTTTCATCTGTTCAAGAGCTTTATCTTTGGTTTTCATTTTCATATTTTTTGCCGTAATAGTTGGTTCTTGGCTTCGTTTTGCTTTTCTACAGAATCTACTAACTGTAAATCTTGTTTGTATTTACTGCCTTCTTTTATTATTGAATATTTTTTCTTTCTTTCTTCATGTTGCCTTACTAATTGTATCATCCAATCCTTTGTTGTTTCTATGTATGTTAGTAAGCCAATAGTTGTTGTCTTGTATGACAATTCCAGCTGAATAAGACCTCTTCCACCTTCTTTACGGGGTATGTATAGACGGTCTACATCAGCCTTTGGATGATGCATCTTATGCTTAGAAAGAAGCTTTCTTGTTTTAGAATCCATTCGCCTGATGTCGTTTAGAGTCCAGTTTAAGATGTTGAAGCTATATTGGACAACTGGGATTGCAAGGCTATTAATGGCCATAACTCTGTTCTGAGAATTCAATTCAGTTTTTAATATCATTCGTAGCCTTCTATAGTACTCTTTACGCACTATGTCTTTCATTTTTTTATGGTGAATGCTTTCACACTCATTTACACCTAGGTATTTATAAGCTTCTTCTGGTTTCAATTCTTTTATTGTTACAGCAGGGTCTAAGTTAATTGAGGATGTTTCTTGTATTGATCCACGTAAAACTGTAGCTTTAGCACATTTATTCAAATTGAATTTCATTCCAATATCTTCGCTGAAGCATTTTACAGTTTGCAGAAGACCTTCCAGCTCAGTATCATTCTTAGCATATAACTTTAAGTCATCCATGTAAAATAGATGGCTTATTTTCTTTTGGCCTATTTTATAACCACATTCTGTCTTATTAAGTTGACTGGTTAGTGCTATTAATGAATAGTAATGGCGACAAAGAATCACCTTGAAATATATTTCTTTTAATGTTTATTTCATCAGACTTATAGGTTTCATTTATATGATTGAGGTAAAAGGTTGTTTTCCATATAGACATGCACTGTTTGATGAAATTGATGATGACGGGTGATATCTTGCATATATTTAAAGTCTTTAAAATCCAGGAATGTGGCACACTATCGAATGCCTTTCGATAATCTATCCAGGCAGTACTAAGATTTTTCTTTGTACTGTAGCAGTTTTCCAGGATCATTTTGTTAATAAGCAATTGGTCTTTACATCCATAACAGCCACGTTTGCACCCTTTTTGTTCAAGCGGTATCATGTCATTTCTTTCTAAGAATAAATATGTCTGTTTTGTTAAAATAGATGTTAATAGTTTATATGTTGTCGGAAGACATGTAATTGGTCTGTAGTTTTTCGGGTTGTTTGTGTCACCATTCTTGGGTAGAAGAAATGTAATTCCTTTGGTCATCCATGCAGGAGTTTTAGTGGGATCGTCAACCATTTCTTGAAGTTCTTTGGCTAGTTTTTTATGTGCTGTATTTAAATAATATAGCCAAAAGTTAGGAATTTTATCTATACCTGGGAATTTCCAATTGTGTGCTTTTTTTAGTGCAAATTTAACATCTTCTGTAATTCCAGCCCATGTCTGTTCTGGTTTATTTTTCATTCGTTCTATCTCTTGTGCAATCCAATCTACTTCCTTACTATGTTCTTTAGGGCAAGCCCATATCTTTTCCCAGAACTGTGTAACATCTTCCATTCTGTGGGGGACTGTTACTTCAATTCTTTTTTTACCTATTTCCCTGTATAATCTCTTTGTATCGGTTTGAAAAATCTTGTTTTGTCTGTAAAATCTTAATCTTTTCTCATAGCGTCTTATTCTTTGAGCCTTCAGTTGTATTTTTTGCTTTATTTTTTCCTTAGTTGATAGGAATTCATTTTCATTTCTAATGTTGTATTTTCTTTCGACTCTTCTGCTTTTCCTAGTTCTTACATTTATTCCTCTACTCAGTTCATCCAGTACTGATAGTTCACTTCTAAGTTGTTCGATTTCTTTTTCTATTTTTCTTTTCCAAGGTGGATCTTCATGTCTGCGAGACTGCCTTGTTTTTCATTTGATTTATTATTATTATGATGACAAATGACATAATAATAATAATAATAATAATAATAATAATAATAATAATAATAATTATTATTATTATTATTATATCATTTGTCATCATAATTTTATTTCTACTATGGTCGCACTACCTACCAAGTCTGCAGGAAAATCTAAGGCAGGTTGTAGTGTGTTGACATGGCTTCATTTCATGTTTTGTTTTATATCTCTCCTAACATCCCTAGCGTTACATAGACAAGTTCTCCTTAGTGTGTGGGATGTACTTAACAAGACAATTTTTTGTATATCTCTTAAGCTGGGATTGCCAGGGATTCTTTCAATGTGTTGTTTTGTTCCATTTTTTATCATTCCAAGTGCACCTACTATCACTGGTGCGATTCTTGTTTTCAATTTCCACATTTTTTCTATTTCAATTTCCAGGTCTTTATATTTTAACAGTTTTTCGAATTCCTTGGTTGCTATTTTAGAATCCGCTGGAAAAGCCTTATCAATTAATAGGCAAGTTTTTTCTTTTTGGTTTTTAGCAAAAATGTCCCGTTTACTTGCTTCAATTTTCCTGTCTGTGTAGATGGTGTAGAATGGTGAAATCTTCTATTTTTATAACCGGTGCTGGGTGATCTTCATACCAATGTTTGTTTACATATTTTCCATATTTTTTCAACTTTGTTCAGTGTAAATATTGCCCCACTCTATCGTGACGATTTTTATATTCATTTGGGGCAAGTACAGAACATCCTGAGATTAGATGGTCTGTTGTTTCTTGGTGTTTATCGTAGAACCTGCATTTTGGATCCACGTTATTATATATAATATTTGTTTGAAAGTTTCTAGTGAAAATCTTTGGTCTTCCGCTGCAAGAATAAAGGCTTCAGTTTCAGACTTTAATCCAGATGCACGTAACCATCGATGAGTATTAACTTTATCAACATTGGATTTATTGGCACGTTCTGTATATTGGCCATGCAGTGGTTTGTCTTGCCAGTGTTGTTTCATTTTTTTAAGAGCTTTATTCTTTTTTTTTTCATATTTTTTTTTGTCGCAATAGTTGGTTTTTGGCTTCTGTTTTGCTTTTCTATAGAATCTACTAAATGTAAATCTTGTTTTTATTTACTGCCTTATTTCATTATTGAATATTTTTCTTTTTTCATGTTGTTTGACTAAATGTATCATCCAGTCTTTGTTGTTTCTATGTATGTTAGTAAACCAATTGTTGTCTTGTATGACAATTTTAGCTTAATAAGACCTCTTCCACCTTCTTCAGGGGTATGTATAGTCAGTCTACGTCAGCCTTTGGATGATGCATCCTATGTTTAGAAAGGAGCTTTCTTGTTTTCAGAATCCATTCGTTTGATGTCATTTAGTGTCCAGTTCAATATGTTAAAACTATAGTGAATCACGGTGATGGCGAGGTAATTAATGGTCATAATTCTGTTCGAAAAATTCAATTCAGTTTTTAATATCAGTCGTAGGCTTCTATAGTACTCTTTGCGCACTATTTCTTTCATTTTCTTATGGTGATTTCTTTCAATTTCATTTACCCCTAGATACTGATAAGCTTCTTCTTGCTCTAAGTCTTTTATTGTTACAGCAGGGTCTTAGCTAATTGAAGATGTTTGTTGTAGTGATCCTCGTAAAACCGTAGCTTTATCTCATTTATTCAAACTGAATTTAATTTTAATGCCTTCATTGTTATTATTATTGTTGTTATTATTATCACCATTTTTATGAGAAAATATTAGAGCATAAGTAAATGCTGTAAAGTGAAGTGAGCGTATTTGCATTGTAGTGCAGTGGATATCGACACGGAACGACAAATCGGGGAGCCGAGTTCGAATTCCAGTTGGATTCTTTGCATTCACTTACGTACAAATACCTTTGTGAAAAGTATTAATTCGTCACTTCCTTCCATTTATGGGTTAAATAATAGGACAGATTGGGTTCTATAGCCTTGGTTGGCAACCAGTCTACCGCAGAATGTAATAGCAACCTAATGCGGAATACATCTTCTTCCCAGTCAGTCATGTGTTATTCTAGACATGATCGTCAAAGCGTGTATCGCATATGGCAATTAACTGAGTATAATAGTTGGAATAATGATTAAAGTTTTTACTGGTCATAAATTGGGGGATTGGTTTTCTATTGTTATGAAGTAATAAACTGATATCCCACTAATTACTACGTAATAATATAATACATTTCTTCTCTCTCTAGGTATGAGTCAAATAATAGGACAGATTGGGTTCTATAGCTTTGGTTTCAAGACATGATCGCCCAAACGTGTATCATGTATGGCACTTAACTAACCGACTGAGTATAATAGTTGGAATCATGATTAAAGCTTCTACTAGTCATAAAGTGGGGGATCAGTTTTCTATTGTTATGAAGTAATGAACTGACCCCCCACTGTTTACTATGCAATAATATAATACATCTCTCTCTAGTTATGAGTCAAATAACAGGACAGATTGAGTTCTTTAGCCTTGGCTGGCAACCAGTATCGTAGAAAGCAATGGCAACCTACTGCGGGATAATTTTCTGCCCAGTCAGTCATGTCTCTTTCAAGACATGATCGCCCAAGCATGTATCACGTATGGCACCTAACTGACTGATTGACTGACTGAAAGGGAAGTGTTAAAAATAAAATAAAAACGTGTAAAATATCCAACTAAAAATTAAAAAACAAAACTGTAAATTTATATTTTTTCAGAGGAAGTGGGTATACTATTCATTTACGAGACTGATGGGAAAGAATGGACGGAATATATGATGAAAATGTTACGAAACGAACCTTACAAAATACAATGCCTCTCTACGCTCTGTAGAGATCTGAATGAAGACTTGACCACAAAATGTATGGTGTTGGTGTTAATATTTACACCGAAAATGGAAAGTAATTACTCATCGCTGAACTTTGACCTAATGCAACCGACTTCAACGTATAGTTGCCTTGTCGAATGCAACGGCAAGGTGGAAAAAACGGACATGCCCGAATGGAGGTCAATGTATACACTTGAGGAGACATCGGAAAGTCACAGGGCCGTGTTGACAGGGCTGATTGACATGTACGAAAAGGCCAGCGGGAATCAAGACTCTGTCAACGTTGAGACAGACAATATACTTATCCGGGATTTGATCCCGGATGTATTATATCCGGTAAGTTTATTTATTTCATTATGATTTTACTAGCATAATCTGTGGAATTTCCACGGAAGGAGAATTATGATTTCCTGGAAAAATTTTACTTTGTCATACTACAGATGATAGTAACGTCTTCAAACATAAAGGTATTGGATAATAAAATAACGATAACACAGAGTGTAATTTTATTAAAATATCTATAAAAGTAATGTCCATAGAAGCTATTTTACTGTAATCTGATATTACTAGTGGAACCTGTGGAATTTCCACGGAAGGATAATTATGATTTCCTGGAACAATTTTACTTTGTCATAATACAAATGATAGTAACGTCTTCAAACATAGAGTTATTGGATAATAAAATAACGATAACACAAAGTAATTTTATCTCCCTGATTCTATAAGAGCCCAAGTAGGATTGTACGCCGATGACACCACAGTTTACTCTCGCCTCCTACAAAAATCTGGTGTAGGCGTCAAAGCTGACCTCGTGGCCGAGATTGAAAAAGACCTCCAATCCATAGTGGACTGGGGTAAGAAATGGCTAGTAAATTTTAATGCTTCTAAAACGAAGCTACTCTCAATTAACCATCATCGACAATCTCACCTACCTCCCATTAGCATAGACCAGGCTTGCCTCCCAGAGAGTAAAACACTACGCCTCCTTGTTTCTCACACTTTCAGCGGACCTCAAATGGAATGACTATATCGAATCCATTGCTAAATCCGCTGCTATGAAAGTCGGTTCTCTGTGTAGGGCCCGGAAGTTTTTTCCGTCTAAATCTATCCTACACATATATAAATCTACCATCCGCCCGTGCATTGAATACTGCTGCTATATCTGGTCGGGTGCCCCTGCTATTCTCCTCGGGCTTCTCGATAAGGTTCAGAGAAGGGTCTGTAATGTGATAGATACCGACTTGGCAGACCGCCTACAGTCTCTCTCTCACCGGCGCGACGTGGCGTCCCTGTGTCTCTTCTATAAATACTTTCACGGCTTCTGCTCCGATGAACTTAGATCACTGGTGCCCCCTAAATACGAATTTGCACGAGATACTAGATTGGCAACTAGATCCCACCCTTTTGCAGTGAAACCGATAAATGCAACCGTAACTTCTACTCCAACAGTTTCTTTCCTCGCACTTCCCGACTGTGGAATTCCCTTCCACACGATTGCTTCCCCGACGGCTACAATCTCCAGGAGTTTAAATGTAAGGTCAATAGACACCTCCTAACACACTAACCTGCTCCCATTCTATCAAACACTCTTCCCATCTGCCCAACCATCATCCTCGGTATCCTTACTCATCTGTCACCTTCCTCCTGACATTCCCTATGTCTAACCACTCCTTCTCTTTCCCTTCCCCTATGTAGCCCCATGCACAATAGTGGCAGTAGAATGCCTTGCTTGGGGTGAAATGATTAAAAAAAAAAATTAAAATATCTATAAAACTAATCTCCATAGAAGCCACTTTACTCTAATCTTATATTAAGCGGTGTATGCACAGACCATAACCAAAATACTGTACACTTTTTGTGAAAGATTTTGAAAAAGAATTTTTTTTTATTACTGAAAAATTATGGCTCCTGTGTCCATTGTAAACAGAAAAGACCAACTGAGTAATGGCCAAGGGTGTAGAGGCCAGAAATTATTATTAGGTCGCGGGATACGACAACAAACCTACCTATCTTTGCTATATTGTACAGTATAGACACACACACACACACACACACACACACACACACACACACACAATTACTGCTACAACCACCAGTTTGACCTGCTACTGCTACGGTAATGCTATAGATTCTCTCCTCCTACTCTCTCACTCTTTACTACTCTTCTGTTTGGTAAAGGTGAGAGAAAGGCTGAGGAGAGCAGCATCTACAGATTATAAAAAGATAGAGAGGAAGGAAAAGCTCGTGTAGAGAGTGTGGTATCTTTCTTCAGTGGCGTAACGGACAGAGGAACTAAGTAACTAACTAAATCACTAAGTAACTAAGTAACTTAGGAAAGAACAAGCAGAATTATTATATGATATTTCTTGACTATATATTGCGTTAGAACGATAGAAATTATGGATAATTTTTATGTTATGAAGTTATCTTCCTTAAACTCAACTCTCCAAGTTATTTTTCTACCACTGCTGTAGCAGCCTATATCTAATGTCCCAGCGATTTGTGTGTTCAATACCTGGCTACATTATTACATTCGTCGGACAGGTGTTCTCACCTTTATCTACATACTAGCAGTATAACCCGGCGTTGCTCGGGTGTAATGAAAGCTTTAAAACTAATCCATGGTTCTGTAGCTCAGACTCAGCCTAAATTGTGGATTTGTATAAAGGACATACAGACAGATAAACAGACACGCACACACAAACATCTTGCCTTTTATATATATATTATCGATTTTCTGCACTATTTGTAAGAACTGCAACTTTGAAACTTCTAAATATCGTATCTTATGTCTTTTTCAATGAGTGTATCAAATTTGATCAAAATCGGACCACTCCTTCTATAACCCGATTTGTTCGAATATCGATTTTCGATATTTATCGGGGGTACCTCGACACAAAACATAGCTAAGTACACTCGGAGACGCTTATAGTACAACTGTGTAAATTTTCAAGAAAATTGGTTCAGCCGTTTCGGTGACTATAGGTAACGGACACACACACACACACACACACACACACACACACACACACACACACAGAGACAGACAGACAAAGTTCCATCTATAAATAAGTTTAGATTTAGATTTGATTAGATTCAACAAAACAGAAAAATGTTAATATGCTGGAAAAACCTAATAAAAATCAAATAATCTTCCTTGTGGGATACAATGAAAGATACTTGAAACAAAGGCTGTTAGCTACATTATATATATATATAATATTATTTATTCATAAATTATAACAAGTGAACCATCAAAGAACCATCACATCACTTGAAAAGACACAAAAGAGTTGAAACAAAATGGTTACTTTTGTAGTGATATTGTAACATATCCATGTTATAATTGATGAATAAATAATATTATTAGCTCTACTCTTGTATTGAGCACTTTTTTAAAAATAGTGTTTCTTTGGACAAGGAATATTATTCCAACAATATTTGTATATATATATATATAAATTGCTTCGCAAATCAAAATGAAAAAAGATCAAATGATTGATTTTTTGCAGGTTGTTTAATGTCAGAAAACCTTTATAGATTGTAAATCTTTTACCATCAAAATTTAAGTAAAGTATTCTGACATTTTGCGTGGTTAATAATTTAATATTATAATATATAATTACATATAATTATATAATTATATTATAAAAATATATATCTGCTGATGACCATTTTACAGTCTCGCCCGTCGATTGAGCACTCTAGAGAATATAGTAGGCGTTAAATACTGTAGCTACTCACCGCTATTTACGCATCGTTCTCCAGCAATGGACTGAACACTCTTGGCTACTGGCGTTTGTACACATTGTGTGTATAACCTTCTACAATTTGCCTTCCTCCACCATGCGCCGATATAATTTCCGACTGATATCAAATCGATTAGATTTCAATCTTGGCTGGAAGCAATCGGATATCTAACCGTAATGATGAGCTGTAATAAAGTGAAGCAGTACTGTCTGCAAATGGCTCTATCTCTCTCTCTTTCTCTCCCCCCCCTCTCTCTCTCTATATATATATATATATATATGACAGAATTAGTAAAGAACAAATTAGAAAATGATTCTTAATTTAACATATTTCACTTCGGAGATCTGGTGAAAGACAAAAGATTATTTTTTCTTCAAAATTAAAAAAAAACAAGCAAAAAGCAGAGACATTATAATGGAATGTTTGGGTTTTATTATATGTTCGTCAAGTATGTGGCACTTTGAAGAGAAAAAATTCTAAATGTACGTTGGATTTTTTCTTAAAAGGATACGTTTTATCTCACTATTATCATTGCAGGGTCAAAACGAGGTATACGTTATTTTTAACTATGAAGAGAAAGCTGAGGTTAGTGTTTCTATTGAAGGCCTAACTAACCGATTAAGCACGCGTAAATACAGCAAGACTGTTCATGCCTTTGATATACCAGGTAAGCTGCATTTAAGACTTTTAAAATATTTTTAATCGGTAAAGTTTGAAATCAAGACTTCGTATCCAACATAAACATTCATAACATATATATGCATCAACTTTTGCTAGTGTAGTGTATGTTGGCAACTTCTTATTTAAAAGTTTCTAAATGCATTAAATTGCACATAAAAATGCATTAGAAAGGGATTTTACTATGAAAATGCATTGGAAAGGGATTTTATTATGAAAATGCATTGGAAAGGGATTTTACTATGAAAATGCATTGGAAATGGGATTTTTACTATGAAAATGATTTGGAAATGGGTTTTATTATGAAAATGCATTGGAAAGGGATTTCACTATGAACATGCATTGGAAAGGGATTTTACTATGAAAATGCATTGGAAAGGGATTTTATGATGAAAATGCATTGGAAAGGGATTTTACTATGAAAATTCATTGGAAAGGGATTTTATTATGAAAATGCATTGGAAAGGGATTTTACTAAGTAAATGCATTGGAAAGGGATTTTACTATGAAAATGCATTGGAAAGGGATTTTACTAAGTAAATGCATTGGAAAGGGATTTTATGATGAAAATGCATTGGAAAGGGATTTTACTATGAAAATGCATTGGAAAGGGATTTTACTATGAAAATTCATTGGAAAGGGATTTTATTATGAAAATGCATTGGAAAGGGATTTCACTATGAAAATGCATTGGAAAGGGATTTCACTATGAAAATGCATTGGAAAGGGATTTCACTATGAAAATGCATTGGAAAGGGATTTTATGATGAAAATGCATTGGAAAGGGATTTTATGATGAAAATGCATTGGAAAGGGAGTTTACTATGAAAATGCATTGGAAAGGGATTTTATGATGAAAATTCATTGGAAAGGGATTTTACTAAGTAAATGCATTGGAAAGGGATTTTACTATGAAAATGCATTGGAAAGGGATTTTATGATGAAAATGCATTGGAAAGGGATTTTACTATGAAAATGCATTGGAAAGGGATTTTACTATGAAAATTCATTGGAAAGGGATTTTATTATGAAAATGCATTGGAAAGGGATTTTACTAAGTAAATGCATTGGAAAGGGATTTTATGATGAAAATGCATTGGAAAGGGATTTTACTATGAAAATGCATTGGAAAGGGATTTTACTATGAAAATGCATTGGAATGGGATTTTACTATAAAATGCATTGAAAAGTGATTTCACTATGAAAATGCATTGGAAAGGGATTTTATTATGAAAATGCATTGGAAAGGGATTTTACTATGAAAATGCATTGGAAAGTGATTTTACTATTAAAATGAATTGGAAAGTGATTTTACTAATAAAATGCATTATTTTCTACGTTTACATAAATTTCCTAGAAATAAACTTGACAATATCTGGGACGAAACCGGTCGTTAATTTTAGTTGTTAGGATAAAAAATGTCACCCAAATTTTGTTTATTCCTATCTATCTAGATCTGCAATGCGATTATATTATGTTCTTGCTTTTTTGATATTAACAGAAGGTTACATAGGCCAGAGATTTGTCAAAATCTTCGTTGGCGATCAGGAAGATCCCATTATTTCAACAAATATCGTAATCCTCACACCTGCCAACATATTTGAATGTCTTACATACAATCTACGGAGAGTTTTATACTCATCGAATTCCAATGATTCGAAGACGTCAAGAGGTAAGAAGCAACAAAGTTTCTCTAATTACTTTTTATATTTGAATGAGCTTCTAACAAAATCTGGGTATTTGGTTGATTAGTGACATACTATGGGTCATTTAATTCCAAAATTTAATTTTCCTGTAAATTTTTTCCTTTTGATTTAATTTGTGTATTTAACTGCATACCAACTCATTATGGGTTATTTGATGCCAAAATTTAATTTTCTTGAGAGCTTTGATTTGATATGAGTATTTAACGGCACATCAACTATTTATGGGCCATTTAATTCCAAAATTGAATTTACTTAGGAGCATTATTAATTTAATTTACAAAAAATATATTACTGGTAATTTTTAGATTTATTTATTTACTATTATAAAATTATTTTGCTAGTAATTGTTATTTATTTTCTATAAAAATATATTTCTGGTAATTTAAACAAAATATTTATATCTATTTTTGTAGAAATATATTGCTGGTAATCTCTATTTTTTAAATTTTTTACAAAATTCTGTTGCTTGAATTTTTTTACTATAAAATGCAGTTTTACACATTCATAATGGTTGCTCCAGTTCGTGCATAATTATTTACAAATAGTTGGGATCTTACAGGTGGTACCAACTCGGTTCAGGTTATACCTGAGAACAACACCAATTGAGAAGTATTTCCACACTGCTCAAAAAGTATCCTATCAGAAGGCTTGCTGCCAGATATAGTTTATCGTCATATCCAGGATAGATAAAAACTGGCATCTTTCATGTTGATCCCTCTTTTCAAGATTTCCCGAATTTTAAAATAATTTTCATTACTGAAAATATTTAAATAAGTTACATTACTGAAATTAAATAAATTCTGTTTTTTAAATAGATAAATTGCCTTCCTAAAAATAATTAAATATATGATTTACATGGATTTAAAATAATTTATATTACTGAAAATATATAAATAATTAGTATTTAAATAGATAAATAAATAGATGAATAACAGAATTGAAAATAAATATATAATTTACAATACTGTAAAAAAATAAATAATTTATGTTACTAAAAATAATTAATTTACATTAACTGAAAAATATAGATAAATTACGTTACTGAAAACAAATGAATGGATTAAGGTCAATAGACACTGCTTAACACACTAACTCGTTCCCATTCTTTCAAACACTCTACCCATCTACCCAACCCTCATCCTCGGTATCCTTACCCATCTATCACCTTCCTTCTGACATTTCCTATATCTAACCACTCCTTTTCTTTACCTTCCCCTATGTAGCCCCATGCGCAAGAGTGGCAGTGGAATTGCCTTGCTTAGGGTGAAATGATTAAAAAACATTATTGAAAATAAACATATAAAATAATGCTGTAAATAAATAAATATAAACTTATTTATAAATGGAACTTTGTGTGTGTGTCCGTTACTTATAGACACCGAAACGGCTGAACCTATTTTCTTGAAAATTTACACAGTTGTACTATAAGCGTCTCCGAGTGTTCTTAGCTAGATTTTGTGTCGAGGTAACCCGATAAATATCGAAAATCGATAATGGAAAAAATCGGGTTATAGAAGGAGTGGTCCGATTTTGAACAAATTTGATACACTCATTGACAAAGACATAAGAAACGATATTCAGAAGTTTCAAGGTTGCAGTTCTTATAATAGTGCAGAAAATTGATAATATATATAAAAGGCAAGATGTTTGTGTGTGTGTGTGTGTCTGTTTATCTGTCTGTATGTTCTTTATACAAAACAACAATTTTTATCTGATTCTCACCAAACTTCACACAAATATTCTTTAGGCTGAGTCAGAGCTCCAGGACCATGGATTAGTTTTAAAGCTTTCATTACACACGAGCAACGCCGGGCTATACTTCTAGTAATTCATATTATTGAAAATGAATATATTATTTACAGTCACTTAAGTATTATACCTGATATACGCTTGGGCGATCATGTCTCTTTCGATCCATGACTGACCTGGCAGAAGATTTTACTGCAGTAGGTTGCCATTTCTGTCTGTGGTAGACTAGTTACCAACCAAGCCTATAGAACCCAATCTGTTCTGCTAGTCAATCCATAGCTGCAGCGAGAAGAAATGGGTTAATGCCTTTTCCAATGCTATTTGCCGTTTATTTTTTTGCAATAGACTAGTTGCCAACCAAGGCTACAGAACCCAATTTGTCCTGTTATTCAACCCATAGCTAGATAGATAGATACTTACCTTTTTAAGAATTTTTTTGTGAGTAAGTGAATATAACGAACCCGACTGGAATTCGAACTTGGTCTTCCGATTTCTCATTCCAAACGGATATCCATTGCCTCACACAGCGCATGCTATGTTCATTCAGTCAGTTAAGTACCATACGTGATACACACTTTAGGCGATCATGTCTCTTTAGAGACATGACTGACTAGGCAGAAGATTATCCTGCAGTAGGTTACCATTGCTTTCTACGGTAGACTGGTTGCCAGCCAAGGCTATAGAATCCAATATGTCCTATTATTTGACTTATAGCTAGAGGGAGAATTGGTGTATTATAGAATTACGTAGTAATTAGTGGGTGATCAGTTTATTACTTCGTAACAATAGAAAACCGATCCCCCACTTTATGACCAGTGTAAGCCTTAATCATGATTCCAACGATTATGTTCATTCAGTCAGTCAAGTGCCATACGTGATACACCTTATTAGCGATCATATTTCTTTCCACTCATGACTGACTAGGCAGAAGATTTTCCCGCAGTAGGTTGTTATCGTCTACGGTAGATTGGTTGCCAACCAACGCTATAGAAGCCAATCTGTCATGTTCTTTAACTCATATCTGGAAGCAGAAGAGACGTAATCATATCTTTTCCCAATGGTATTTACACGTAAGTGACGGGTTAACGTCATTTTCTCTCTCGGATGTCAAAATAACTATTACTACTCAGTAATTTAAATTCCATACGCGATACACGCTTGGGCGATCATGTCCCTCTCGAGACATGGCTAACTACTAGATTGGTTGACGACCAAAGCTAAAGAACCCAATCTGTCCTGTTATTCGAATCATAACTAGAGGGAAGAGGCGGATTAATACCTTGCCCAAGAGCATTTGCGCGTAAGTGAAGGAAACGAATTCAATTGAAATTCGAACTCGACTGCACGATTTCTCGTTCCGAGCCAATATCCACTACACCACAACTCACTACTATATATAACTAGCAGTATAGCCCGGCGTTGCTCGGGTGGAATGAAAGCTTTAAAACTAATCCATGCTCCTGAAGCTCAGACTCTTTAGACATTGACAGGAAAGATTAAAAAGCAAAAGTTGTTTCCAGTTAAAGCGAAACAGTAGACTGAAAGAAAAATGAATGGATGTAAGTCAAATTTTGATTTCCTGGTATCGATATCAAATTTTCTGTTGTAAGAACTGCAACCTTGAAACTTCTGAATATCATTTCTTATGTTTATGTCTATGAGTGTATAAAATTTTATTAAAATCGGATCACGCCTTCCATAACCCGATTTTTTCGATTATCGATTTTCGATATTTATCAGGGGTACCTGGATACAATACCAAGCTAAGAACACTCGCAGACTGTGTAAATTTTCAAGAAAATCGGTTCAGCCGTTTCGGAATCTTTAGGTAACGGATACACACACACACAGACACACACACACACAGACAAAATTCCATTTATAAATAAGTTTAGATCATAATAATAATAATAATAATAATAATAATAATAGAATTAGTTAATGTTATCATTAGAGTCCCGTATAGTTTAATCCCGTGGGTTGCAGTGTTTTACTTTCATGACGATCTGACCTCCTTTAATTTTTGATTTTGATTTTTTTAAATTTATTTCAGGATCTTTTTCCATCGACCCCTTTTCAAAAAAGTACTGCACCGATGACGCATTAAAACAATTTTGGTTGACAATGAAAGAACTCCAAAGATCGGAATGCAAATTTGAGGTAATGTAGCACTGAAAATCTGGGTGGCCACTTATTGAATGCTCTCCTAAAAACCAACTCTCACAGAGCATATATATATATATATAGATATATATATATATACTGTTAAATATAAGAGACAATGAATGTCTCTTATGTTTAATCATGAGCCGTTCTAATTTGCTGCCTCGATACACTAAATTTAAGTTACATGATGCCGCAGCATTAAATGACCCTAACACTAAGAAATTTCAATGGAAGATGGCTCATGTGAGCCTAAAGCTTAGAAGCAAATTAATAAAACATCATCCAAATGTTGGAGAATTTTTGTCTTTATTTTCAACTGAAATTGAAGCCAAAATACGACGTTTAGAACGGCTCATGATTAAACATAATAGACATTCATTGCCTCTTATATTTAACAGTATATGTTTAGAAAATTATTTGCTGCCTGGATACACTAAATACATACATACATACATACATACATACATATATATATATATATATATATATATATATATATATATATATATGTATAGTATTTAGTGTAGAAAATTATTTGCTGCCTCGATACACTAAATACATATTTATATATATAAATATATATGTATTTAGTGTATATATATATATATATATATATATATATATATATGTATTTAGTGTATCGAGGCAGCAAATAATTTTCTAAACATATACTGTTAAATATAAGAGACAAATACTGTTAAACATAAGAGACAAAGAATGTGTATATATATATATATATATATATTAACAAATGAATACGGAACGAAGAAAATAATATTTGCAACGTTCAAAACATTAATTTATAACAGTGCTCAATATAAAAAATAACATGTTTCCTTTTCCTTGTTTGCTGCAGATAAGGAATATAAAAATGTTCCGAAATTACTTTTCCAAGCGCTTTCAGCCACTTATCTGACCATTCTGAAATCTGGCCTGGCTTGGGATGAAAAGATTAAAAAATATTCTCAGAATATTATCAAATAGACCAATATAAATGTTGAAGAACGTATCTTTTACTGATTACCTTTCTATAATGTACGTTGGATAGATCTGTTAGGACTGCTCAGCAACCTTGATATATTTGGGAAGGATATTGGAGCAATCAAGGCACTATACTGGTACCAAATAGACCTCATTTAAATTGAAAATATGTTCAGCAGATATACAAAAATATAAAGGTATGTAAGACAAGGATGTGTCTTCTCACCGGACTTATTCAACAATATACAGGAAAGCAATTTTGAGAGAATTAGAACTCATTACTTATTACTGGCGGCTAGAAACTTGACATAATATAAGCAGATGACACAGTGTTGATAGCATACACGGAAAGCAAACTAAAATCTTCAATAGAATATAGTGAAAGAAAGTGCGAAAAAAATGACTAAATATAACTTACACGAAGGTATAATGTATAGTTGTTAGCAAAAGGGCGAGCCCAAAACAAAATATTACAAATCGGAGATGGTAAAATCAAACAAAATACATAGATAAATAAATAAATAAATAATGTATGTGCGTTGTGGTGCAGCGATTATCTACTCGGAATAAGAAATCGAAGAGCCGAGTTCAAACTCTAGTTGAATTCGTTTTCTTCACTTACGCGCAAATACCCGTGGGAAAGCTATTAACCCGTCTCTTCTTCCTCCAGCTATGGATTAAATAGCAAGACAGCTGTAGCCTTGTTTTGCAACCAAACTACCGCAGAAAAAAATGGCAACGTACTGTGGAAAAATATTCTGCCCAGTCAGTCATGTCTCTTTCGAGACATGATCGCCAAAAAGCGTGTATCACATATGGCACTTAACTGACTGACTGATTGATAAAAAATTAAATATCTTCTCACAGAAGACGGAAAATGCGACATTAATATCCAAAGACGTATAGGGATAATCAAAGATGGATTTCAAAAGCTAAGCAGAGTATTATGAGACAGAAAAATAATCTTCAGTATTACTCATATAAGTTATTATTACGTCAGTATTACTCTTATATGTTATTACAATGTCAGTATTACACTTATATATTATTATTACGTCAGTATTACTCTTATATATTATTAAAATGTTAATATTACAGTTATATATTATTATTACGTCAATATTGCTCTTATATGTTATTACTATGTCAATATTACACTTATATGTCATTATTACGTCAATATTACTCTAATATGTTATTATCACGTCAGTATTACTCTTATATGTTATTACTATGTCAATATTAAACTTATATGTTATTATTACGTCAGTATTACTCTCATATGTTATTACTATGTCAATATTACACTTATATGTTATTATCACGTCAGTATTACTCATATATTATTACTATGTCAATATTACACTTATATGTTATTATTACGTCAGTATTACTCTTATATGTTATTACTATGTCAATATTACACTTATATGTTATTATTACGTCAGTATTACTCTTATATGTTATTACTATGTCAATATTACACTTATATGTTATTATTACGTCGGTATTACTCTTATATGTTATTACTATGTCAATATTACACTTATATGTTATTATCACGTCAGTATTACTCTTATATGTTATTACTATGTCAATATTACTCTTATATGTTCTAATTTTTTTCTCAACCGTTCACTCATTCTCATTAGGTAGGTTATACACTACATTTATCTGTACCTTATGCCTTCAGTGTGCCTTGTAGTGCACGTATATACCTTGTAGTGCAGTGGATATAGGATCGGAACGAGAAATCTGGGAGCTGAGTTCGAATTCAAGATGAATATCTTGCATTTACTTAAGCACCAAAACCCTTGGGAAAAGTATTAATCCGTCTCTTCTCTCCAGTTATGGGTTAAATAATAGAACATTGGGAAAGGTATTAATCCGTCTCTTCCCTCCAGTTATGGGTTAAATAATAGGACATTGGGAAAGGTATTAATCCGTCTTTTCCCTCCAGTTATGGGTTAAATAATAGGACATTGGGAAAGGTATTAATCCGTCTCTTCCCTCCAGTTATGGATTGAATAATAGGACAGATTGGGTTCTTTAGTAATGGCAACCTACTGCGGAATAATCTTCTGCCTAGTCAGTCATGTCTCTTTCGAGACATGATCGCCCAAACGTGTATCACGCATAGCATTTAACTAACTGATGCCTTCAATATCCTTGTGAGTCTTAAATTTCCTAAGCCAACTTTCCTCCTCTTGCGCTATAGACATTTCAACTGTTTTGTTCCAGTCAGTAAATTAAGTGTCATACGTAATACACCCTTAGGTGATCATGTCTCGAAAAAGACATGACTGACTAGGCAGAAGATTTTCAATCCATTTCAAGCGATAGACTGTTTGCCAACCAAGGCTGTAGAACCCAATTTGTTTTGCTATTTAATCCACAGCTGGAGGGAAAAGTGATGGATTAATACCTTTCCCAAGATTATTTGCGCGTAAATAAATCCACAAAATTCAACTGGAATTCGAACTCGGCTCCCCGATTTCTCGTCGGAGCCGATATTTACGATTTCAATGGCCGTAAAATTATTTATCTATTCTTCTTAGGATGTCTTCTAGAATATGCTTTGGCATTTTTTAAAAACATTTCACCTCAAGCAAGACAGTTTTACTGTCACTGGTGTGCAGGGGGTTACATAGTGGTAAAGTGATGGTAAAAAGGGACAGGTTACAGGAGGTGTCAGGAAGTGGGTAAGAGAAGGATGAGAATTATGGTGTGATGAGAGTGGAATCGACAGAGAAAAACATGAGGGAAAGAATGTGAGTCAGAGAAATAGGAGGTAACTATTCAGTCAGTTAAGTGCCATACGTGATACACGCTTGGGCGATCATGTCTCGAAAGAGACATGACTGATTGGGCAGAAGATTATCCCGCAGTAGGTTGCCATTGCTTTCTGCGGTAGACTGGTTGCCAGCCAAGGTTATAGAACCCAATCTGTCCTGTTAGTTAACCCATAACTGGAAGGAAGAGACAGATTAATACCTTTCCTAAGGGTATTTGCGCGTAAGTGAATGCAACGAATTCAACTGGAATTCGAACTCGGCTCCCCGATTTCTCGTTCCGAGCCGATATCCACTGCACCACAACGCACATCCCTATTAACCTTACATTTAAATTCTTGGGAATTGTAATTGTCGGAGACGCAAGTATACGGAAGGGAATTCCACAGGCGGGATGTGCGAGAAAAGAAGCTGCTATAGTAGAAATTGCGATTACATTTTATTAGTTTCACTCGTGTCTTGATTTTTTTTTTAATCATATCACTCTGAGCAAGGCGGTAAAGCCACTGATGCGCATGGGGCTACTTAAGAGTGAGAAGATTGGAAAAGAAAACCGGAAACCACATCCTAAACAGGGAACAAGGGATGATCCTCTTCACCTGTTCAATAGACGTGGGTGGATTGTGAACCGGGCGATGGGTGGATTGTGAACCGGGCGAAAACCAGATGTTACTTTTGTCTTCATAACTTTAATTATCATTTCCTTTCTTTTTTTTCTTCGCCTGGTCATCAGTATATCTTCAGTCTATCGAACATTTGTGTTTTTTTTGCTTTCTATTTTTCCTTGCAATTTTACTTTCAAATAGTGTCACAAGGCGACATTCATGAATGACTGGTTTTCAAGGATCTGGATACCATTTAAATCTCATGAGGAATTATTTATCAGAGTGCATTTAGGAGACTCGATACTTGACCCTTCTTATTATTAACGGTTAATTCATTTATGTTGTGTTTCTTCGTCGCTAATTTGTTATGGCAAATCTTAATGCAAAACTTCGTCGCCAATTTGCCGCGGCGAAACTTCGCCGCAAAGTTAGAGTGACCGGTTTGGACGGAAGTAAGACACGGAAAACAGAAAGTATGTTCAAAACAGTGTATTAGTAAAACGAGAACATACGTTCAAAATAAGTGTTAGGTATTAAGTAAATAGAAATAAGTAAGTCCGAACGGTAGAGTTACGTTGCTTATTGCCTGAATAGTAGCTGGTTTAACTGCGTACATAACTGCCTCCCGGAAGTCACGCAGGTAAATATATATAGTAAGAGGAAGAGTCCATTCATCGGAGAAGGGCACCATAACAAGTCTAATTTCTTCATTCTTATTTTTTAAATTTTTTACGGAGTTTCGGCTGTTGCACTATCCGGCCTTATTCAGGCGTCTGTTTTGTTTTGGAATCGAACCCTGTTCTAACAGGCTATTCGCATTCACCTAATTCACTGGAAGGTGAAGAGTTCAAGGGTAATGTTTATATTTGTTCTCCGAAGGGGATCTTTTACTTCCTTTTTGTAACTACTACGCGCAAATTGAGTTCCCAAACCAAACAAATCGCGGAGTAATTTCTCAAAGGAAGTAAATAGGCCGAAATAAGTATCTTACGCCTCAAGTCATTCAGCGGTGAATCAGATATGAGAACGGTGGTAAGGGGTGAGATATAGTCCGATTTTTTTTTCTGGTCGTTAACTTGAAAAAAGGTAGGTTTTGTCAATAAACAATTATCGATTTGAGTTCAGCATTTAAATTTGCACGGAAATAAGGACGTTTTGGAAAGATTTGAAGGGGTAAAGGCCTTCGGGGAACAAATAAAAAATTTACCAGTTCAAGGTTTTACAAAGGGTAGTTACAAGACTTTATAAAGAAAAGCATATGCAATGAGCAGGAACGCCCCCTAAAACAGCAACTCTCCCAAAACAAAGTAATTTATATAAAAAAAAAAGAAAAAGAAAAAGAAACTAAAAGTAGTGTATTTACAACATATGATTTAAAAATAAAACTCTATTTGAAAATATTATCTAATTTCTTTTGCAGAGGGCGAAAGTCACGGCGCAAGAACGAGTGGAAGACAAACCGAAAATCATCAACACGGAAACAGAAAACAACGAAGGTGGATATGACAGATTTTTATTTTCGCTTGTTTGTGATGATTCTAGAAAAAAAATAAGAAAAACAACTTATGGCAGTTGTGGTAATAAAATATGCACCTCCCAGTGGTTTTGGTTTATATGGTTAAAATCGTCACGCCCCAATACTGTACGTACACACGCTTCAGTTGTAACTTAGTTAGTGCCATACGTAAAACACGCTTGGCGATCATGTCTCGAAAGAGACATGACAGAAGATTATCCCGCAGTAGGTTGCCATTGTTTTCTGCGGTAGACTGGTTGCCGACCAAGGCTACAGAACCCAATCTGTCTTGTTATTTAACTCATAACTAGAAGGAAGAGACGAATTAATACATGTCCCAAGGGTATTTGCACGTAAGTGAATGCAAGAAATTTGAATGGAATTCGAACTCAGCTTCCGGAATTCTCGTTCCGCGCCGATATCCACTGCACCACGACGCACATCTAAGTTCTTGATTATTCGAATATCTATCTCATTTGTCATATATACAAAAATAGAACTGGGTTTAAGACAAGAATATATCTTACTAATTTATTTTCAGGGTTATTTGTATTTTTTGTGGATTTTGTAAGATTTCCTCTTAGCATTACACATAAAATTACTTTCAGGGTATTTTTTATTAGTGAATTTTCCACTTGTTCTTTTAGCTATACTTTTAACTTGTAAGATTAATTTTTATTATTATTATTATTATTATTATTATCATTATTATTATTATTAGTATTATTATTATTGTTTTTCAGGGTAATTTGTGATATTTTCTTACTTTCGTTTTTTTTTTTTGTGGATTTTGTAAGTTTTCCTGTTTGCATTATACATAAAATTTCTTTCAGCATATTTATTTATCACCAAATAATTTTCCATCTGTTTCTTAATCTATACTTTTTATCCAGTGGGACTAGGTTTTTTCATGGTTGCTTATGATATTGGCAACTAGGTTCCACTCTTTTACAGTGAAACCGATGAAATGTAACCGCAATTTCTACTCCAACAGCTTCTTTCCTCGCACTTCCCGCCTGTGGAATTCCCTACCGCATGATTGCTTCCCCGACAGCTACAACATCCAAGAGTTTAAATGTAAGGTCAATAGACACCTCCTAATTCACTAACTCACACCCACTCTCTCCAACTCTCTCCCTATGTACATCCTAAGTCGTCTATCACCATCCTTCTGACATTTCCTATACCCAATCCCTCTATGTAACCCCCTGTGCTATAGTGGCAGTGGAATGCCTTGCTTGGGGTGACACGATTAAAAAAAAAAAAAATTGTGTGTGCGGATTTTATAAGCTTTCCTCTCGCATTATACAGAAAATTTCTTTCAGTGTATTTTTTTATCAGCAAATAATTTTCTACTTGTTCTTTTAGCTATACTTTATATCCAGTAGGACTAGTTTTTTCAGGGTTATTTGTGATATTTTCTTTGTCTTGTGGATTTTTAAAGCTTTCCTCTTAGCATTACACATAAAATTACTTTCAGCGTATTTTTCATCAGTAAATAATTTTCCAATTGTTCTTTTAGCTATGCTTTTTATCCTGTGAGTTTTTTTCAGGGTTATTTGTGATATTTTCTTTGTTTTTTTTTGTGAAATTTGTAAGCTTTCCTTTTCGCATTATACATAAAATTACTATTATGTATCAACATATGTATTTCAGCATATCAACGGACTTACGAGACTTATTCAACCTATAAAGCAGGACGATTCTGAGAAAACTAGAAGTTCTATAAACTAGAAGTTGGGAAAGGTATTAATCCGTTACTTGTCCCTCCAGCTGTAGATTAAATAGCAGAACAGATTGGGTTCGATAGCCTTGGTTGGCAAACAGTCTACCGCAGAAATTAATGGCTTAAACAATCTTTTTTCTAAAGCAAAATGATTTATTGCTGTTCTTATCTTTGTTGCTATGTGTGTAATTTTCTGTATAATGCGGAGATGAAAAGCTTATAAAAGCCACAAAGAAAAAAATGACATATAACCATGAAAAAAGGTAGTCCCACTGGATAAAAATATAGGTAAATTATGTATAATGCGGAGAGGAAAACTTATAAAATCCACACACACACACAAAAAAAAAAGAAAATAAGAAACTATCACAGATAACCCTGAAATACAAAAATCTAACAGGATAAAGGGTATAGCTAAAAGAACAGGTGGAAAATTATTTACTGATAAAAAAAATATGCTGAAATTAATTTTATGTATAATGCGAAGAAGTAAGCTTACAAAATTTACACACACACACACACGCGCACTCACACATACACA
Source organism: Ascarosepion bandense (assembly GCA_037127315.1). Lineage (NCBI taxonomy): Eukaryota > Metazoa > Mollusca > Cephalopoda > Sepiida > Sepiidae > Ascarosepion > Ascarosepion bandense. Next base: position 448,982 of record JBBBDQ010001864.1, on the reverse strand, counting down.
CACATACACATAAAATTTTACCTGTTGCACACTCCGACCGTCTTTATTTCATTCACTGGAGTAGATTGTTTTTGTTCCATGAGTTATACCACATCCACATGTCTCAGTTATTTTCATTCAACTTAGAACTTTTAAAGTTTTTGTCTTCCACTACAGTTGCCAGGTACTGAACTCACAATCTTTGGATCAAGTCACTAGATCCACCCAAAACTTTTACTCCCTACGTCATATGTACTTGTGGACAAAATAATTAAAACACTTCGTTTCCGAAATATTGACAAATATTAGAAATCAGTAGTAATCCATTTGTATGTTGAGTTCCTTGTTCTAGAAGTTTTATGAGGATATATTTTGGTCGGCTACAATTTTAACAGCATAAGATACGCGGATGATACACTACCAGTATCAGACATAGAAAGTGTTGTGAACCCAGAATAGGCCCGGGAGAAAACTCGAACTCGGGCATTAGTGAAACATATATATTTAACGACAGGACCAATACAAATAGTTTTATACTTCAGTTGAACTGCCAAGTATTAGACCGGAGTAACTCAATTCAACTTCACCCCGAGAGGCATATTTTCCCGGTATTCATAATAATAATAAGAGTTCATTATAATCCAAAAAGGGTAGGTCCCATAACAGAAAGGAAAATACAAGAAAGCATAAAGATGGTAGTGAATGAAAGTGAGAAGAAAGGACCAAGCATCAACTGAAAGAAGACAGGATTCATGGTTGTTAGCAAAAAAGATGAGCCCAAGGTGCGAATTGCAAAGTGGAGATAGGAAAATTTCTAATTTTTCACTCTTTTCTTTTTTTCTTTTTTTTTTCCAATTGAAGTAGATAAACTAAACTATCGCCCAGGTTCACACTCTACCCACGTCTATTGAACAGGTGAAGAGGCTCATCCCTTGTTCCCTGTTTAGGATGTGGTTTCCGGCTTTCTCTTTTACAATCTTTTCACTTTTTCCTTTTTTTCTTTTTTTTCAATTGGAGTAGATAGACTAAACTATCGCCCGGTTCACACTCTACCCACGTCTATTGAATAGGTGAAGAGGCTCATCCCTTGTTCCCTGTTTAGGATGTGGTTTCCGGCTTTCTCTTTTACAATCTTTTCACTTTTCCCTTTTTTTCTTTTTTTTCAATTGGAGTAGATAGACTAAACTATCGCCCGGTTCACACTCTACCCACGTCTATTGAATAGGTGAAGAGGCTCATCCCTTGTTCCCTGTTTAGGATGTGGTTTCCGGCTTTCTCTTTTACAATCTTTTCACTTTTCCCTTTTTTTCTTTTTTTTCAATTGGAGTAGATAGACTAAACTATCGCCCGGTTCACACTTTACCCACGTCTATTGAATAGGTGAAGAGGCTCATCCCTTGTTCCCTGTTTAGGATGTGGTTTCCGGCTTTCTCTTTTACAATCTTTTCACTTTTTCCTTTTTTACTTTTTTTTCAATTGGAGTAGATAGACTAAACTATCGCCCGCTTCACACTCCATCCACGTCTATTGAACAGGTGAAGAGGCTCATCCCTTGTTCCCTGTTTAGGATGTGGTTTCCGGCTTTCTCTTTTCTAATCTTTTCACTTTTACGTAGCCCCCTGCGCATCAGTGGCTTTACCGCCTTGCTCCGGGTGATATGATTAAAAAAAAAAAGAATGTTGGGAAATTTCAATATCTTAGAAGTGTTTTAACACTGAAATCCGAAGGCGGATTGGGATAGACAAGGAAACATTCCAAAAATGCTTAGCAAAATACTAAGAAATAGAAAAAAAAACTTCGCGAAAAACAAAGAAAAGCGTGCTAAACTGCTACATGTCCTCTTATATGACAGTGAATACTGGACGTTCTGGTCAAAGATGAAGAGGAGACTTAAATCAACAGAAATCTAGTTTTAAAGAAGAATGTTGAGGGCATCACTGGGGATATAGATGTTGGTTAGTTCCAGAGACTTGATCGAAACCGTTGTCAGTTCAATACCAGGCTACAGCAGTCAGTCAGTTTAGGTGCCATACGTGATACACGCTTGGGCGGTCATGTCTCGAAAGAGACATGACTGACTGGGCAGAAGATTATCCCGCAGTAGGTTGCCATTGCTTTCTGCGGTAAACTGGTTGCCGACCAAGGCTATAGAACCCAATATGTCCTGCTATTTAACCCATAACTGGAAGGGAGAGACGGATTAATACCTTTCCCAAGGGAATTTGCGCGTAAGTGAATACAATGGATTCAGCTGGAATTCGAACTCGGCTCCGCACAGGGAATGAGAATAATATACCCCAGGGATCGTAATAAAGGGTTCAGTTCGAAATTCCTAGCGCATGAAGAAGGTCGGAGTTTACAACAGCCGAAACGTCGTACAAATGGCAACGAAGTAAGGATTTCTTCTATGTGTCATATCCCATAGGAACTTAAGTGATCATAGTCTTCCACGTCACCTGGTAGCTCTTAGCAAGCTTTCTCCTGTTACCTCACCCAAAATCCGCTCTGCCATTCTCATGCTCAGGCCATTTAAATATGTTATTCGATGCTTTCCCCTGTCTCTCTTTCCCTCTATCTGACCTATGAGTATCAGATTCTCTAATCCTTCCGTGCTCATTACACGTACCCAATAACTTCAGCTGTCTTTTCCTGATGCTCAGTATTAATTTCCTTTTCCTTTCCATCCTTTTTAGACCTCATCATTGCACACACGCTCGGTCCATGATATCCGCAGCATCCTTCTGTAGGACCACATTTCAGTTGCTTCAAGTTTTTTCTTCTTCTTTGATGATATTGTCCAGCATTTACTGCCATATTGAAAAACTGACCTCACATAACAATTCAATTCAGAACTCTCTTCTTTGTTTCTAGCAAAATTTTCCTGTCTCTTAATACACTTAAAAAAAAAGAAAATATCACAAATAACCCTGAAAAAACTAGTTCTACTGGATAGAAAGTATAACTAAAAGAATAAGTAGAAAATTATTTACTGATAAAATATACACTGAAACAAATTTTCTGTATAATGCGGAGATGAAAAGCTTATAAAAGCCACAAAGAAAAAAATGACATATAACCATGAAAAAAACCTAGTCCCACTGGATAAAAATATAGGTAAACGATCAGGTGGAAAATTATTTGTTGATAAAAAATGTGCTGAAAGGAATTTTATGTATAATGTGAAGAGGGAAACTTATAAAATCCCCCCCACCCCCAAAAAAAGAAAATATCACAAATAACCTTGAAAAAAAAATCTAACAGGATAAAGGGTATAGATAAAAGGACAAGTGAGTTATTAGTAAAAAAATATGCTGAAATTAATTTTATGTATAATACGAAGAAGAAAGCTTACAAAATTTACACACTTACACACACGCAAAAATTAACGTATATTTCTAAAAAAAAAAAAATAAAGTCCCGCAGTATAAAAAGTATAGCTAAAAGAACAAGTAGAAAATTATTTACTGAAAAAAACAAACAAACAAAAAAAAAAAACAAAAACGCTGAAAGTAATTTTATGCATTATGCGAAGAGGAAAACTTACAAAATTTACACGCAAAAAAGAAAATATCTAAAATAATGCTGAAAAAAAATAAAAAAATAAAAAAAATAGTTCAACTGGAAAAAATGTATGACTAAAAGAACGAGTGGAAAAATTATTTACTGTTAAAAAAATACGCTGACAGTAATTATTGTACAGTGTAACCCGGATATAAGAGAGTTGTCGGACCCGGATAAAAGTTCTCTTATATCGGCTCGGAACGAGAAATCGGGGAGCCGAGTTCGAATTCCAGTTGAATCCATTGTATTCACTTACGCGTAAATACCCTTGGGAAATGTATTAATCCGTCTCTTCCTCCCAGTTATGGGTTAAATAACAAGACAGATTGGTTTCTATAGCCTTGGTCGGCAACCAGTCTACCGCAGAAAACAATGGCAACCTACTGCGGGATAATCTTCTGCCCAGTCAGACAGGATCGCCCAAAACGTGTGTCACGTATGGCATTAAACTGACTGACTACAATTCCATATTTTCTCTTTCGAGACATGATCGCCCAAGCGTGTATCACGTATGCCACTTAACTGACTGATATCCAGATTTCTCAAATATCCGGGTTTGGTCTATTTAATAGTATAACAGGGATATAAGAGACCCGGATATAAGATAAATGCTATTCGGTCTCGGCATTTCTCTTACATCAGGGTTACACTGTATAATGCGGAGAGAAAAGCTTATAAAATCCCCACCACACAAAAAAAGAAAATATCGCAAATAATCCTGAAAAGCAAACAAACAAACAAAAAAAGTAGTTCCACAAGATAAAAAGTATAGCTTAAAAGAACAAGTGGAAAATTATTTACTGATAAAAAAATACGCTGACAGTAATTTTGTGTATAATGCAAAAAAACAAAACAAAACAAAAAAAAATGCAAAAAAAAAATGCAAACCAACAATAAAAAAACAAATTATAATCTCATTACAAAGAAATCTGAAAATACTAGTCCCACTGAAAAAAAATATATATATAACTCAAAAAACAAGTGGAAAAATATTTGCTGAAATGAGTTTAAGTTTTCTGTTGAAGAAAGTTTTATTTTTTAACATCAATCGCCATCTTCTGCTTTTCTAGATCCTGTTCCTGTGTTGTCCGTTCCTCAGTTTTACATATTAAAAAATTCTCTTTCTCTTTCATTCCACGTAAACCCCTGTGTTTTAGGGTCATTATCGCCTTACTTGGACGTGAAAATTTAACAAATACATCAGTCAGTTAAGTGCCATACGTAAAACACGCTTGGGCGATCATGTCTCGAAAGAGACATGACTGACTGGGTAGAATATTATCCCGCAGTAAGTTGCCATTGCTTTCTGCAGTAGACTGGTTGCCGACCAAGGCTATAGAATCCAATCTGTCCTGTTATTTAACCCATAACTGGAAGGAATAGACGGATTAATACCTTTCCCAAGGGTTTTTTGCGCGTAAGTGAATGCAATGAATCCAGCTGGAGTTCGAACTCGGCTTCCCGATTGCTCGTTCCGAGCCGATATCCACTGCACCACAACGCTCATCAAATATATACCGGTCTTAAAAACGTTTGAGAGTAAAAAATTGAGATCACAGTTTAATATATTTCTACAGATAGCCGTGGTGAACTTCCCTAATCTAGAGTTAATCATAATGTATTGTTTCAACGATCTTATGGTTTCTGACTCACGTGATCGCAAATTACAAATCTAGTTTAAGTTGACTCAAGGTCACTGGTACGAAATGCACAAATCAGCTAAGATGATAGCACAAATGAGTATGACAAAAGAAGTACTATTGTATAACAACCATAATTTATTCAAACATACGCCCCGTAATGGGAGCGCTAGAGGGTGTCGTCAGTGATGTCATCGCGAGGATCACTAGGGGGTTTCGGGTCTTTCAACATCATACCCCCCCCTCACCGCGCCGACCCGACCAGAGATGATCAGCCTCCGGCCCACCCTCGATAAGCGCTTTCAGACACTGGAAAATTACGTTTAGGCCCGGTACAAAACCCTGCAAATGCTTCCGATTGGCGACAGTCAGAGCCACTTTCCATTTAGAGGCAAACCGCACATGAGCTCGTCCGAAACATTAATTTAGACGCAGAATTTCAGGGAATTTTAGCTAACAATTTGGAATCCAGGCACTCTCTCTTTTGATCCATATATGGATTATCTTATGAATTATAAATGTGGGAAATTAATCACTGACTGATATAAGTTTGTTTTATTGAAATGGAATTTTATTTGAACAGAATCTTCATTTTCTTATGAAAACATTTTTATTATTTTTCAGTTACAAGAAGAAAGTCGAAGAAAACGGTAAATAACAATATTTTGATACATATTCAGTTATTTATTAACCGCAAAAATAAACCTAAAAAAAGCAAAAAAAAAAAAAATTGGAAAAGATTGATAAACCATAAAAACAAATCAATCTAAAAAAAAGTTTGTATCACACATAACACCTAAGAGAAAGCTTTCTAAAACCTTCATGTGTAGAAGTATTTTAAAATCTTCAACAGTACAAAAATTAAAACAAAACAAATAAAAATAGCTGGTCACTTATATTCGAGGATACTCGACTACTAGGTTGACTAACCAATCCCTGTTGCATATGTCTGATCAGACACATTGTTTGATCAGACATATGCATTGTCTGCAACTATGTTGAGCGAACCTTAGTTACAGTTTCTGGGAGAGTGCATGTTACTAAGCGTGATCAACAGTATGAACAAGACCAGCACGCTAAAACCCTCGGGCACGATGGCTTGGAACTTTGTGTTAGCACAACATTCGACATCAGGTCCGTCTACCCAATTTCATTAGTAGGGCTTGGGTCAAATTTTGGTAAAGTTTTCCGGCACTTTCCAGAAATGTCACACGCTGGGATCGTATTCCCAGTTCGGTAGCCTCAAGCAGTCAACTTCCTGACAAATTGAACCCGGGTCTTATGGTTAGAAAGCGACGGTTCTAAACACGTGCCCATTTAAAGTTGGGCCAGGATGTTTTTCTGCCTGAATCCATCCTGCACATATACAAATCAACCAACCGTCCGTGCATGGAATTCTGCTGTCATATATGGTCAGGCGTTTCCGCTGTTCATCTTAATGTTCTCGACTGGCTCCAAATTAGAATCTGTAATGTGATAGGTACCGACTTGGCGGCTCGACTCCAGCCGCTTTCTCACCGACGGGATGTGGTTTCCCTCTTTTCTATAGATATTTTCATGGCTTCTGCTCCGACGAACTTAAATCACTGGTGCTCCTGACACATGAGTTTACTCGTGCAACCAGACTGACATCTTGGTCCTACCCATTCACTGTTAGATCAACCAAATGCAGACAATTCTACTAAAGCAGCTTTGTTTCTCTCACTTCCCGCATGTGGAACTCTCTTCCATATACTTGCTTTCCTGACATCTACAACCTCCAGGAATTTAAATTCAATGTCAATACCCATCTCTTAACCACTTAACTCTAGTTCTTTCTACATCAACCTCTATATATTTTCTTTTCCCTCTACTGTTATCACACCTGTATTCCCGTCCTTCACTTGCTTCTTTCTCTGACACTCAATGTAACTGGTTCGTCTTTATCTATACTCTCCTCTTATCTAATCTTTTACTCTTATGTAGCTCCCTGCGCATCAGTGCCGTTACTGCCTTGCTTGGGGTGAAATGATAAAAAAGATAACATCAATTTCTACTCCAACAGCTTCTTTCCTCGCACTTCCCGCCTGTGGAATTCCCTACCGCATGCTTGCTTCCCCGACGGCTACAACCTTCAGGGGTTTAAATATAAGGTCAATAGACACCTCCTAACACACTAACTCACATCCACTCTCTCCAACTCTCTCTCTATGTACATCCTAAGTCGTCTATCACCCTCCTTCTGACATTACCCATACCCAATCCCTCTATGTAACCTCCTGCACTATAGTGGCAGTGGAATGCCTTGTTTGGGTGACACGAATAAAAAAAAAATAAATAAAAAAAAAAAAAAAAATAACAACTATACATTGAAAGATTAGCCAAATTTTCGTTTCGCGTTACTAATAAATTCTAAAATTATTTCTTTTTTTTCATTTTGCCATTTTTTTTCATTTTGCCATTTTTTTTCATTTTTCTTCGCAGAATGTATTTAGAAATATGTACCAGAAACTATTTGGGAGCAAAACATCTGTCTTTGACATAAAAGTGCAAAATGTAAGTGAGATGAATATTTCAGTTAATATTTATTTAGCTTATATTTTTTGCGTGTATTTCATACTATGATCGATCAAACGGTCTGTCTGTCTGTCTGTCCGTCTGTCTATCTATTTGTCACCATCTGTTGATATCTATCTATCTATCTATCTATCTATCTATCTATCTATCTATCTATCTATCCATCTGTTGATATCTATCTATCTATCTATCTATCTATCTATCTATCTATCTATCTATCTATCTATCATCCATCTGTTGATATCTATCTATCTATCTATCTATCTATCTATCTATCTATCTATCTATCTATCTAGTTGTATCTATTCTATCTATCTATCTATCTATCTATCTATCTATCTATCTATCTATTCATATCTATTCTATCTATCTATCTATCTATCTATCTATCTATCTATCTATCTATCTATCACCGTCTGTTGATATCTATCTATCTATCTATCTATCTATCTATCTATCTATCTATCTATCTATCACCATCTGTTGATATCTATCTATCTATCTATCTATCTATCTATCTATCTATCTATCTATCATCTGTCTATACTGTCTGTTGATATCTATCTATCTATCTATCTATCTATCTATCTATCTATCTATCTATCATCCGTCTGTTGATATCTATCTATCTATCTATCACCGTCTGTTGATATCTATCTATCTATCTATCTATCTATCTATCTATCTATCTATCTCTTGAAGGATAAACCATAAATAACTGTATCCTATTTCATCTTTTCAGAGAAAGTCCAAGCGGATTCTAATGGCTATATCGCGACCGATGCCCAATTTTCCTCGTCTTCCTCGCAAACGATAATTAATAACAGATGACTTAAAATAAAAAAAAAAGATAAAAATATATGAAATTGTAACTTAATAATTGATTTTGTTGATATAAATAAAATACTTACGCGACCACTCGTCTATTTTTATTTTTTATATACCCTGCTCTATTAGAGCTTTGGATAACATGGCTCTTCACAATTTCCCATTAATTTTTAGTATTAGTATAGTTTTGTCTTAATTCCTACTCTGCCTACAGCTCATAAGTTACTTGCTGTTTCGCTTTTTTTCATCTACCTTCAATATATCCTTTGGGCGCCGAATTTTCCAAATTTTCTTTTTTTTTCTTGAAGAAACTTGAAAATTACGTCATAAATAAGCACGAGTTTACACGAGATAGTAGATTAGCAACTAGGTCCCACCCATTTACAGTTAAACAGATAAGATGTAACCGTAAATTCTACTCAAACAGCTTCTTTTCTTGCGCTTCCCGCCTGTGGAATTCCCTTCCGCAAGTCTGCTTTCCCGACAGTTACAATCTCCAGGTGTTTAAATGTAGGGTTAGTAGACACCTCCTATCACACTAACTCCCAATTATTCTCAGAACACTCTCATCTGCCCAACCCTCATTCTCGGTATCCTTACCCGCCTATCACCCACCCCCTGACATTTCCTATATTTAACCATTCTCGGTATCCTTACCCGCCTATCACCCACCCTCTGACATTTCCTATATTTAACCATTCTCGGTATCCTTACCCGCCTATCACCCACCCTCTGACATTTCCTATATTTAACCATTCTCGGTATCCTTACCCGCCTATCACCCACCCTCTGACATTTCCTATATTTAACCATTCTCGGTATCCCTACCCGCCTATCACCCACCCTCTGACATTTCCTATATTTAACCATTCTCGGTATCCTTACCCGCCTATCACCCACCCTCTGACATTTCCTATATGTAACCATTCTCGGTATATCTACCCACCTATCACCCACCCTCTGACATTTCCTATATTTAACCATTATCGGTATCCTTACCCGCCTATCACCCACCCCCTGACATTTCCTATATTTATCCATTCTCGGTATCCTTACCCGCCTATCAGCCATCCTCTGACAGTTCCTATATTTATCCATTCTCGGTATCCTTACCCGCCTATCACCCACCCTCTGACATTTCCTATATTTAACCATTCTCGGTATCCTTACCCGCCTATCACCCACCCTCTAACATTTCCTATATGTAACCATTCTCGGTATCCTTACCCGCCTATTACCCACCCTCTGACATTTCCTATATTTAACCATTCTCGGTATCCCTACCCGCCTATAACCAACCCTCTGACATTTCCTATATTTAACCATTCTCGGTATCCTTACCCGCCTATCTCCCACCCTCTGACATTTCCTATATTCTACCATCCTTTCTCCACTCTATGTAGCCCCTTGCGCAGTAGTGGCAGTGACATGCCTTGCTCTGGGTGAAACGCTTATAAAAAATAAAAAATAAATAAGTTTTTGTCATGAATTTTGCTTGGAAATTTCAATTGTCTCAATTCTAATTTTAAGCGTTGTTTCCATTTTCTTTAGAACTTCCTTGTAATTCGCATAACCATTCTTCGTATTCTCATCATAATTCTGTAGAACCATATTTCTGTTGCCCCATGTCTCACTGCAATAGGATTGGAATGACAGGTTTAGTATCCCCCACTTTTTTTTGAGAGTGGAGTGGACGGAGAAAGAAGCATGAGAGAGAGGATGCAAGTTAGAGAGATAGGAGGTGACTATTGACTTTACAATTGAAGGTTTAATATAAGAAAACATCTACCGTAAAATGGAAAATATCAAAAAGAAATTAGGATTTATAAAAGTTTACATGAGCCATGATTTCTGTAGTTTTTTTTATATAATCACATCGCCCCAAGCAAGGCATTTTACTGCCACTGTTTTACAGGGGGTTGCATAGGAGGAAATTTATGAGAAAGACTGACAGGTTATAGGGGTTTCAGGAAGTGGATAAGAGAAGGATGAGAATACTGATGAGAGTAGAGTGAACAGAGAAAGGAGTGTGAGATAGATGATGCAAGTTAGTGAGATAGGAGATGGCTATTGACTTTACAACTGAAGGTTTAATATAAAAGATCCCAAGTAGGTATGTACGCCGATGACACCACAGTTTACTCTCGCCTCGATCAAAAATCTGGTGTGGGCGACAAAGCTAACCTTGCAGCCGAGCTTGGAAAGGACCTCCAATCCGTAGTGGACTGGGGTAAGAAATAGCTCGCAAATTTTAATGTTTCTAAAACGAAGCTACTATCAATTAATCATCATAGACAATCGCACCTACCTCCCATTAGCATGGACCAGGCTTGCCTCCCAGAGAGTAAAACACTACGCCTCCTTGGTCTCACATTTTCAGCGGACCTCAAGTGGAATGACTATATCGAATCCATTGCTAAATCCGCTGCTATGAAAGTCGGTTCTCTGTGCAAGGCCCGGAGGTTTTTTCCGTCTGAATATATCCTGCACATTTATAAATCTACCATCCACCCGTGCATTGAATACTGTGGCCATATCTGATCGGGTGCCCCTGCTATTCTCCTTGGGCTTCCCGACAAGGTACAGCGACTTAGGTACCGACTTAGCAGACCGCCTGCAGTCTCTCTCTCACCGGCGCAACTGTGTCTCTGTGTTCCCTGTGTCTCTTCTATAAATACTTTCACGGCTTCTGCTCCGATAAACGTAGATCACTGGTGCCCCCTAGGTATGAATTTGCACGAGATACTAGATTAGCAACTGGGTCCCACCCTTTTACAGTGAAACCGATAAAATGCAACCTCAACTTCTACTCCAACAGTTTCTTTTCTCGCACTTCCCGACTGTGGAATTCCCTTCCACATGATTGCTTTCCCGACGGCTACAATCTCCAGAGGTTTAAATGTAAGGTCAATAGACACCTCCTAACAAACTAACTCGCTTCCATTCTTTCAAACACTCTTCCCATCCTCCCAACTATCTATCACCCCCCTTCTGTCATTTCCTATATCTAACCACTCTTTCTATTTACCTTCCCCCATGTACCCCCAAGCGCAAGAGTGGTAGTGGAATGCCTTGCTTGGGGTGAAATGATTAAAAAAAAAAAAAAGAAAACTCCTACGGTAAAATGGAAAATATTAAAAAATTAGGATTTGTAAAAGTTTACATGAGCCATGATTCCTGTGTTTTTTTTTATATAATCACATCGCCCCAAGCAAGGCATTTTACTGCTTCTGTTGTGTAAGGGGTAACATAGGAGGTAAGTCATGAGAAAGAGTGACAGGTTATAGGGGGTGTCAGGAAGTGGGTAAGAGAAGGATGAGAATACTGATGAGAGTGGAGTGGAAGAAGAAAGGAGCATGGGAAAGAGAGAGAGAGAGAGTAAGAATGAGAGAGAGAATGCAGGTTAGTGAGATAGGAGATTGTTTGACTTTACATATGAATTCTTGGAGATTGTAGCTGTCGGGAAAGCAAGTAAACGGAAGTGCGAGAGAAGCTGCTTGAGTAGAATTTGCGTTTACAACTTATTGGTTTCACAGTAAAAGCACCTAGTTACTAATTTTGTGCCTCGAGCAAATTCATGGATGGTGTGGGGGTATCAGTAAGCTAAGTTCATCAGAGCAGAAGCCGTGAAAGTATTTGTAGAAGAGACACAGGGAAGCCACATTGCACCGAAGAGAAAGTGACTGTATTCGAACTGCCAAGTCGGGATCGATCACGTTACAGATTCTCCGTTGGGTTTTGTCAATGACCCCTAGGAGGATAGCACCAGATCAGATATGGCAGCAGTATTCAATGAACGGGCGGATGGTAGATTTGTATATGTGCAGGATTGTTTCAGACGGGAAAACCTTCCTGGTCCTGCACAGGGAACCGACCTTCTTAGCAGCGGATTTAGCTATGGACTCTATATAGTCATTCATCTTTTCTAGGAAGTGTTTTGACAGAGGATGTTAAAGTGCGACATGGAGATCCAAAGACGCATTGTCATGGTCAAAGACGCATTTCAGAAGTTAACCAGATGACTGAAAGACAGGAAAATCTCATTAGAAACAAAGAAAAGAGTGCTGGATTGCTATGTGATGTCTGTCCTTATGTATGGAAATGAATGCTGGACGATCTCATCAAAGATGAAGGAGAGGCTTGAGGCAGGAGAAATGGGGTTCTACAGAAGAATGCTGAGGATACCATCGATAGAGCAATGATGAGGTGTTGGTGATGATGCAAATGAGAAGAAAATTCATACTTAGCACCAGGAAAAGATTTTGGCAAAGTACTTCTTCTACTTCTTCTTTATGTGCCGTGTCTTTTCAAGACGTAGGCGATCATTGACTTCCACTTGGCTCTGTCTCTTGTCGCTCGCAAAATTTTTCTCTTGCTATCTCTTCTAAGCCCCACTCAGCCAACCATTTGCACACACCTTTGTTTTCTCCTATCTCTCCTTACATTTATTCAACCTGTGAGTATTAAGTTCTCCAGGCCCTCTTTTCTCATTACGGGTCCCTGGAAACAAAGAAAGGAGTGCTGGATTGCTGTGCGACCAACTAAAACCTGAAAGAGAACCTCATGGAACTAAATGGGCAAATAGAAATTTTTGACTCTTTCATTGACTAAACAAAAAATTATTCTTTATATACAGATTTGAGGATTTCCAAAAAGTATAACACTTAAACTACTTTGCTAGCTTAACTGGGTAATGGTACTTTACACCTTCCTTCCCCTTTGTAACATCCACCCGTATCTCTGCCAGTAGTAAACTCTGATTTTCTTTTATTTGAATGAAAAATTGTATATTTGTAATATATTTTTATTTTGTGTTATCGTAAATTAAATATTTGTTTCTGATTAAGCTCGGTGTTTTGGTCAATCATTTTTCTTCTTTTGTTACAACTTATAACACGTAACAATAGGCATAGTGACCTTTTCTTTTTTAATATATTTTCATGGCAACTGCTCTGACGAGGTTTTCTCTGGTACCCCGACTACACGAATTTAAGTATGCTACTAGATTGGCAACTAGGTCCCACCATTTTATTGTTGAAATAGTTAAATGTACTTCTTTTCCTGCATTTTCCACCCTTGGAACTGCCTTGCGTTTTCTTACATGATAGTTATAATCTCCATAAACTGAAATGCAACGTCAATTGCCATCTCCCATCTTCTGGAATACCGTTCAACTTTTATACTTTCCATAACCCCACACTCAGTCTTTTCTTTCACTTTTAGTCCATGTAAGCCGCTATATGCGGATGTACGTTGTGGCGCAGTGGATATCGACTCGGAACGAGAAATCGGAGAGCCGAGTTCGAATTCCAGTTGATTTCCTTGCATTCACTTACGCGCAAATACCCTTGGATAAGGTATTAATCCGTCTCTTCCTTCCAGTTATGGGTTAAATAACAGGACAGATTGGATTCTATAGCCTTGGCTGGCAACCAGTCTACCGCTGAAAGCAATGGCAACCTACTGCGGGATAATCTTCTGCCCAGTCAATCATGTCTCTTTAGAGACATGATCGACCAATCGTGTTTCACGTATGGCACTTAACTGACTGACTGACTTACTTATATATAATATTAAATAAATGTGAATGCGTAGTCATTAAATAATTGAACATTTAAGGTTATAGAAAATCCAACAGTAAGAAAATATGATATTGGTTGTACAAAAAATACTTTTAAAACCCGCAATTATTTTCACAGCTTATCTTTTAATAATAAAACTTACCGCAATAGCACATCACTTTCTACTTATTATTGGCAATTAGATAATATTTGCGCGTAAGTGAATGCAATGAATTCAGCTGCCCGATTTCTCGTTCCGAGCCGATACCCAATGCACCACAACGCATATCCAAAAGAAATAGATAATTGATAAGAAAGTGCTACTTTTTGGCTTCCTTCCATAGCCGGTGTCATTGGGAAAGGTATTAATCCGTCTATTCCCTCCAGTTATGGGTTAAATAACAGGACAGATTGGGTTCTATAGCCTTGGTCGGCAACCAGTCTACCGCATAAAGCAATGGCAAACTACTGTGGGATAATCTTCTGCCCAGTCAGTCATGTCTCTTTCGAGACATGATCGCCCAAGCGTGAATCACATATGGTACTTAACTGACTTAACTGAGTGAACCCCCGATGTATTATTGACATTCACGCCTTGATTGGGTGAAATCACTGGTTGGTTGTTGGTGTTTTATGGCATATCAACTACTATGGGTCATTTAATGCCAAATCCAGTTTATATTAAATTGATATAATTTATAAACATAATTTAAGGATAACGTCCTTAAACAATAGCGCGTTTACTCTTACTCGAGTAAATGGTTTCAAATGTTTCTCTCTGACATGAGTTAGTTTATTTAATACTAGCAGTATAGCCCGGCGTTACTCGGGTGTAATGAAAGCTTTAAAACTAATCCATGGTCCTGGAGCTCAGACTCAGCCTAAATAATACTTGAAATAATAAAATAATTGCGATAATTTACCAATCGCACCTAATATATATATATATATATATATATATACTAGCAGTATAACCTGGCGTTGCTCGCGTGTAATGAAAGCTTTAAATCTAATCCATGGTCCTGGAGCTCAGACTCAGCCTAAAGAATATTTGTGTGAAGTTTAGTGAGAATCGGATAAAAATTGTGGATTTGTATAAATGACATACAGACAGATAAACAGACGCACACACAAACATCTTACCTTTTATATATATATATATTATCGATTTTCTGCACTATTGTAAGAACTGCAACCTTGAAACTTCTGAATATCGTTTCTTATGTCTTTGTCTGTGAGTGTATCAAATTTGAATAAAATCGGACCACTCCTTCTATCACCCGATTTTTTCGATTATCAATTTTCAGTATTTATCGGGGGTACCTCGACACAAAACCTAGCTAAGTACACTCGCTGTCGTGTATAGTACAATTGTGTAAATTTTCAAGAAAATCGGTTCAGCCGTTTCGGAGTCTATAGGTAACGGAGGGACACACACACGAAAACAAAGTTCCATTTATAAATAAGTTTAGAGAGATAAATAATTAATTCATTTGCATAGCCAATTGAAGTAATTATTTCTCACTACCAGATTTACTTGCAGTGATTAAAGACCCAACGTAGTACTATTTGATTGTTTGAATTTTTATGACATATCAACCTTGATCAGTTAAATATTCTGGGTTATGACGAGACATAATACTTTTTTTGAGTTTGAGTTTTGTTTAACGGCATATCAACCTCTGTGGGTTATTTAATGCCAAAAAGGTAGGATATTTAAGATATTTTTATTTCATGTTTGGTTATAGTGAGACAGTTAATTTAGTTAGATTTTTTTTAATTTTAGAAAGCTGAAGATGTCTTTTAGTTTTGTATTCAAAAATGTATTATGGTAATAATTTCTCTTCAAAAATATGTTATGGTAATAATTTTTTTCCTTAAAAAATGTATTGTTGTTAATATTATTTTTCATTAAAGAATATATATTTTTCTATAAAAGTTTATTTTTATACTTTCATAGAGTTTTGACTTCAGTTTAGGGATAAACTATTTGCCCAAAGTTGGGACCCCAACAGGTGCTACTACCCCGGCTCAGGGTGGACCTGGGAACAACAGCAATTAAGAGGTGGTTCGATGCTCCTCACAATCTTTTAATGTGAAGCCTTGCTGCCAGATGCAGTTTATTGTCATATCCAGCACCTGGGTGAGATGATTAAAAATATAATAATAAGATCATGAGACAAAAACGTAAAGATATTAACGATGCGTTACACCCAGAACGTCTGCTGTTTTCTGCTTCTTCTGTTAGTATGAAAAACAAAACTGTAAGGAAAATGTGTTGGATCTCAAAGAATAATAGACTACACAAATCAAATTATCTTTTCACATCTGACGAGAAAAAAATCAGAAAGTGTCTCTCTGCCATTTTGTTATATATATATATATATATATATATATATATATATATATATAGTCATCCGCAAACAGATCTGTTTCGCTGTATCACAGCTCATCAGTACGGTTAGACTCCGATTGCTTTTAACCCAGAATTGATACCCGACTGGATTGGCGTCAGTCGGCGATTCTACCTCTGGGCTATGGGCACTCGGTAGAAGAAGGCAGACTTTTTAGCGTATACATTATCATTATACACGTCCAATAGCCAGAGTGCTCTAATTCATTACGGAATGAGCGATGCGTACATACGTAAATATATAAGACTATGTTGTTTCTATCGTTTAACACAACTTGTTTAAATATATATTTAAACAAGTTGTGTTAAACGCCACCGAACGCCCCGTGACCCAGTCGCCGACTGACGCCAATTCGGTCGGGTTTCGAGCCTGGGTTGTGTAGCAATCGTAGTCTAAAAGTACTGATGAGCTGTGATACAGCGAAACAGATCTGTCTGCGGATGACAATAATATATATATATATATATATGTATTTAAACAAGTTGTGTTAAACGGTAGAGACAACATAGTCTGATATATTTTCTTTTGAATTTTACATATTTTCTGATTAGGCTTTTTATTTCCGGATTATATTTATATAAAAATTGTCCAAAGGTTGTCCTAATACTTACGAACGTCATCATTCATCATCAGGGATTATATTACAGTTTAAAAATCAAATATTGACATGTAGCAGGGAAATGATTTGGTGGACGCTCTTATCCTCAGAGATACCAACGCATTTTTCTTACGTTTACTTTTGTCTTTTATTATAACTGTTTTATTATTACAGTTTCAAATTTTGTTAAATATACATTGACGAAGTCGTATATAATGTCGAAATATTGTTGAAAATTATCAAACACTTTTTCTTTTGTTAAATCGCAGTCTTCTCTAAAGTTTTGAAAAGTACTGAAAAGTCAATCATTTTGTTTATTATTATTATTATTATTATTATTATTATTAATGCTTTCATTTTTTCCGCATAGTTTTTCGTTTCCAATCGGAGATCTTGCATTACGAGTGTAGGGGCCTCAGTGATGCTTGGTAAATTGTCCTTGTGCCAAACAAGTCCAAAGTCTCTACAATTTAAGTATCAGAAAGTTGAAGGTTGGATGTTAAAATATGGAACGATAAAGTATTTCGTTTGTCCATTAAAGCAAAGATTTATTAACAGAATAACAAAATTGCAAGAAGAAAATTTATAAGTGAAATTTTGCACTTGTAAATTTCGTTTCCAATTAATTACTATATCACATTCAATAAACGTGTTAATACAGAATTTTACACGATTAACTAACTATTATAAATTATCATAATTAAAATGTAAAAAAAGAAAAATGAGAAAATTCTTGTAAAAATTTATTATTCATCAGAAAACATTTATTTCTTCAGACAATAATGTCCTTAATATTTCTTATTTACAAAAACAAAAGCTTTTCTAATTAAGTAATGTCATAGTTTTATTGAATTCTTTATTTTTCAATTCAGAACAGAACAACAAAATTGTAAGGACAAAATTTATAAGTGAAATTTCGTTAACTGAACAATATAACATATTTGAGAAGAAAAATGTTCATTGAGAAAATGCATGCAGTTTTAATGTAAAATTGTCCAAAGAGAAATGTAAGTATTTAAAGTGTCTGCAGAAGTTTAGAGTTCATTGTTGTGTAGCAGCAGACTGTAAAGTCTTATGTTCCTTCCGCTTTTTGGTAGGTTGGTGTTACGTCGGTTAAGAGAATTATGTGAAATAATACAAAACGTAATAGTATAAAAGTAGGTGTATTGACAGGAAAGAGAAGTATTTACAAGAGGTGAGGATTAGTAGAATACAGAACAAGGTAATTAGTATACAGTATCGTCGTAGAGACGTGATAGCTTGACTAGTAGAACACTTCCGGTGCAATACCGGAAATACCCTACTGACTCGCTCACTCGACTTCTTTCCTCAAGGTATAATCACTACTATTTTATATAGTGATTCGAATAGTCCATATCCGTGGAAAAGTGGAGAGCGCCCCAACAGTTGGCAACAGAGTGCGAGAGAAAGTTAAAGAAATTGTAATTAGCGCGTCCTGTTGTGGCCGTCGTCGTCGTCGTCGTTGTTGCTCTTTTTGGTGACGTGGAGTGAAAATGAAATTTAGAACAAAAGGTTGAATGAATCTGCGACGCGCCCTTACGTCCAGGTGGCCTGGAGTGAAAAGAAAAAAAATTGAAAGAAGAGGTCGACGAGACGTGACCGAGTCAGATTGAAAATTCTTATGTTTTTCTTTAAGTTAATAATAATAATAATAATAATAATAATAATAATAATAATATAATACAACTAGTCAAACAACATCAAAACAGAAAGAAAATGCAGGATCGACACCTTTTCTATGATAATGGACTTAGCGTGAGTATACATATATTCCTGCAATAGAGAGATCGAAGAGATTCGTTAGAGAACTTGACTGATCCGTAAGTTACCGAGAGATACCAAAGTTACCCAAAGAATACCGCGTCAGTTGGCATAGTAGCTCTGAGCTCCACTCAGCTAGAATAATATTACACTACTAAATACTATTTCAAATAATACTATTTCAAACACGGCTTCTCTTCAAGACTTGTATATATATATATATATATATATATAACATATAAGAAAACAAAAGACATACTTTTTGACAATGTTAAACAGTATTTCGACAGTATGTATATTTTCTTCCAGCAACATAAAAATGCATTTCTCAAGTATAACATAAACCTAGAAAAAAATATAAGTATTTGTACAAACGTTGCTTGTCTTGTGATGTAATAAATATGTGACGTAATGAATATGCATACACCTTAGTTCATCATCACAGTAATATGAATGGCTGGTGTCAGTCATAAATACAGACTAAGGCGCGGACGGATAGAGGTCTACGTCTATTAGTCCAGGTCTACTGACTACGCCTATTGCATAATCCTACGTCTCAGCATACTGCATACGACTACGACGAGTACCGGTCCATTACGGATACGTGCTAGATTGTCCTACCCGGTTACATTTGCCAAAACCGCTTAGCTACTTCGAATAGTATATATATCCCTTTCCGGGACATATCATCTTGTAATGAAAAAAACAAAACAAAAAAAAAAACGGCTATACAAATAATAAAGGCGTCAAAACGAATGAATTTTTCCGTTAGCTGATCAGTTACTAAATGGAGGTATTCACTTAATTATTATTATTATTATTATTATTATTATTATTATTATTATTATTATTATTATTTCCTTTGTTTTTTTGTTTAATACACATTTCCTTTTTGTAACCAGATACCTGAGGTCAGAAATGTTAGAATATTTTCCACTGATCCTTTTGTAAAAAAGAAACAAACAAAGAAACCTAAGACCACATTATTATTATTATTATTATTATTATTATTATTATTATTATTATTATTATTATGTCATTTTTCATCATGTTTCGATTTCTTTATATTTGATTTCTTCTATGGTCGCACTACCAACCAAGTCTGCGGAAAGACCTAAGTCAGAGCGTGGCGTGTTGTTATGGCCCCATTTCATGTTTTTCTATCTCCCCTATAATCCCTATCATTACATAGACAAAGTTCTCCTTAGTGTGTGAGCTGTACTTAAGAAGACAATGTTTTGCATATCTCTTAAGCTGGGGTTTCCAGAGATTCTTTCAATGTGTTGTTTTGTTCCATTTTTAATCATTCCAAGTGCACCTACTATCATTGGCACAACTATTGTTTTTAATTTCCACATTTTTTCTATTTCAATTTCCAGGTTTTTATATTTTGGCAGTTTTTCGAATTCCTTTGTTGCTATGTTACAATCCGCTGGACAAGCCATATCAATTAATAGACAAGTTTTTTCTTTCTGGTTTTTAACAGTAATGTCCGGCCTATTATTATTATTATTATTATTATTATTATTATTCTTTATATATATTGAAACAAATACAAAGTTTATGTATTCCACGGAATACGCAGGATTGCAACGCGTACGACAAAACGTTAATTTAATCCTTATGTTTAAAGACAATTTCTATGTTGAGAAGGAAGAAAACTCATTAGAAATGTTCTTGTATAAAAGTTTTATTATTTTGGAATATAAATAAAAAGGATTCTTAAAATCCTTTCTCAGTTGGTAAAAATTAATTAGGTCTTATAATCAAGGTTAATAGAATTTGGGCGTCAGAGACGCATGCTCCGTTGTAAATCGACAAAAATTCAAAATACAGTGGAACCTGTCGTATGCGATCGCCCTACTGCCGTCAAAAACTGGTCTTATACTGCAGGTGGTCGCTCCTAAAGGCTCATCGTCATGACCTATTTACACCAGGAACATATATTCCACTCATTAGAATGTACATATTAAAATTTTACCATTTACTCTGGTATTAATCCGTCTCTTCCTTCCAGTTATGGGTTAAATAGCAGGACAGATTGGGTTCTATAGCCTTGGTCGGCAACCAGTCTACCGCAGAAAGCAATGGCAACCTACTGCGGGATAATCTTCTGCCCAGTCAGTCATGTCTCTTTCGAGACATGATCGCCCAAGCGTGTATCACGTATGGCACCTAAACTGACTGACTCTGGTAATAAATAAGAAAATGGCCTAATTTTAAAGAAATTTATTCAGCATAATTCATTTTAAAATTTTAAAAAACGATTTACGACCGTCAACAAGAGACCAAGATATTTATTCACAAAAAATATTTAAGTGGACTTAAAAAAGTATACGGTTTCAGTTTTTCTTTTAGAAGCAAAAGAGATAGCAAAAGGGAATCTGCGATAATACATGAAAAAAACAAAAAAACAAAAAACAAAAACAAAACAAAATATACCAAAAATGATAGCGATCGTGGTTGTGGGTAGGGAAACAGAGAGATAGAGATAGATATACCCAGATAGAATTAGAGTAGAGAGATACACAAAAAAATAAAGGAACGAAAGAGATAGACATTTGAGAAAGAGATATAATTGCGATTTTCCCAATCCTTGAATTTATTCAAGTCAGTACAGAGACCGCGATAAATCTCTTGAACATGTCAAATGCAATACATGTTGTACAAGACAGCCGATGTTTGACCGTGAGGTGAACTCAGGCAATGTATATTTCAACAAGAAATAACAGTTTGATACAACACTACAATAACAAAACAATGAGGAAGTGTTCCTGGCTTAAATCAAATCAAAATGAAATAAATTACTCATTTAGTTTCTCCTAATTGATTAGGGATTTTTACTCGTTGATGTTACTTGCTGGTTGCGTTCTGGAGGTGGTCGCTCACTAAAGGTCAGTTAACATTAGCAAATCATCCGGGCATAGAAAAACGGTCGTTAACAACAGGTGGTCGCTGACGATGAGGATGGCATACAGCAGGTTCCACTGCATTTCAAAAACAATCTGTCTTTATGGCATTACTTACTAAAATTATACATTAAAATGTTCCTTTTTAAAATAGCTGAAATACAGTATTTTTCTTTTATGAAAATACCCAAGTCCTTACATCCACAACACGTGTGTGCGTGTATGCATATTTGTGTGTGTGTGTGTGTATCTTAAACCAAAGTGAACATGATGAGTAATGGAATTATTTTTATCAAAGACGCGTTTCGCTAGAGAAAGTTTATGTTTTCTTTGGTATCATCAATCAGTCAGTTAAGTGGCATACGATTGGGCGATCATGTCTCGAAAGAGACATGACTAACTGGACAGAAGATTATTCCGAAGTAGATTGCCATTGCTTTCTGCGGTAGACTGGTTGCCAGCCAAGGCTATAGAACCCAATCTGTCCTGTTATTTAACTCATAACTGGAAGGAAGTGACGGATTAATACCTTTCCCAAGGGTATTTGCACGCAAGTGAATGCAAGGAATTAGACTGGAATTCGAACTCGGTTCGCCGATTTCTCGTTCCGAGTCGATATGCACTGCACCACACCGCACATCACTGCCTCATCAGTTTTACTAAAACAAAGACAAAACTATGTAATAGGAAAAACGTCTTGGGGATCTCTGTGGATACTGATTATTAAAAGCAGCCTAGATGTGGCATGAGGCCGAAATATGGGGCACCCTGTGAGGATCGATCTCACTACTCATTTGTAATGATTCTCACAAGATAAGCTTGTTAACCATTACACCACATCAAGGTACTCGGATCTAAGTGCATAAAACAAAAAAGCACAAAGCGGGGCAGGCTCTCTTCAAGCCTCAAATCGAGATATGATAATGTAATTAATTCGATATGCATATTTTCTTTTAAAATAATGTATATTTGCACTGAAACATTTATTTTGAATATGTTTCATTGAATATGGCCGACAAGGGAGATTTTATGATTTTTTTTTTAGTTTTTTTCAGCATTTGAACATTTTCTTGTTCAGTGGGAGTAAGGGAATATAAAAAACTGTCCGTATGGTTAATTGTCCCAAGCGCTTTTGGCCACCACTTTGGCCATTTTCAAGGGCGTTTGATTTAAGATGTTGTTCATATTTTTTAATGTTTATTTGCTTAAGATGTAGTTTTTGTGCTGCTTGAATAGTAACCGCGATTATTCCTAGTTTCGTGAACTGAGCGTGACTGGTGTTTGAGTTGTCTCCTTTCTATTAAAAAAAAAGTCAACCCCTTTTTATGGCTCTTTGTCAATTTATTGACACATCTATACTCAAAGATGTGGTGGGATAACAATCAGAACTCATCTCAAAATGCAGACACGAAAACAAGTTTTTACTTCTTCTTCTTCTATGTGCATTGTCCTTTCAGGACGTAGGCGATCATGGCTTTCCACGTCTCCCTATCACTGGCGGCTCGTAGCCCGCTTTCTCCTGTTACACCACACAAACCCCGTTCAGGCCAGTCAAATACGTTACACGATGTTTTCCTCTGTTTCTTCTTCGCTCTATCTTGCCTGTTAGTATCAGTTTCTCCAAGCCCTCTTTCTTCATTGCATGTCACAGAAACTTTAGCTGTCTCTTCCTGATGCTCAGTATTAATTTCCTTTTCGTTTCCATACTTTCCAAAACCTCATCATTGCTTACATGCTCGATTCATGGTTAGAATGGTTCTTTTGTTATTATTACTTTGCAAAATTTTACAAGGCAGCCATGAAGTCTTTGCGTCGGCCAGCCAATAAGTAAAAGAGACTAGCATGGCGAAGATAGCAGAAAAACTGGACACCAGAACAGTTAATTTGATGCACATGTTATTGTGCAGTATTAACTTCATTTGATGCACATGTTATTGTGCAGTATTAACTTCATTTGATGCACATGTTATTGTGCAGTATTAACAAAGAACCATTCTATTTTCATTTACAATTATCCAGTTGACACTAAATACTAAAAATAATATGAAATACATCATTTTATTTTTTAAACTGGGATGGCCTAATAATTATGGATGGTAGTGTACGAGTGGGTCTGTGCCGTCAAAATATTTATATCGATATTTCGTCTAAAATGACAGCAGCATCTGATGTACTTATTATCTTACATTAAGACATCAGAAAAATATAACCCAACCCACTGAGCGCAACAGACGGGCTATATGCATAATAGCTTTATGGATACATTGACATGTCCCCAAGGAAAAAACCTATGTAGCGGTCGCAACCGAAGTCTCCAGCGAAGTTGTTAACTAAACAGAAGAATGAACAGTCGAAGCAGCGACAGAAGCAACCGGAACAACTTCAACAGCAGCAGCAACAACAGGTACGATCACAGCATCAGGAGCAGCTGAAGAAACACATAAACAGGAGCAGGAGCAGCTGAAACAAACACATCAGCAGGAGCAGCAGCAAGAGCATAGAACAACAACGGTAGGATTTGAATGAGCATTTACTATAGCAATTGCCGCTGTTGAACTTGTTCGTAGAGGAGGGGGAAAGGCCGCCACGTCGTTCCCCCTCTTTAAAAAGTGTGAGGACAGGGGAAGAAGACGAAGAAGAAAAATTATTTAAAAAAAAAAAGAAAGTCTGGATGAAGTCATGTAAAACGAGTCGGCAGCCTGGACATATCTGGGAAAGACTTGACTCACTTGAGAGTAATCAAGAATCTTTACTGGCAGCAAACCGCTTGCATACGGACAGGTAATGAATTGAGTAAATATACAAAGATAGAAAGGGCCGTAAGACAGGGATGTGTCTTTTCACCGGATCTATTCAACTTGTACAGCGAGAATATTTTGAGTTATGCCTGGATTCGTAATCGGAGGTTACGATTTAAACAACCTAAGGTACGCAGATGATACAGTGCTGATAGCAGACACAGAAAGGAAACTACAAGACCTCCTACAGAAGACAGCAGAAGAAAGTAACAAGAAAGGACTAGAAATAAACTTCACGAAAACCGAATGCATAGTCATCAGTAAAAAGGGCAGCACAAAATGCCAAATACAGGTCGGGGATACCAGAATCAAGCAGGTACAAAAATTTAAATACATGGGAAGCGTTATAACAGAAGACGGAAAGTGCGATACAGAGATCCGAAGGCGAATTGGCATGGCGAAGGAAGCATTCCAGAAATTGAGTAAAGTATTAAGAAACAGGACAATTACCTAGAAACTAGGAAAGAGAGTACTGGATTGCTACGTGCTGTCCGTCCTTCAATATGGCAGTGAATCCTGGACAATTCCAAATTTTCTGACGTTAACAGAAGACCCCAGGAACATTCCAGATGTCCCTCAAGGTCATCACCATAATAAAAACTCCGTTGGTAGGTTGAAGGTCTGAGTCATCATTTTTGTCTCCGAAGAATCTTTTCCTAAACTCAGGATGGCTCAGGTTGTACCCTGCACTCTGCCAATGATCTCTGCGAAGCTTTTCGGAAACATTTCTTTAATCGGTTTACCAAGGAGTCTGGTGTCTGTGACAAAAATTTATCAACTATTTGACCAATGTAAGTCAACTCTCGTTTACTGCAAGTTCTGGTTACGATTTGAGTATCACAGAGTATGGCTTCCACGAGACATTGGAGTGGATTGGCAGTGGCAAGTTTCCGGGATTTGAAGGTATTCCCTACGAATTGTACTTGTACACGTTTGTTTCGATTTTGAAAGTGGTGTTCAACAAGTGGTTCCGATAGTAACTGACCAGATCTTCAGGAGCGTTATCACGCTGTTAACAAAGGACAAGCATGTTGGATGGGATTTAAACGACCACAGGCCTATAACTCTGCTAAACACAGTGTTAAAGATTTTGGTCAAGATCCTGACGGAAAGATTGCAGTCAGTTGTCGAGATTCTGTTGGGGCAGGAGTAGTAAGGACTGAACAGTTGATAGCAATCAGCATTGGATCAGGACGATCCTAGAGAGTATATAGGACGATGAAGCTGCGCTGATGAATATGGATCAGTTCAAGGCGTTTGACAGGGTCGACCATCAGTAACTATGGATATCCTGTAGGCTACCGGATTCCAACTCAACTTCAAGTAGATCAGCCAGCTTTATTGCACCCCTAGTGCTGGAGTACGGATGAATGAAAAGCTGTCTAGTGCGGTCGGTTTGTTAGGGTGGCTACTGTTGTTCCTAAGTTGTCATTCGAGCCCTTCCTTCGCCGGTTGAGGAACAGAGCTTGCGTTCTGGATCTGTGCGGAATCGATGTCCCTGGTTTAATTCGAGCCTAGGTTTCCAGAATTAAAGCTACAATAAAGTTCCAAGAACATTTTTCATTAAAAAAAAATCATTTTTAAAGATTAGGTATAGTTTTTGATGCCCCTAATATAAATTATGACTTTTTTGATGCCCCAATATAAATTGTAAAGCCTTTGATGCCCCTAATATAAATTATAGATCTTTTGATGCCCCTAATACAAATTATAAAATTCTTTGATGTCCCAATATAAATTGTAAAGCCTTTGATGTCCCTAATATAAATTACAAATCTTTTGATGCCCCGAATATAAATTACAAATCTTTTGGTGTCCCTAATATAAATTATAGATCTTTTGATGCCCCTAATACAAATTATAAAATTCTTTGATGCCCCTAATGTAAATTATAATTTTTTATGCACCTAATATAATATAAGATGTGCATTGTGGTGCAATGGATATCGACTCGGAACGACAAACCGGGGAGCCGAGTTCGAATTCCAGTTGAATTCTTTGCATTCACTTAAGCACACTTACCCTTAAGAAAGGTAATAATCCGTCTCTTCCCTCCAGTTATGGGTTAAATAATAGGACAGATTGGGTTCTATAGCCTTGGCTGGCAGCCAGTCTACCGAAGAAAGCAATGGTAACCTACTGCGGGATAATCTTCTGCCCAGTAAGTCATGTCTCTTTCGAGACAGGATCGCCCAAAAGCGTGTATCACGTATGGCGCTTAACTGAATATAATATATAAATCATCTGATGCCACTAATATAAATTATAAAATTTTTGATGCATCTGATATAAATTATAACCCAGTAAGATTTTTAAGTTTTCATTCAGCTACAGGATAACAAAAAATCAATTTTTTTTTTTTTATAAGTGTTTCACCCCGAGCAAGGCATGTCACTGCCACTACTGCGCAGGGGGATACATAGAGTGGAGAAAGGATGATTAAATATAGGAAATGTCAGAGGGTGGGTGATAGGCGGGTAGGGATACCGAGAATGGTTAAATATAGGAACAGTCAGAGGGTGGGTAATAGGCGGGTAAGGATACCGAGAATGGTTAATATAGGAAATGTCAGGGGTGGGGATAGGCGGGTTGGGATATCGAGAATGGTTGATATAGGAAATGTCAGAGGGTGGGTGATAGGCGGGTAAGGATACCGAGAATGATTAAATATAGGAAATGTGAGAGGGTGGGTGATAGGCGGGTAGGGATACCGAGAATGGTTAATATAGGAAATGTGAGAGGGTGGGTGATAGGCGGGTAGGGATACCGAGAATGGTTAATATAGGAAATGTGAGAGGGTGGGTGATAGGCGGGTAGGGATACCGAGAATGGTTAATATAGGAAATGTGAGAGGGTGGGTGATAGGCGGGTAGGGATACCGAGAATGGTTAATATAGGAAATGTCAGGGGTGGGGATAGGCGGGGGGTAGGGATATCGAGAATGGTTGATATAGGAAATGTCAGAGGGTGGGTGATAGGCGGGTAAGGATACCGAGAATGATTAAATATAGGAAATGTCAGAGGGTGGGTGATAGGCGGGTAGGGATACCGAGAATGGTTAATATAGGAAATGTGAGAGGGTGGGTGATAGGCGGGTAGGGATACCGAGAATGGTTAATATAGGAAATGTCAGAGGGTGGGTGATAGGCGGGTAGGGATACCGAGAATGGTTAATATAGGAAATGTGAGAGGGTGGGTGATAGGCGGGTAAGGATACCGAGAATGATTAAATATAGGAAATGTCAGAGGGTGGGTGATAGGCGGGTAGGGATACCGAGAATGGTTAATATAGGAAATGTGAGAGGGTGGGTGATAGGCGGGTAGGGATACCGAGAATGGTTAATATAGGAAATGTGAGAGGGTGGGTGATAGGCGGGTCGGGATACCGAGAATGGTTAATATAGGAAATGTGAGAGGGTGGGTGATAGGCGGGTCGGGATACCGAGAATGGTTAATATAGGAAATGTGAGAGGGTGGGTGATAGGCGGGTAAGGATACCGAGAATGAGGGTTGGGTAAATGAGAGTGTTCTGAGAATAGATGGTAGTTAGTGTGATAGGAGGTGTCTATTGACCCTACATACTTTCCTTTCTAAATTTCTGACATTTTGCAAAATGAATCTTTGACGTCAAGAAGAAAATTATAATTCTTGCAAGAGAGAAGCCAAAGCGTGATTTAAAAAAAAAATTTTAAAATTAAATTTTTAAAATTAAATTTTATTTATTTATTTTATTTATTATTTATTATTTTTTTATTATTTATTATTTATTTATTTATTATTTTGCAAATTTATTATTTATTATTTATTACAAATATTAATTATTATTATTTTTAAAATATATATTATCTATTATTATTAATTATTATTATTTATTAATATTATTTATTATTTATTACAAATTTATTATTTATTTATTTTTTTATTATTTATAATTTATTATTATTTATTATTTTATTTATTTATTTTATTTAATTTTATTTATTTAAAATTAAATTTTTAATGATTTAAAAAAGACAACAAAAAAAAACCAAAGTGGGCAGCTTCGTTGTTATTAGTATTTCAATTATTATAAGCTCAAACGTCAACAAAATTCTCCTACGACAGTTAAACTAAAAGTAAGTAATATTTATTAATTTAGTAATAATTTAGTAATTTAGTAATAATTGTTTCATTTGAAATTAATTAAATTTTCAATCTGAAAATCTTTTACAAAGAACATTTCAGAAAAGTATATTTTACTTTTGAAAAAAAAATTTTAATAAAGAGAAATATGTTGCGTTGACAGATTTGGGAGTATGCACGATTTTCTATTTTTTGCTGACTAGCAGTATAGCCCGGCGTTGCTCGGTGTAATGAAAGCTTTAAAATTAATCGATGGTCCTGGAGCTCAGACTCACCCTAAAGAATATTTGTGTGAAGTTTGGTGAGAATCGGATAAAAATTGTGGATTTGTATAAAGGACATACAGGCAGATAAACAGATACACACATAAACATCTTGCCTTATATATTATCAGTTATCTGCACTATTGTAAGAACTGCAACCTTGAAACTTCTGAATATCGTTTCTTATGTCTTTGTCTATGAGTGTATCAAATTTGATTAAAATCGGACCACTCCTTCTATAACCTGATTTTTTCGATTATCGATTTTCGATATTTATCGGCGGTACCTCAACACAAAACCTAGCTAAGAACACTCGCAGACGCTTATAGTACAACTGTGTAAATTTTCAATGAAATCGGTTCAGCTGTTTCGGAGTCTATAGGTAACGGACACACACACACCCGGACACACACACAGAGACAAAGTTCCATTTATAAATAAGTTTAGATAATAAAAAGCAATCAATTTAAATTCAGTTTGAGTTTGAGTTTTGTTTAAGGGCATACCAACCTCTGTGGGTTATTTACTGCCTAAAACTTAGGATTCTAAGGTATTTTTAACGTTCGGTTATAGTGAGAAGGTTGATTTAGTCAGATTTTGATGAAAACTTTTAAAATTTTATTTTAGCAAACGGAAGATGTTATCTAGTTTTGTATTTAAAATGTAATGCTGGTCATAATTTTTTTCTTAAAAAATGTATTATGGTAATATTTTTTGTCTTCAAAAATGTGTTATGTTAATAATCTTTCTCTTGTATATTTTTCTATAAAAGTCTATTTTTATACTTTCATGGTGTTTGACCCCAATTTGTGGTTGACAATTTATCCATAGCTGGGACCCCTAAACTATGCCACCACGCTGGGTCAGGGTGGATATAAGAACAACAACAATTCAGAGGTGGTTCCATGCTCCTCAGAACATCGCAATCTTGCTGCTGGATGCAGTTTACAGTCATACCCAGGACCAAAATTTAGTTTGAAATGCTTAAAAGTATTTTACTTATTAGAAATATTAGGATTATTCTATTAATTAAAAATAAAATAAAAATTTCAAAAATAAAGTTTAAAAAAAAAATAAATAAAGTTTAAAAAATAAAATAAAAGTTTCTTTTAATTCAAAATAAAATAAATGTTTTAAGAAATGATTTTAATTTTTAAGAATTCATTTTAAAACTTAGTAACGTTTTTCTGGAGGTCCCTACAATAAATTAAAACTCAGTGTAATTTTTGATGATTTCATTCACCCACCAAGAGAGGAAAAAGTAAATTTGCTCACTCTTTTTTCTACTTTCTCGACCTTTTGCAACAAGAAACATGAAAAAAGAATATTATCATTTCTGGAAGAGAGAAGCCAAAGATTGATACAAAACTCGAAAGCAAATTTAGCAGCAAGAGATTTAAGTGGTGTTATTGCAAGTATTATAGAATGTAAATAAAGGCACAGAAGATGAATAAACGATGGAATTTGTCATTCAGTTGAAATTATTCTATTCTTAATGTCTGTTATTTTGTCAGCAAAAAACATATGGACAGCAACAGGCAACTTCGATTTGAATAATTTGATTACGTCATTGACAAGATACAAGGAAATCCCAGAAAAATCTGAACGCCATAATTGTTCTGAAAAGCTTTGATCGAAAAAGGAATTGATACAGCCATCGTTAACTAGTCCGGTTCAGTTGTATAAATAGAACGAGGGCACGTTTACTGACATTAAATTTTGCTATATAACGTTCACAAATAGAGCAAGGTGAATAATATGCTAGCAGCAGGTGAATAAGTTTCTACTGATCAAACGTCTCACCTGTAGTCAGTGAATTTTTCTTGTCTGTAACTAACTAACTATCTATCTATCTAATCTTTTCTCATTACCTATCTGTCTGTCTGTCTGTCTATCTATCTATCTATCTATCTATCTATCTATCTATCTATCTATCTATCTATCTATTCTAGTCTGTTACTATCTATCTATCTATCTATCTATCTATCTATCTATCTATCTATGTATCTGTTCTAGTCTGTTACTATCTATCTATCTATCTATCTATCTATCTATCTATCTATCTATCTATTTTTATAGATGTCTTAGCTGGTATTTCCACTCTTCGTAATACATATTCACTTGGCGACACAGGCCAATGAACACCTGGCTTCTGGAGTAGTAACACATATGCCTCTGAGGAAACTAATTAACAATGGCCTCAAGCACTGGTAAGTGTGATTTAATATGTTTAAAATTACATACATGTTTCTACATACACGCAGACGGGATATATATATGTATATATAAACCCAGCCTCGACGAATAAAGGCATCATAACGGTGTTTTCACAAAACTCCCTAAGTCGACATGAGCCGGCTCAGTCCAAGAAACAAATTCTTTGCACTAAAATTATATATATATATATATATATATATATATATACGAGTTCTACAACTTAGTTACAATATATATATATATATATATATATATATATATATATATTGTAACTAAGTTGTAGAATTCGTAGGTTAAAAACTATTACAACATATTATATATATATATATATATATACTTTTTTGTTCACTTACATTATAAAAATGAAAATCGCCCAAATTATAATATAAACTTTGTAATAGTGTTTAGTATTTACTTAAATATTCGATCGTTCTTTCATTCTCTCACACAAAAATACATACATACATACGTATTTATCTATCTGTCTATTTATCTACATATATATATATTTTATTTTTTTATTTGTTTTTTAATCATATCATCCCGAGTAAGGCGGTAACGCCATTGATGTGCAGGGGGCTACATAAGAGTGAAAAGATTGGAAAAGAGAAAGACGGAAACCACATCCTAAACAAGGAACAAGGGATGAGCCTCTACACTTTTTCAATAGACGTGGGTGGAGTGTGAACCGAGCGATAGTTTAGTCTATCTATATATATATATAGTTGTGTATTTTCTGAGCATTCTCTAATGATACATGTTTATTTGAATATGACTGTGAAAGTACTTCTGCTAAATTCTTCTTGTGAGGGACAAAATATTTTTTTGGGTCTTTTTATATGAAAAGTTTCTTGAAAGAATGTCTGTTCCGAGCATATCCGAATAATTTATTAGCTATGGTCCACAGTGTGTATATTGTTGATATACTGTTACGGAAAATCCCGAAGATTAACGAAGTGGTTTTAACAACCGACACATTGAAATTATTTGTTTGGACATTATTTTTAATCGATACTCGTATTTGAGTAGATATTCATATTTTGATATATAGATATATTTTTATTTCCCCAGAAAACTACCTAAATCAACACAAAAAAAACAACATAGCATATTCAATGCTTAAAATATTTGTAGAAAACGAAACAAGTAATAAACATTTTTATGCATCGAAAACTAAATATCTAAATATCTTTATGCATAGAAAACATGTAAAAAAGCTCTTAACAACATCAACTACAACGACGTCCATAATGTACATTTGGGATTCGAGAATTATAAGCATCTCTGCCTATCAGCAAATTACAGTTTATTTTATAAGCATCTCTGCCTATCAGCAAATTACAGTTTATTTTATAAGCATCTCTGCCTATCAGCAAATTACAGTTTATTTTATAAGCATCTCTGCCTATCAGCAAATTACAGTTTATTTTATAAGCATCTCTGCCTATCAGCAAATTACAGTTTATTTTATAAGCATCTCTGCCTATCAGCAAATTACAGTTTATTTTATAAGCATCTCTGCCTATCAGCAAATTACAGTTTATTTTATAAGCATCTCTGCCTATCAGCAAATTACAGTTTATTTTATATAAACAACCCAAATACTTCAACATCTAATCCTTGCTACCTAAAAAGTGTTATCTATCTATATTAGGTACTCCACCTCATTTTCGATAGGGCTTACGGCCATATCACGTTGAATACACCTGTTCTCACTCGATCACCGAAGTTAAGCAACGTTGAGCCTGGTCAGTACGTAGATAGGTGACCGCTTGGGAATACCAGGTGCTGTAAGCATTTAGTGACGGATGTGCGTTGTGGTGCAGTGGATATCGGATCGGATCGGAAAGAGAAATCGGTGACCCGAGTTCGAATTCCAGTTGAATACCCTGCATTCACTTAAGCAATGGTACCCTTTCCTTGGGAAAGGTATTAATCCGTACATTCCCTCCAGTTATGGGTTAAATACCAGGGTAGGACTTGGGAACCCTGCCCTTGAAAACAAATACCAATGAATCTTGATACTCGAAAAAGAAAAAAGTATTACTAGACACAAAACTTATATAAAAACAACAATACATTGTTGAAAGAAAAAGGTATTACCAGCAATAAATAAATAAAATTTAGTTGGCAATAAATGACCTGCCGAGGTGTTGATATGCCATAAAACAACCAACCAACAATCATTTTCGATATCTAACTTTTTAAATTTTTAAAAATGAAAAAGTTTTCTTTAAACTTTTATTTTAGTTTTAATTGAAAGCTAAATGATTAAATTTACTAGTTCCTGTATGCAAAATACTTTCTGGTTTATTTCGAATAGAAATTATATTGATTGGCATATAATAGTTTGAGATTTTTTCAAGTTTATATATATATATATCTGTGACACATAATTTTTGGAAAATTAGCAAATTTTATGTTAAATTAATCTGATTTACACAAGTATTACTTATTTATAGCGTGAAATTTAGAATAACATTACTTCTTAAAAGATTTGAACTTTTTGACCTGTCCACGCGTAAATCAAGAATTTGTTGACAGGTTCTTGATTAGAGATAAAGTGTATGGCGTTTATAATTGACAAAATTGTACAATTTGTTTCGGATAAGGCCGGAAACTCTGACTTTTTAATTTGCACATAGAAATTACCATACAAAAAAAAAAACAAAACTTCAATGCACAAAAAAAAAAATTATTTTAAAAATATAGAGGCAGAACAATTTTTATTAAACTTTTCAATTTCCGATAGGCAATATAATTATCCATTCTTAACTAAAAAATCTGACCACAACAGTTCTTTGAAGATTTTAAAAACATTTTTGAAACATTATAAATTATTATAATAACAAAAAAAAAAAATAGAAATAATTCTTTTAAAATTTCATTAATAATCGAAAAGAATTTTATTGTTCAGACTATAATGTCCATAATTTTTATCATTTATTCAAGCAATTAAAAGCTTATCAAATTAAATAATATCAGAGTTTTATTGCATTTTTTTATTTTACTCTTTGGAGCAGATTTTCACATAAAGAGGCAAAATTAAAAAAAATATAGATGACATATATTTACTAATGAATCCCGCATTTAACTAATAAAATTATAGACCGTGACACTTTAAAATTAATTAAAATTTCATGGATTTACATACTATTTTTACTAAGATTTTAAAAAAATTTCTAAAATAATTTAATTCATTTGGGAATGAGTGCTAAAAGTTTCATTAAAATTCGATAATTATTTAATTTTTGCCAGAATTTCCAAATTAATGTGTTCGTCACCGGGGAAAAATATTTTCCATTATATATATATATAATGTCTTGTTTTATATGGGAAGTATGTCTATATTTATAAGCATCTATTTACAATTATATGAATCATCCGTGATAATTTATTTGTGTAAAAATATATGAAACATCAGTGATATTTTATTTGTGTAAAATTTAGAGTTTATATATATATATATATTTTATAGTTTATATTTTAGAGTTTATATAACTCTATATATATATATGTATTATATATATATATATATATATATATATATATATATATATATATATATATATAAATTATACTTTAGTACATGAACAAACAACAAGCCGCTACAAAATTTAACATTTTGTTTCGATAATGAGAGAACAATGTTTCATCAGGTATTTAATAATGATAGTAATAAACGTTTTCATTGCTCTAGTTTGATATTGAGCAACCATTTTCTTCGTTCCTTATTCATATGGACACACACAAACACACACACACACACACGTATATATATCTATATATATTTGTTCAGACAAATCATTTCAAATTGTCGGTTGTCTAATAGCAAATTACGTTAATATTCGTTAATTTCCGTAATATGTTTACACTTGTTGATATTACGATACATTTCAGAGCAGATATGCTTATTGCGATGAATAAAAAAATTGTGTTATATAGGCTTGATTAAAACCTCGTTTAGACTGAAGGTCATTCGTGGTCGAGAGGTCTAAGACGTGCCAGATCGCATGGTACCATCCCCTATATGGATATGGGTCAGAGATTCGAATCCTGCCGAATGACACACATTTTCGTTATAAAAATCTATCGTAAATAATCAGGCCGGTAGATATAAATATATAATACTGTTTAATTAAAGAAAAGCAGAATATCTACTTAAATACGAGTATCGATCAAAAATAATGTTCAAACAGATCATATATATATATATATATATATATAAGGGAGATAACTACATGAAATCCGGAAGTGATATCTCACATGGAATGAGAATGATATATTCCAAATAATGGGTTCAGTTCGAAATTCTTAGCACCTGAGGAAGGTCGGAGCGTATATCAACCGAAACGTCGTAAACATAGCAATGAAGATGAGAATCTATTTAAATGTTGATATATATATATATATATATATATATATATATATATATACCTGTTTAAGTTTTGAGTTTTGTTTAATTGCATATCAACATCTGTGGATTATTTAATGCCAAAAATGTGAGGTTTGAAGGTATTTTTTAATGTTCGGTTATAGTGAGAATGTTGATTTCGGCAAATTTTAATGAACAGTTTTTGTTTTTATTCTTTTTTGTTTTAGAAAACTGAAAATGTCTACTAGTTTTGTATTAAAAAATGTTTTGCTGAGAATTTTATTCCTTCAAAAATCTGTTATGTTAATAATTTTTTCTTAAAAATGTATTGTTGGCAATATTTTTCCTTCAAAAATGTATATTTTTCTATAAATGTCAATTTTTATGTTTATATTTCTATAAAAGTGTATTTTTATACCTTCATAGTGTTTTGATCCCATTTTGGGGGTTAACTATTTGCCCATAGCTGGGACCCTAACAGGTGCTACTACTCCCGGTCAGGGTGGGCCTGGGAACAAAAGCAATTACGAGGTGGTTCCATGCTCCTCACAACCTCCCAATCAGAGGCCTTGCTGCAGGATGCAGTTTACCGTCATACCTAGAACCTATACATCCATATATGTAAATGTTGATGTATATATAAATCTGTGTATGTCATGAAAGTTGCCTTTATTTTTTTTATATTTAAAAACTACATATTAAGAGAATATATTTCTATTTGATTGACACCAAGACACTCTGAATTGTCCATATTTTAGAGATACCGGTGTGATGGCAAACATTACAGCATGCTGTTTCCAAATTTGTAACGTTGCCCTTTTCCTCACAAAAAAGAAAAGAAAAAAAACAAGAACAAAAAAAAAACCGAATATTTAGTATTTAAGTCAGGTAAATTCCGAGTTGAATTCTTTGCATTCACTTACGCACAAATACCCTTGGGAAAGGTATTAATCCGTTTCTTCCCTCCAGTTATGGGTTAATAATAGGACAGATTGGGTTCTATAGCCTTGGTTGGCAACCAGTCTACCGCAGAAAGCAATTGCAACCTACTGCGGGATAGCCTTCTGCCCAGTCAGTCATGTCTCTTTCGAGACATGATCGCCCAAAGCGTATATCACGTATGGCACTTAACAGACTGAAATTCCGATAGAGACGAATATTTGGTATTTAAGTCAGGTTAATTACGATAGTGATGAACTCAAAAGAACTCAATTTTAAATTTATTTATTTAATTAAACAGAGTATTATAATCTAGAAAAAATTTCGATATTCTACAATTTCATGGGTAATACATATTTCGCAATGTAGGTAATTATTAAATATTTATAAATTCATTTGATGCACATGTTATTGTGCAGTATTAACGAAAGAATCATATTTTTTTTAAACACTGGGGTGGCCTAATAATTATGGCCGGTAATCTATCTATCTATCTATCTATCTATCTATCTATCTATCTATCTATCTGGGTCTGTTCATATCTATCTATCTATCTCATCTATCTAACTGGGTCTGTTCATATCTATCTATCTATCTATCTCATCTATCTATCTGGGTCTGTTCATATCTATCTATCTCATCTATCTATCTGGGTCTGTTCATATCTATCTATCTATCTATCTATCTATCTATCTATCTATCTATCTATCTGGGTCTGTTCATATCTATCTATCTATCTCATCTATCTATCTATCTGGGTCTGTTCATATCTATCTATCTATCTCATCTATCTATCTGGGTCTGTTCTATCTATCTATCTATCTATCTATCTATCTATCTATCTATCTATCTATCTCATCTATCTATCTGGGTCTGTTCATATCTATCTATCTCATCTATCTATCTGGGTCTGTTCATATCTATGTATCTATCTCATCTATCTATCTGGGTCTGTTCATATCTATCTATCTATCTATCTCATCTATCTATCTGGGTCTGTTCATATCTATCTATCTATCTATCTATCTATCTATCTATCTATCTATCTATCTATCTATCTCATCTATCTATCTGGGTCTGTTCATATCTATCTATCTATCTATCTATCTATCTATCTATCTATCTATCTATCTATCTATCTCATCTATCTATCTGGGTCTGTCATATCTATCTATCTATCTATCTATCTATCTATCTATCTATCTATCTAGACACCCTGGAGAAATATTTTATCACGGTGCTATTACGACTCTTTTCTGTCTCTTTTTGTAGATGATGGAATCCTTTTCATTTTCGAGTCTGACACCTATGACTGGGCTGATCATCTTGTATCTCTTCTTGTGAAACAGTACAACATCCCATGCGCATCAGAGCACTGGTGGAACCTGACGGAACACATTGCTGCAGCATACGCAGTCCATGTACTTCTGCTCTCACCTCTCATGGAGCCCCAAGTCAAACACAAGAAATTCTCCCACCTTAGAAACGAGTCACAATCGTCGTTGCTGTTAGAATGCAATGTTGACTCGAACGAACTTGACATGCCTCAATGGGCCAGAATAAAAACACTTGAAGTCACTCTGGAGGGACAGCGGGACATATTAGCAACACTTGTAGAAATGTATGAAATGGAAGCAGGCGATGATGAAAATTGTGAATCAGAAGAACCTGTTTACATGGATATTGTCCC
The DNA here is from genome assembly GCA_037127315.1 of Ascarosepion bandense. NCBI lineage: Eukaryota > Metazoa > Mollusca > Cephalopoda > Sepiida > Sepiidae > Ascarosepion > Ascarosepion bandense. Next base: position 410,750 of record JBBBDQ010001864.1, on the reverse strand, counting down.
AACGCATTTATATCCGGTAAATATCGACTCTTTTTGATGTATACTTTTGCTTGAACCTACTCATTTCTTTTCCTGTTAGCAAAGAGAATATTACTTCACTTTTTAGTTAAGTGAATATCATCTAAATTCTAAATTGTAGATACGCTTGGGCAATCATGTCTCGAAAGAGACATGACTGACTGGGCAGAAGATTATACCGCAGTAGGTTGCCATTACTTTCTGTGGTAGACTGGTTGCCAGCCAAGGCTATAGAACCCAATCTGTCCTGTTATTTGATTCATAGCTAGAGGGAGAAGAGATGTATTATATTATTACATATTAATTAGTGGGGGATCAGTTTATTACTTCATAATAATAGAAAACCGGTCCCCCACTTTATGACCAGTAGAAGCCTTAATCATAATTCCAACTATTATATTCAGTCAGTCAGTTAAGTGCCATACGTGAAACATGCTTGGGCGATTATGTCTCGAAAGAGAGATGACTGGATGAGCAGAAGATTATCCCGCAGTAGGTTGCCATTGCTTTCTGCGGTAGACTCGTTGCCAGCCAAGGCTATAGATCTCAATCTGTTCTGTTATTTAGTCCATAACTGATGGGAAGAAATGGATTAATACCTTTCCCAAGGGTATTTGTGCTGTGCATATTTAAAGATTCCTGATAGAATTAAAAAATCTGCAATGTTATTGATTCTGACAGGCATCTCGGCTTGATTGCTTTTCCCAACGTCTTATTGCAGCTTTCCTTTGATTTTATAAATAATTTCATGCAAATCGTTCTGATAAACTTTCCTCCGTGATGCCTATACTATATGAATTTTAGTGCAGTACTTGATTGGCTGAAAGGTTTCACATTTAAAATAGTTTGATATAAGTTTAAGTCCTATGCTAACAGTTTTTTTTTAACTTCTTACATATGGAACTTTCTTCCAGCTTCATGTTTTCAAGAGAATTTTGGTGTTACAAAAAATTTAAATGCAATGTTAACCATCATCTGGTGTCATCTTAAGTCAAGTTGTTTCATTCTTCATGTTCAGTATTAATGTTTTTCTCTTTATTTTATATTATATAATCAGAAAACACTTATTTCTTGTTTTTTTTTGTTTTGCCTGGAGTGAAATGAAAAAGAAAAAAAAACACAAAATTTTGTCTATATTTCTGAGGTGAGGTAGTATTTACACTATTTACATTATTCGGAGTATTGTTTTTATCTTTGTTGCCATTTGTATGACGTTTAATAATAGATCATTCTATTTGTCTATATTTCTGAGATGAGGTAGTATTTACAGTATTTACATTATTCAGACTATTGTCCTCATCTTTGTTGCCATTTGTACGATATTTAATAATAGATCATTCTGTTTGTCTGTATTTCTCAGATGAGGTAGTATTTACAGTATTTACAGTATTCAGACTATTGCCCTCATCTTTGTTGCCATTTGTACGACGTTTAATAATAGATCATTCTGTTTGTCTATATTTCTCAGATGAGGTAGTATTTACAGTATTTCAGACTATTGCCCTCATCTTTGTTGCCATTTGTACAATGTTTTGGTGGTTGTATGCTCCTACATTCTTCAAGTGCTAGGAATTTCGAACAGAACCCTTTATTATGATCACTGGGGTATATATCTCCGTTTCTTTACGTAATGCCTCTGCTGGTACTCATGAGTTTTCTCATGAAAATAGTATCAAAAATACTTGAGAAAACCATTAACATAAAAAATTGCAATTATGAACTCTGGTTAAAAAAGGATTACTGAGTATTAGGTTTATAAGTCCTAAAGATTCTGTTGTTCTTGTACTTAAGGACCCAGTGGTTAGTCCCTGTGACATGACACAAGGAATCGTGAGTTTAATATCAGGCTACAGCAGTGCTGAACAAGTAACTTACAAGGTTGTAATAAAGGGTTCTGTTCAAAATTCCTAGCAACTGAAGAAAGCCTGAGCATACAATGGTCGAAACGTTGTACAAAGGGCAGCAGAGATGTGGACAATAGTCCGAATAATGTAAATATTGTAAAACAAAGAAAAATACTATAAAAAGAAAATGTCGTACTTGAAGATTGGATAAAATTCGACTTTGGTTTCAAATAATATATTTTATAGAATTGTAAGCATTGAAAGAATGTCCAGACTCATTTGAAGATTGGGAGAAACCAATGCTTCCTGAAATTAATTTAGTTGTTAGGTTGGAAAAATGTCCTCTCGCATTTAAAGATTGGAAGAAACAAATGCTTTCTTGGTCTTAACTGATATATTTAGTGAAGTCCTTAAGTTAGAGAGAAAGACCTGTCGCATTTAAAGATTGGAAGAGACAAATGCTTTCTTGGACTTAATTTAGTTATTGGGTTGGAAAAACATCTTATCGCATTTAAAGATTGGAGGAAACAAATGCTTCTTTGGTCTTAACTGATATATTTAGTGAAGTAGTTCGGTTAGAATGAAAGACTTGTCGCATTAAAGATTGGACAAGAAAAATGTTTCCTTGGACTTATTTTAGCTATTCGATTGGAAAAACCCTATTGCATTTGATGACTGAAAGAAACAAATGCTTCCTTGGTCTTAACTGATATATTTAGTGAAGTCCTTTAATTAGAGAGAAAGACCTGTTGCACTTAATGATTTGAAGAAAGAAATGCTTCCTTGGAATAAACTTAGTTTTTGGTTTTCATAAAAAAAGTCCTATCGCATTTGAAGATTTGAAGAAACAAATTCTTCATTGGTTTTAACTGATATATTTAGTGAAGTCCTTCAGTTAGAAAGAAAGACCTGTCGCATTTAAAGATTGGAAGAGACAAATGATTTCTTGGACTCAATTTAGTTACTGGGTTGGAAAAGAGTCCGATCACATTTAAAGATTGGAAGAAACAAATGCTTTCTTGGTTTTAACTGATATATTTAGTGAAGTAATTTGGTCAGAAAAAAAGACTCATCGCATTTAAAGATTGGATGAGAAAAATGTTTCCTTGGACTTATTTTAGTTATTGGGTTGGAAAAAAATACTATCGTATTTGAAGATTGAAAGAAACAAATGCTTCCTTGGTCTTAACTGATATATTTAGCAAAGTCCTTTAGTTAGAGAAAAAGACCTGTTGTCTTCAAGACAATGACTTCAAGAAAGAAATGCTTCGTGAAATTAATTTAGTTTTTGGTTTAAAAAAAGTCCTATCGTATTTGAAGATTTTGGAAGAAACAAATGCTTTCTTGGTTTTAACTGATATATTTAGTGAAGTTATTAATTTAAGTTATTTCACTGGAAAGAAAGTCCTGTTGCATTTGAAGATTGGAAGAGGCAAATGCTTTATGGAATGATTATATAATTGGGTTGAAAAAAAAGTACACTCGCTTAGAAAGAACGTTCTGTTGCATTTTAAGACTGGAAGTCTTAAATGCTTCTTGCCGTTAATTACGTTATTAGGTTGGAAAGAACATCCATTTGCACTTTAAAACCGGAAGAAACAAATAGTCTTATCTGATATACTTAGTGAAGTTATTTGGTTAGAAAAGACCTGTCACATTTGAATATTTGATACGGCAAATGCTTCCTTGAATGCATTTTTGGTTTAACTGATATATTTCGTGACAATGTTAGCTTAGAAAGAAAGTTCTGTTGCATTTTAAGACTGGAAGTCTTAAATGCTTGCTGGCGTTAATTAATTATTAGGTTGGAAAGAATATCCATTTGCACTTTAAGAATCGAAGAAACAAATAGTCTTAATAGATATATTTAGTGAAGTTCATTGGTTAGAAAAGACCTGTCACATTTGAATATTTGATACTGCAAATGCTTGCTTGAATGTATTTTTGGTTTAACTGATATATTTAGTGACAAATTTATCTTAGAAAAAAAAAGTTCTGTTGCATTTTAAGACTGGAATTCTTAAATGTTTCTTGGTGTTAATTAAGTTATTAGGCTGGAAAGAATGTCCATTTGCACTATTAGATTGGAAGAAAAAAATAGTCTTAATAGATATATTTAGTGAAGTTATTTGGTTAGAAAAGACCCGTCAAATTTGAATATTTCATAAAGCAAATGCTTCCTCGAATGCATTTTTGGTTTAACTAATATATTTAGTGACAATGTTAGCTTAGAAAGAAAGTTCTGTTGCATTTTAAGACTGGAAGTCTTAAATGCTTCTTGCCGTTAATTACATTATTAGGTTGGAAAGAACATCCATTTGCACTTTAAAACTGGAAGAAACAAATAGTAGTATCTGATATACTTAGTGAAGTTATTTGGTTAGAAAAGACCTGTCACATTTGAATATTTGATAAGGCAAATGCTTCCTTGAAAGCATTTTTGGTTTAACTGATATATTTAGTGACAATGTTAACTTAGAAAGAAAGTTCTGTTGCATTTTAAGACTGGAAGTCTTAAATGCTTCTTGACCTTAATTAAGTTATTATGTTGGATAGGATGTCCATTTGCACTTTAAGAGTGGAAGAAACAAATAATCTTATCTGATATTGTTTGTGAGGTTTTTTGGTTAGAAAAGACCTGTCACATTTGAATATTTGATAAGGCAAATGCTTCCTTGAATGCATTTATGGTTTAACTGATATATTTACTGACAATGTTTGCTTAGAAAGAATGTTCTGTTGCATTTTAAGACTGGAATTCTTAAATGCTTCTTGCCATTATTTACGTTATTAGTTGTAAATGATGTCCACTTGCACTTGGAAGAAACTAATAGTCTTATCTGATATATTTAGTGAGGTTATTTGGTTAGAAAAGACCTGTTACATTTGAAAATCTGATAAATGCAAATGCTTTCTTGTATGTATTTTAGGTTTAACTGTTATATTTAGTGACAATGTTATCTTACAAAGAATGTTCTGTTGCATTTTAATACTGGAAGTATTAAATGCTTCTTGGCGTTAATTAAGTTATTAGGTTGGAAAGAATGTCCATTTGCACTTAGAGAATCGAAGAAACAAATAATCTTAACTGATATATTTAGTGAGGTTATTTGGTTAGAAAAGACCTGTCACAATTGAATATTTGATAAGGCTAATGCTTCCTTGAATGTATTTTTGGTTTAAATAATACATTTAGTGACAATGTTATCTTAGAAAGAATGTTCTGTTGCATTTTAAGACTGGAAGTCTTAAATGCTTCTTGGCATTAATTAAGTCATTAGGCTGGAAAGAATGTCCATTTGCAATTTAAGAATCGAAGAAACAAATAGTCTTAATTGATATATTTAGTGAAGTTATTTGGTTAGAAAAGTCCTGTCACATTTGAATATTTGATAAGGAAAATGCTTCCTTGAATGTATTTTTAGTTTAACTGTTATATTTAATGATAATGTTAGCTTAGAAAGAAAGTTCTGTTGCATTTTAAGACTGGAAGTTTCAAATGATTCTTGGTGTTAATTAAGTTATACGGTTGGAAAGAATGTCCATTTGCAATTTAAGAATCGAAGAAACAAATAGTCTTAATTGATATATTCAGTGAAGTTATTTGGTTAGAAAAGTCCTGTCACATTTGAATATTTGATAAGGAAAATGCTACCTTGAATGTATTTTAGTTTAACTGTTATATTTAGTGATAATGTTAGCTTAGAAAGAAAGTTCTGTTGCATTTTAAGACGGGAAGTCTTAAATGCTTCTTGGCATTAATTAAGTCATAAGGCTGGAAAGAATGTCCATTTGCAATTTAAGAATCGAAGAAACAAATAGTCTTAATTGATATATTTAGTGAAGTTATTTGGTTAGAAAAGTCCTGTCACATTTGAATATTTGATAAGGAAAATGCTTCCTTGAATGTATTTTTAGTTTAACTGTTATATTTAGTGATAATGTTAGCTTAGAAAGAAAGTTCTGTTGCATTTTAAGACTGGAAGTTTCAAATGATTCTTGGTGTTAATTAAGTTATACGGTTGGAAAGAATGTCCATTTGCAATTTAAGAATCGAAGAAACAAATTGTCTTAATTGATATATTTAGTGAAGTTATTTGGTTAGAAAAGTCCTGTCACATTTGAATATTTGATAAGGAAAATGCTTCCTTGAATGTATTTTAGTTTAACTGTTATATTTAGTGATAATGTTAGCTTAGAAAAAAAGTTCTGTTGCATTTTAAGACTGGAAGTCTTAAATGCTTCTTGGCATTAATTAAGTCATAAGGCTGGAAAGAATGTCCATTTGCAATTTAAGAATCGAAGAAACAAATAGTCTTAATTGATATATTTAGTGAAGTTATTTGGTTAGAAAAGTCCTGTCACATTTGAATATTTGATAAGGAAAATGCTTCCTTGAATGTATTTTTAGTTTAACTGTTATATTTAGTGATAATGTTAGCTTAGAAAGAAAGTTCTGTTGCATTTTAAGACTAGAAGTCTTAAATGCTTCTTGGCGTTAATTAAGTTATTAGGTTGGAAAGATGTCCATTTGCACTTTAAGACTGGTAGAAACAAATAGTCTTATCTGATATATTTAGTGAGGTTATTTGGTTAGAAAAGACCTGTCATATTTGAATATTTGAGAAAGCAAATGCTCCCTTGAATGTATTTTTGGCATTACTGATATATGTAGTGATAATGTTAGCTTAGAAAGAAAGTTCTGTTGCATTTTAAGACTGGAATATCTTAAATGCTTCTTGCCGTTAATTAAGTTATTAGGTTGGAAAGATGTCCATTTGCACTTTAAGACTGGTAGAAACAAATAGTCTTATCTGATACATTTAGTGAGGTAATTTGGTTAGAAATGTCCTGTCACATTTGAATATTTGATAAGGAAATGCTTCCTTGAATGTATTTTTGGTTTAACTGATATATTTAGTGACAATGTTAGCTTAGAAAGAAAGTTCTGTTTCATTTTAAGACTGGAAGTCATCAATGCTTCTTGCGTTAATTAAGTTATTAGGGTGGAAAGAATGTCCATTTGCACTTTATGATTGGAAGAAAGAAATTATATTAACTGATACATTTAGTGGGGATATTTGGTTAGAAAAGACCTGTCACATTTGAATATTTGATAAGGCAAATGCTTCATTGAATGCATTTTTGTTTTAACTGATATATTATTGATAATATTAGCTTAGAAAAAAAGTTTCGTTGCATTTTAAGCCTGGAAGTCTTAAATGCTTCTTGCCGGTAATTACGTTATTTTTGGAAAGGATGTCCATTTGCACTTTAAGAGTGGAAGAAACAAATAATCTTATCTGATATATTTAGTGAGCTCATTTGTTTAGAAAAGTCCTGTCACATTTGAATATTTGATAAGGCAAATTCTTCATTGAATGCATTCTCGGTTTAAGTGATATATTTAGTGGCAATGTTAGCTTAGAATGAAATTTCTGTTGCAGTTTAAGACTGGAAGTCTGAAATGCTTCGTGCCGTTAATTACGTTATTAGGTTGGAAAGGATGTCCATTTGCACGTTAAGAGTGGAAGAAACAAATAGTCTTAGCTGATATATTTAGTGAGGTTATTTGGTTAGAAAACACCTCTCACATTTGAATATTTCATAAGGCAAATGCTTCCTTGAATGTATTTTTGTTTAACTGATATATTTCCTGACAATGTTATCTTAGAAAGAAAGTTCTGTTGCATTTTAAGACTGGAAGTCTTTAATGCTTCTTGGCGCTAATTAAGTTTGTAGGTTGGAAAGAATGTCTATTTGCACTTTAAGAATCGAAGAAACAAATAATCTTAACTGATATATTTAGTGAGGCTACTTGGTTAGAAAAGACCTGTCACATTTGAATATTTCTTAAGGGAAATGTTTTCTTGAATGCATTTTTTGTTTAACTGTTATATTTTTGTGACAATGTTAGCTTAGAAAGAAAGTTCTGTTGCATTTTAAGACTGGATGTCTTAAATGCTTCTTGGCATTAATTAAGTTATTAGGTTGGAAATGATGTCCAGTTCCACTTTAAGACTGAAACAAAAATAAACGTTTTTGGTCATAATACATATTTTACAGCGAAATTATTTACTCGGATAGGAAGCCCTGTCACAAGAAAATTTAAAGAGACAATTCCTTCTTTGTACTTAATTCACTTATTGTGTTGGAAAGAAAGTCCTGTATCACTTGCAGTTTAGAAAGACCAATGTTATTTAGGTCTTAATTGATATATTTAATGAAGTTATTAGTTTTGATAAAAGTCTTGTCAAAATTGAATATTGGGTAAGTAATGTTTCTTTGTCTTAACTGATATATTTAGTGAAGTTTTAAGTTTAGAAAGAAAGACCTGTTGCATTTAAAGATTGAGAGACACAAATACATCCTTGCCATAAATTAAGTTATTAGTTTGATAAGAAAGTTCTGTAGCACTTGAAGATTAGAAGTAACAAATTCTTTTTTGTTTTTAACTAATATATTTAGTGAAGTTATCAGCTTGGAAAGAAAGTCCTGTTGCATTTGAATATTAAGAGACACAAATACATCCTTGCCATAAATTACGTTATTAGTTTGATAAGAAAGTCCTGTAGCACTTGAAGATTAGAAGTAACAAATTCTTTTTTGTTTTTAACTAATATATTTAGTGAAGTTATCAGCTTGGAAAGAAAGTCCTGTTGCATTTGAATATTAAGAAACACAAATACATCCTTGCCATAAATTAAGTTATTAGTTTGATAAGAAAGTCCTGTAGCACTTGAAGATTAGAAGTAACAAATTCTTTTTTGGTTTTAAATGAAATATTTAGTTAAGTTATCAGCTTGGAAAGAAAGTCCTATTGCATTTGAAGATTGTAAGAGACAAATTCTTCCCTTGTCCTTATTGAATTTTTGGGTTGGAATGAAGGTTCTTTCACACTTGAAGATTGTAAGAAGCAAATGCTTGAATGTTTTTTACTTACAAGGTTATTAGCCTGGAATGAAAGTCCTGTTTCATGTGACGATTAGAAGAGACAAATTCTTCCTTGACCTTCATTAAATTATTAGCTTGAAAAAAAATATTTTTTCACCTCATGATTTGAAGAAACAAATGCTTTTTTGGACTTTACTTACATATTTAGTGACGTTATTAGATTGGAACGAAAGTCCAGTTGCATTTGAAGAATGTAAGAGACAAATGCTTACTTGGAGTTTATTAACTTGTTAGGTTAGAAAGAAATACCAGACACAATTGAAGATTAAAAATTATAAATTCTTCTTTGGTCTTAATTGTTGTATTTCATGATGTATTAGCTTGGAAAGAAAGTCATGTTGGAATTGTTTATAAGTACAGGAAAATACTGTTTTGGCTCCAATTAATTTATTGGGTTTGAAAAGAATCTCCTTGAATATTGGAAAAAATGCATTGTTATTATATCCGTTAAGATAAAGTAAGCATTTTTCTTCCAACTTTTATATTGTGACTGAACATTTTTTCCAACCCAATAACTTAATGTTGTGGCCTTGTCAGTGGCCAGGAAGAAAGACACAGAAACAAGAAGGCAGGTTCAACCAGTGCATTAGAATAACAGAACATATATACAAAGCAAGAGTGTTAATAGTCAGCAAATAGAAGTGTACGTCCGAAATGTCAAGGTACACTACATCTCGATTGCCTTCCCAGGAAGTCTTGCAGGTTAATATTCACGAATAAGAAAGTGTTCATTCCAATGTTGACAGAGCACTCTCTCTCTCTCTATCTATCTATCTATCTATCTATCTATCTATCAGTTGTAGCCTGTTAGGACCAGGAAAAAAGATACAGAAACAAGAAGGTAGGTTCAACCAGTGTATTAGAATAACAGAACATATATACAAAGTAAGAGTGTTAATAATCAGCAAATAGAAGTGTACGTCTGAACAGTCCATGTTACACTGGGTCTCGACTGCCTCTAGACTGTCTTCCTGGAAGTCACGCAGGTTAATATATATTGAAGGAGGAAGAGTCCATTCACTGTAAATAAGGCATCAAAACAATAATACCAACATAGATAGATAGATAGATAGATAGATAGATAGATAGATAGATATAAACACACTGAGATAGATAGATAGACAGATATATATATATATATTTATTTATATATATAGATTGTTAGATATAAACACACTGAGATAGATAGATAGATAGATAGATAGATAGATATAAACACACTGAGATAGATAGATAGACATATATATATATATATATATATATATATATATATAGATTGTTAGATATAAACACACTGAGATAGATAGATAGATAGATAGATAGATAGATATAAACACACTGAGATAGATAGATAGATAGATAGATAGATAGATAGATATAAACACACTGAGATAGATAGATAGATAGATAGATAGATAGATAGATAAAGATACACACTGAGAGATAGATAGATAGTTAGTTAGATAGATAGATAGATAGATAGATAGATTTATTTATTATTAGTGTTATAATTGTCGTCGCTTGTTAGTGCCAACAAGAAGGACACGGAAAACAAGAAGGTAGGTTGAACTAGTTTATTAGAATAACAGAACACTATATACAAATACGAGTGTTAGTAATTAGCAAGTGTGCATCCGAACTGCCCATGTTGCACTGTGTCTCGACTTCCTCTAGACTCCCTCCTCAGAAGTCACGCAGGTTAATATTTATTGACCGAGGAAGTGTTTATTTCTATAGACAGGGCACCATAACATTTATTTACTCTCAAAAAAGCATTTTTCGCATCAAATATTCAGTGAAGTTATGATCTTGGGAAGAATGTTCTGTCATATTTGAAGACTGAAATTGACTTATTGTTCGGACTATTGTCTTTATCATCGTTGCCGTTATTATGACGTTTCGGTCGTTGTAAGCCCTGGCCTACTTACTGCTAAGAATTTTGAACTAAACCCTTTACTAACCCTTTCATTTCTAGTAGTCCTGTATTTATCTCCGTATAAATTAACTAAGTTATTTGTTCACCACTGTTGTACTCTGGGATTGAACTCACAACTCTTCGGCTCAAGTCACTGGAACTAACCGACGTCTATATCCACTAGGCCATGTGTCCTTGAGGACATCATTACATGGATATTTGAGACTTAAAAATTTTATATCTCAGTACAATTTTTACCAGAGCTCATATTGCAATCTTTTGGTGTTAATGATTTTCTCTATCATTTTGTTTTTTTTTACCAGAGCTCTTATTGTAATCTTTGACGCTAATGATTTTCTTTAGAATTCCGTATTACTGGTTCCCATATTGTATTCAATTCTATGCTTGGTCGGTTTAGGAGAGTTTTTTGGCCTTGCATATGCGCTGATTTCTTAAGATTACGTAATTTCCAGTGGTGTTCTCTATCGATTATTTCCACTTCATCCCATAGGGGTCGGTGATCCTCTTTCTCTCTCCATATGTGGTTAGCTACGTTTGATTTTTATTCTACCCCCGTGTTACGACCTGGGATCTTCTTGCTGCCTTATCTTAAAGATGCGTTCCGTTTCTCCTTTATAATTTCTTTCTGCAGGTACATGGAGTGGTTTACACACAGTACTTAGTCACCTTTTTCTATATTAGGGGTTTTACTAGGGAGAGGTGTCTACGAAAAGTTGAACCACTGTTGAAGGTTGTATTGATGTCATATGGACCACATATCCTTTGTATTTTCTCCGATAACCTTTTCACATCGTGTAGGTAGACCGAAGATGTTTTCTGAGATTTGTTATCCTCATGCTTCCTCTCTCCCAAGTTCGCTGGAGCTGTTGTTATGTACCCAGGATAGTTATTACGTTGTAGGGTACTGCTTATACTGACCATTTCCTGTTTGTATATCTCTGGATCGCCGCTTATGACTTTTGCTCGATGTTGCAGGCAGCGGATGATCCCTTTGTATGGGTGGTAGGAGTTAAAGATGATGTATTATCCGGTGAATATTGGCTTGCGGTATACGGATGTCTTGAAATTCCTCTCTGTTCGAGCTATTAGTACATCCAGGAATGCTAATTTGTTGCCATTCTCGTTTTCCATAGTAAATTGTATAGATCATCTTATTGAGTTCAATTGATCCAGTTGCGTCTGGACATCTTCATGGAGGTGAGTCTGAAGGAATCATTAACGTATCTCAGCCATAGAGCTGTGGATTCCAATGCTATCTCTTCAAAGTATTCCATGTATATGTTCATCAATGATGGGGATAATGGCGATTCGAAGCCTTCATCCTGCTGATATATGTCTGGTCCCATTCCGAAGTGTGTTGTTTGTGTGCAGAGAGTCAGCATTTCCACCAGGTTATTTAGTGGTATACTGGTACGTTCTCTTAGGGATGAGCCCGAGGCCAGTCTGTCTCTGACTACCGATAGTGCCTCTACTGATCAGATTCACCACATCCAGGCTGGTTGCATTAGATGGGATCACAGGATGTTACACGAAATGAGCGGAATTTCGGACATATGTTGGTGACTTTTCTATCAGTGGGTCAATTATACTTGGCTGCTAACAATCGGATTAAGCGGAATACCGCTTTTGTGAAACTTAGGTAGACCATATATGCGGGCTAGCGTTGAGATAACTGTCTGTATATCTTAAACTGGAAGGGATCCGTGTTCTTGATTAGAATTTGCGACAGTTGTCGTTCTGCTTTCAACGTTGGGTCTTTCTTTACTTTGTTATAGCTACCACTTCTAATGAGGTCTTCCAGTTTCTCGGCGTATTCTCTTTTGCTCATTACAGTCCCATTTCCTTTTTCAGCTGGAAGTATGATGATGTTCTCATTTTTCTGTAGGGTTCTGATTGCTAGCTTCTCTTCTTTTGTGATGTTTGGTTTTGACGGGGTGGTTTTCTTCAATGTCTGTCTCACTTTCTATCTTAGCTCTTCCGCTTTAGCCTGAGGGATGTTCAAGGCTATTTCCTCGATTCTGGTAATGATGTCTAAGTATGGTGTCCGCCTGGTGGTCGTTACAAAGTTGAGAACCTTGTTCAGTATTGATTCTTCAGAGGCTGATGTTGACTGATGTTGACAACTGATTTCGCAGGATGAATATCTTGTGTCACCTTCAAATCTTTTAATCTATTTAATTTATGTACTTGGCGGACCTTGACGGCATCAAATTTTGACTGAAGAATTTTTTCAACTTGTTCTGGATCCTTTTTCTCTCTTCTTCATCAGTGATTCTCTTAAGGAAGGTCTCGAGCCTCTGGGAGATATCGGACTGTAGTTTAATCGATCGGTTGTACTGGATTCGTTCTCGGGCCAGGGCGTTTCTCACTTTTTCTGCGACAAAACGGGATCTTCTTAAATTGACTGCAAGTCTTGGCGCCAAGCCTGCAGTGATGAGTCATAATTCCTTGCATCCCTGTAGGAATGTCAGCTCCATGCCAGCTGCAAGTAGGACTTTTCTATTCGTCTCCATATTTAGTATATCGTGTCCGTAACGATCTTTCAGTGCTTGTCTATATTTCTGAAATGAGGTAGTATTTATACTATTTATATTTTCGGACTATTGTCCTCATCTTTATGGCCATTATTATGATGTTTCGGCCGTTGTATGTTTCGGTCTTATTAAAGTGCTAGAAATTTTGAACAAACCTTTTACTACGATCATTGGGTATATAATTCTTGTTGTGGATTTTCTATTAGATATGAGAAGACAAATGTAAGTATATTGAATAAAATATATACAACCTGTACACAATTAGTAGATTCAGGAATACTTGTTAGTAGGAGTCAAATATATACAAGAAATAAGTCCGAGTAATAGTCTATATTCTTGGTGACTAACGAGCGGCGGTTCAACTGCTCTGAAGAAAAAACAACTCTAACAACAACAAAACTACAACTACCGTTCTCTGTAGGCAGGATTATTTGTATACTGTGGAAGAGTCCATTGAGTGGGTAAAAAGGGGTGACACTCCAACAATTCTCATTCCATGTGCTATGCCACTTCTGGTAGCCATGAAGTTATCTCCCATTAACTTAACTCTCTAATTATTTCTTCGCCACTGCTGTAGCCTACGTGCAATGGCCGAAACGTCGTAATACTGGCAATAAAGATGAGGACAATAGTCCGAACAATGTAAATAGTGTAAATACTCATTTCAGAAGTATAGACAAACGCTTATCGGGTTAGAAATAAAGCCTTTTCACACATGAAAATCCAAAGAAAAATGCCTCATAAGGTCTTAACTGAATTACTTATTGAAGTTATTAGCATGGAAAGAAGTCATGTCAAATTTGCAGTTTGCAAGAAACCAGTGCTATCTTAGCCTTCATGAAATGATTGCATTGGAAATAGAGTCCTGTGTGACTTGGAGTTTGGAAGAAAAATTCTTCTTAGGTCTTCATCGATGGATTTCGTGAAGTTATTATCTTGGATATATAGTCCTGTTGCTTCCTTGGCTTAATGAAGTTGTTTGGTTGGAAAGAAACTCTTGACACACTTTAAAATCTTAAGAAAATTGCTTCTTTCTTCTTAACTGATATATGTGCTGAAGTTAGTAGCTTGGAAAGAAAGTCCAATGGCGTTTGAATGTTGGAAGAGACAAATGCTTCCTTGGACTTGATTAATTTTTTGGGTTGGAAAAAAGGTACAGTTGCAAAATTTAAAGAGAAAATACTTCTTGATCATAATTTATATATTTATTGAAGTTATTAGTTTGAAAAGATAGTATTGTTGCATTTAAAGATTGGACGGGGCAAGTATCTCTTTGGTATTTATGAATTTATTGGTTGGAAAAAAGTTCTGTCGCACTTGAAGAAGACTGGAAAAAAACAAATACTTCTTTGATCTTAATTTATATATTTATTGAAGTTATTAGTTTGAAAAGATAGTATTGTTGCATTTAAAGATTGGACGGGGGCAAGTGATTCCTTGGTATTTATGAATTTATTGGGTTGGAAAAAAAGTTCTGTCGCACTTGAAGACTGGAAAAAACAAATACTTCTTTGATCTTAATTTATATATTTATTGAAGTTATTAGTTTGAAAAGATAGTATTGTTGCATTTAAAGATTGGACGGGGGCAAGTGATTCCTTGGTATTTATGAATTTATTGGGTTGGAAAAAGTTCTGTCGCACTTGAAGACTGGAAAAAACAAATACTTCTTTGATCTTAATTTCTTATAAGACATGAAGTTATTAGTTTGAAAAAGATAGTATTGTTGCATTTAAAGATTGGACGGGGCAAGGATTCTGCGTTTAACTTGGCTGTTGCAAAAGTTCTATTGCACTTGAAGACTGGAAAAAACAAATACTTCTCTTTTGATCTTAATTTATATATTTATTGAAGTTATTAGCTTGAAAAGATAGTATTGCTTTGGATTTAAAGATTGGACGGGCAAGTGATTCCTTGGTATTTATGAATTTATTAAGTTGGAAAAAAGTTCTGTCGCACTTGAAGACTGGAAAAACAAATACTTCTTTGATCTTAATTTATATATTTATTGAAGTTATTAGTTTGAAAAGATATGGCTGTTGCATTTAAAGATTGGACGGGGCAAGTGATTCCTTGGTATTATGAATTTGGTTTAGTTGGAAAAAAGTTCTGTCGCACTTGAAGACTGGAAAAAACACAAATACTTCTTTGATCTTAATTTATATATTTATTGGAAGGTTATTAGTTTGAAAAGGAGGTATTGTTGCATTTAAAGATTGGACGGGGCAAGTGATTCCTTTGGTATTTATGAATTTATTGCTTGCAAAAAAGTTCTGTCGCACTTGAAGTGATTGGAAAAACAAATACTTCTTTGATCTTAATTTATATATTTATTGAAGTTATAGTTTGAAAAGATAGTATTGTTGGCATTTTCGAAGATTGGATTGGGCAAGTGATTCTGGTATTTATGAATTTGGCTGGGTTGCAAAAAGGTCTGTCGCACTTGAAGACTGAAAACAAATACTTTTGATCTTAATTTATATATTTATTAAGGCTATTAGTTTGAAAGATAGTATTGCTGCATTTAAAGATTGACGGGCAAGTGATTCCTTGGTATTTAATTGTTGGCTGGTAAAAAAGTTCTGTCGCACTTGAAGATTCTGAAAACAAATAGTTTTGATCTTAATTTATATATTTATTGAAGTTATTAGTTTGAAAAGATAGTATTGTTGCATTTAAAGATTGACGGGGCAAGTGATTCCTTGGTATTTTGAATTTATTGGGTTGAAAAAAAGTTCTGTCGCACTTGAAGACTGAAAAAAACAAATACTTCTGCAATCTTAATTGATATATTTGATAATATAATTGTTGTTGTTTTAAAATAATTTTTCTTCAGTTCTCAAAAAAAAAAAAGAAGAAATGCTGAATATCAACATCATCCTTTATATCAGCAGTCGGCAATATTGTCCGGTCCGCTACCTTACTCTGGACACGATATAAATATGATGGTGCAGAGGGCAGCAACTTTTTGTTGCTGTTTCTGTAACAAACTGTTTTTTTTACGGGGCAGGGTTGTTAGCCCTGCGCCCAACCCACAAACCTGAAGGGCCGGTGGACCATTCTTGGTTCTTACGTTTACAGCACCTGGTTTTCCCATTTAAGTACTAACCAGGCTCGATGTTGCTTAACTTCGGTGATCGGACGGGAACCGGTGTATTGAACACGATATAGCCGTAGACTGATATAAATATAGATAAACCAAACCAAAGTGACAGTTGATAGTTTGAATATATTGCTTCGAAATTATGAAAAATATTTCTTTTTAACTGGAGAATGTGTTTTACTTCTATTTTCTATTTGTGGGGATCACCAAAATTAGCGTACGGCCTCACTTTCACTTTTTCTGTGAAATTGCTTTCGTGAACGGGCACTTTTAAATGAATTATATAATAGTGTTTTCTACCGTTTCTAATGGAATTTTTTTTCAGTACAGATTTATGAAACATTTATCTTTAAGATGTAATATGTTTTTTTAACAAAATTCCCTTAAGATATTAAATTATATTGAATCCTTGATTTCTTTAAACACATAGAAAATTTATTCGCATATTTAATAACATGGTTCTTTTCCATGATACTAGAACAATAGTTGTTTGGCCCTCCTCCATGATTCTACATAGCTTTTTGGCCCTCACTCTCCAAAAGGTTGCCGAGCCCTGCTTTCTATTAATAATATAGTTCCATCTATTTGATAAATTGTTGGATATGAATATCTTCAGTTTTTTTCTTCATCACAATTAATTCTTTGCTACCCTCTAAAAATATTAAATTAATCTCAAAAGATGATAGATGAAGCAAAGTCAAGAGTATAAAAATGAGGGGGAAACATATTTAATACCTTAAACTTTATCTGAATGACTGAGGTTTTGCATTATTTGGATTAACCAATGATGAGTGCTTTTTGTTTACAAATTATTGTGCTATGTTTTGAGTTTATGACAACAATTCTTCGCATTGGTTTAAAACTTCCTAAGAGATGACACCAAAAAAAAAAAAAAAGAAAAAAGGATAACTTTTACTATTTTTTAAAAAGACTTTTTCTATTCTTGTTTTATTTTTTGTTTACTTTTGTTCTTGTATTATTATATTTTTTTACAATGATGTTCACCCTTTACAAAGCCCGGAAGCCACATTCATTTATGTTGTGGACCCAGAATAAGTCCAGAAGAAAACTTGAACTCTGGAATTAGTGAAACATATATATTAAACGGGAAACAAACACAAGAGTGTTACACGTCAGTCTGACTGCCAAGTATTAGACCGGGGTGACTCAACCCAACTCAACTCCACCCCGAAAGGCATATTCTCCTGGTATTCATAATAATAGGAAGAGTTCATTATAGTCCAAAAAGGGTAGGTCCCATAACACATAGATAGATAATGAAAAGAGTTAGATAGATAGATAGATAGATAGATAGATAGATAATGAAGATAGATAGATAGATAGATAGATAGATAGATAGATAGATAGATAGATAGATGTGAACAGAAATTAATAGGTAGATAGATAGATAGATAGATAGATAGATAGATAGATAGATAGATAGATAGATAGATAGAAACAGGATTCTACAAATAGATCGATAGATAGATAGATAGATAGATAGATAGATAGATAGGAATAGACGAAGATAGATAGATAGATAGATAGATAGATAGATAGATAGATGAGATTGAAACAGGATTCTACAAATAGATAGATAGATAGATAGATAGATAGATAGATAGATAGATAGATAGATAGGAATAGACGGAGGAAGATAGATAGATAGATAGATAGATAGATAGATAGATAGATAAAGTGAACAGAAATTAATAGATAGATAGATAGATAGATAGATAGATAGGAATAGATAGATGAGATAGATAGATAGATAGATAGATAGATAGATAGATAGATAGATTGAAACAGGATTCTACACATAGATAGATAGATAGATAGATAGATAGATAGATAGGAATAGACGAAGATAGATAGATAGATTGAAACAGGATTCTACAGATAGATAGATTAAAGATACAGATAGATAGATAGATAGATAGATAGATAGATAGATAGATAGGAATAGACGGAGGAAGATAGATAGATAGATAGATAGATAGATAGATGTGAACAGAAATTAATAGATAGATAGATAGATAGATAGATAGATAGATAGATAGATAGATAGATAGATAGTGTTGTGTACCCAGAATAGATCAAGAAGAAAACTCAAACTCAGGAATTAGTGAAACATATATTAAACGGGAAACAAACACAAGAGTGTTACACGTCAGTCAGACTGCCAAGTATTAGACCGGGGTGTCTCAACCCAACCCAACTCCACCCCGAAAGGCATATTCTCCCGGTATTCATAATAATAGGAAGAGTTCATTATAGTCCAAAAAGGGTAGGTCCCATAACAATTTAGAGTGAGTAAGAGATACAGTTTATACGGATCAGTCAAGTGCCATACGTGATACACGCTTTGGGCGATCATGTCTCGAAAGAGACATGACTGACTGGGCAGGAGATTATCCCACAGTAGGTTGCCATTGCTTTCTGCGGTAGAATGATTGCCAGAACCCAATCTGTTTTATTATTTTACTCATAACTGGAGGGAAGTGACGGATTAATACCTTTACCAAGGGTATTTGTGCGTAAGTGAATGCAAGGAATTCAACTAGAATTCGAACTCGGTACCCCGATTTGTCGTTCCGAGTCGATATCCACTGCACCACAACGCACATCCGTTATTACTGATATGTGGGGAAAATAACGGTTAACCATAAAATTAATCACGTTAAGAATGTAGTGATCGGTAAGTGTCCTTTTAGAAGTTGGTTCCACAAAGCAACGAAGCTACTGGAGTAGAATTTGCGTTTACAATTGTGGGGAAAAAAGGTAAAAGAGAGGAAAGCAGTTTGTCAGCCACAATGATACGAAGAGGCTTTTGAACAGCGTTGAGATTGAAAAGTGAAGACGAGGCGACATTATTCTATCTTTGGTCTGATCGGTCTCTTGTAAAGGGTAGCACGAAGAGACAGGTACTTACGCTGAGGACACCACAATTTACTCCCGCATCAGTAAGAAATCC
This sequence comes from Ascarosepion bandense, assembly GCA_037127315.1. Classification (NCBI taxonomy): domain Eukaryota; kingdom Metazoa; phylum Mollusca; class Cephalopoda; order Sepiida; family Sepiidae; genus Ascarosepion; species Ascarosepion bandense. Next base: position 391,387 of record JBBBDQ010001864.1, on the reverse strand, counting down.
AGCGAGGCGGACAAACATAACCTCGCAGTGGATCTTGAGAGGGATTTACATTCTGTGGTGGAATGGGGAAAGAAGTGGCTTGTAAATTTCAATGAGTCTAAGCTGCTGTCAACCATCACAAGCAACCCCTCCTACCTCCCATAAGCATGGACCAAGCGAGTCTCCCTGAGAGCAATACCCTGCGCCTCCACGGCCTTACCCTCTCTGCCGATCTCAAGTGGAACCATTACACTGTGTCAATAGCTAAATCCACTGCTAGAAAGTTTGGGTCACTGTGTCTGGCCAGGATGTTTTTCCTCCTGAATCCATCTTGCATATATACAAATCAACCATCCGTCCGTGTATGGAATACTGCTGTCATATATGGTCAGGCGCTCCCGCTGTTCATCTCAGTGTTCTTGACAGGCACCAAAGGAGAATCAGTAATGTGATTGGTACCGACTTGGCGGCTCGACTCCAGCCACTTCCCCACCGACGGGATGTGACTTCCCTCTGTCTGTTATATAAATATTTGCATGGCTTTTGCTCCGACGAACTTAAGTCACTAGTGCCCCTGCCACAGGTGTTTACTCGTGCAACCAGACTGGCAGCTGGGTGCCACCCATTCACAGTTACATCAACCAAATACAGACGACAATTCTACTCAACAGCTTCTTTTCTCGAACGTCCCGCCTGTGGAAGTCGCTTCCATATTCTTGCTTTCCTGACAGCTATAACCTCCAGGAATTTAAATGCAATGTCAATCCCTTAATCATTTGACTCTAGTTCTTTCTACATCACCCTTTATATCTTTTCCCTTTTCTCCACCCTTACAACTGCCCTCACACCTGTATTCCCATCCTTCTCTTGCTCCTTTTTAACTGGTTCGTCTTTCTCTTTACTCTCCTCCTATCTAACCTTTTTACTCTTATGTAGACCCCTGCACATCAATGGCGTTACCGACTTGCTTGGGGTGAAACGATTAAGAAAAAAAAAAAACAGTACAGGCAGCCAACCATTTTTCCAAGATTTCTAGCGATGGATCCTATGTAAAAGTCCTACTTGAGGTCAGCGTTGGCGTTTAATGCATGGGGCCTCTATGAGGGAACTTCCATTCATCGAGTTAAAGGTCCGATCGCCTATGATGAATGTAATTAGTTTGGTTTTCAATGCATTGAATGTAATCAGCCAGTACTCCCCTTACCACTAAGATATTACAGCTAGGTCAGAGAGATCTACTGCCAAGAATCTAGACGGCCAGACATTGGCAGTTTTAGAATTGAACCCATGCCTTGAAAAAAAGAACAAGGAAAGGTTTTACCTAGAGGCAAATTTTGCACGTATTAAGGTGGAAGGAATGTTCTGGCATATGTTTTTACATAATCTCACTGAGGTCACACTTTTAATTTTTTGTTGAAATAACTATTAATTTTTAAATGCTAATGATCTTACCTATATGCAGAATACTTAATAATAGAGCGTATCGATACCTAAGGTTTAAAATGAATTTTAAAAAAATGAAACATCTTGAAGCTTTTCTTTTAATTTAACTCTCAAGCTAATAGATTAAATTTAATATTTTTAATATCCAAAATTGTTTACGGTATTTCGAAAACTAATCGAAATTGTTCGAATTGCAGTTGAATTCCTTGCATTCACTTCCGCACAAATACCCTTGGTAAAGGTATTAATCCGTCTCTTCCCTCCAGTTATGGGTGAAATAATAGGACAGATAGGATTCTATAGCCTTGGCTAACAACCAGTCTACCGCAGAAAGCAATGGCAACCTACTGCAGGATAATCTTCTGCCCAGTCAGTCATGTCTCTTTCGGGACATGATCGCCCAAAGCGTGTATCACGTATGGCAATTAACTGATGTAATATGTGTTTAAATTGAAATTAATTAATTAAATTTTAAATTAGTTTATCTTTCGCAGATAACAATGCTAAAAAATACATTTTATTGTTGAAATATTTTTTTATTATCAGAAATATTTTCTGTTGACAGATTTGTCAGAATGGACGATCATACTGATATGATCGTCCATTGTGACAAATCTGTCAACAGAAAATATTTCTGATAATAAAAATTTTACTGATAATAAAAACCAAATCCTTCCAATTAATTTGTATTCAGTTTCAAATATATAAAAGTATTTTAATTATTGAAAATATTCAGTTTAATCTATTCATTTAGAATTAAAATTACAATGAAAGTTTCAAGAACGATACTTTTATTTATAAGAATAAATTTAAAGATGATATCTCGTTTTTATGGAGCCCTCTTTTCTAAAGTGTTTTTATGGAGCCCCACCTCTATAAATTGTTTTTATGAAGCCCCTTCTTTATAAATAAATACCAAATATCGTTTTTATTCAGCCTCAGGAAAACTAAAAGTGAATTTTCTCATTCTCCTTTTTACATTTTCGATCGTTTGCAACAAGAAGCTTCGACGTTCAGAAGAATATTATAATTTTTGAAAAAAAGAGAAGCCTATGCTTGACTTAAAAATCAAAAGCAAGTCGGCAGCCAGAGTTTTAGTTGTAATTATTATTGCAAATATTATGGAATCTAGATAAAGGCTTACATACAATATGAGTGGGTGACGGGATCTTCCATTCTGAACAAATTGTCCTATTTCACATGTCTATCAATTTGTCAATATCAGAACATCAGTCAGTTAAGTGCCATACGTGAAACACGCTTAGGCGATCATGTCTCTTTCGAGACATAACTGACTGGGCATAAGATTATCCCACAGTAGGTTGCCATTGCTTTCTGCGGTAGACTGGTTGCCAGCCAAGGCTATAGAACCCAATCTGTCCTGTTATTTAACCCATAACTGGAAGGAAGAGACGGATTAATACCTTTCCCAAGGGTATTTGCGCGAAAGTGAATGCAATGAATTCAACTGGAATTCGAACTCGGCTCCCCGATTTCTCGTTCCGAGCAGATATCCACTGCACCACAAATGTTTCCTTATTGGTTACAGCGATTTGAATAATTTGATTACGTCATGATAAAACGAAATTTTCCACAGTCACCTGAATTACATAATTGCTCTTAAAAGCGGAAAAGAAATTGATACAGCAATCGATCACAGGGAAGCAGTTTCGAAAAGTTTGCGTGGCAGATCAAAAGAGCATTTTCTCAAATTAAAATTTGTTCAAATTACATTCATATATAGGATGGGTGAATATGCGATACGCGGATGACACGGTGCTGATAGCAGACACGGAAAGGAAAATGCAGGACCTTCTACAGAAGTTAGCAAAAGAAAGTGAAAAAAAAATGACTAAGTATAAACCTAAAAAAACTGAATGTATGGTCATCAGCAAAAAGAGGAGACCAATATGCAAGTCGGAGAATCTAAAATAAAACAAATAAAAAAATTCAAATACCTCGGAAGTGTTTTGACAGAGAATGGAAAGTGCGTCTAGGAGATCCAAAGACGCATTGGCATGGCCAAAGACGCATTTCAGAAGCTAACCAGAGTACTGGAAAACCTAAAAATCTCATTAGAAAGAAAGAAAAGAGTGCTGCTTTATGACGTGATATCTGTTCTTCTGTATGGAAGTGAATGCTGGACGATCTCATCAAAGATGAAGGAGAGGCAGAAATGTCGTTTTACATTGAGATATAATCGCGTAAGCGTGTATCGCGACTGACTGACTGGGATAGGATGTGTGTGGGGATGAAATAAAAGCTTTACCATGATTCGACCATGGCGGCTACAATCACAACAGTATCAGATACGCGGATGACACGGTGCGTATAACAGACACGGAAAGGAACATGCAGGACTTTCTGCAGAAGTTAGTAAAAGAAAGTGAAAAGAAATGACTGAGTATAAACCTCACGAAAACTGATTGTATGGTCATCAACAAAAAGAGGAGACCAGTATACCAATTGCAAATTGGAGAATCTAGAATAAAACAAATAAAAAAAATTCAAATACCTGTTTGTTAGTGTTTTGACAGAGGATGGAAATTTCGACACGGAGATCCAAAGACGCTTTGGCATGACCAAAGACGCATTTCAGAAACTCACCAGAGTACAGAAAGACAGGAAAATCTCATTAGAAACAAAGAGAAGAGTGCTGGATTGCTATTCGATATCTGTCCTTCTGTATGGAAGTTAATGCTGGACGATCTCATCAAAGATGAAGGAGAGGCTTGAGGCAGCAGAAATGTGGTTTTACAGAAGGATGCTGAGGATACCATGGACGGAGCACGTGTGCTACGATGAGGTGTTGGAGAAGATGCAAACGAGAAGAAAACTGATAATAAATATCAGGAAGAGACAAATGAGGTTCCTGGGAAACGTAATGAGGAAAGAGGGTCTGGAGAACTTGATACTTACAAGCCGGATAAATGGAAGAAAAGATAAAGGAGATCAGCACAAGACGTACTTGTTAGGCTTGAGCAAATGGTTGACGGAGCGAGGCTTTGAAGAGATACCAAGAGAAAAATTACTGAGAGCGATAATAGACAGAGCCAAGTGGAAGTCCATGATCGCCTACGTCATGAAGGAAGACGGTACATGAATAATAATAATAATAATAATAAAGTGGGGGAGAGAATAATTTTACATTTACCTAGAGACGCCTAGTTCACTGACTTTATAATGAAAAGAATGACCTAGTTTAAGTCACACTTCGTCACTTATTTTTATATAAAACTACAGCAGTTATTTATTTGAAATTCAATTTTCACCTATTCGTTATTTTTTAGTTTATTAACAACTGAACTGATTTATTCATATAACTATTCCGTGATTCTACTCTTGCTTGTTCATATCTATCTATCTATCTATCTATCTATCTATCTATCTATCTATCTATCTTTTGTCGAGTGTTTTCTCTCTCATAGTAGCTATTTACTTGGTATCATAGGTCAGTGATCACATAGATTCTGAATTAGTGAGTAATACATATGCCTCTGAAAAATCTACATTGGTATCAGTTTATATATTGAAATTATTATACATACTTTACATACTTTATGTATGTAAAGTATGTATTATCTCTCTCTCACTTATTCTCTTTCTCTCTCTTTCTCTCTCTCTCTCTCTCTATATATATATATATATATATATATAGAGAGAGAGAGAGAGAGAGAGAGACTAAGATTAGATTTCATAAGGAGGATAAATGCCTCGCAAAGAAAAAACAAACTGCCCGGAATATGAAGTTGCTGAGCGGAGTCAATGATTGGGAGGTTTCAGTAGACCCAATGACGTCTCTAAAATTTCCAATACACATCGCACAAACAAACAAGCATCCCGACATCGTATTGTGGTCAGACTAAAAAAAGACTGTCTTTCAAATAGAGTTAATAGTCCCTTGGGAAGAGAACAGGGCAGAGGCGCACGAGCTAAAGAAAAACCGATACGAGTCACTACGTGCCAAATTTTTGGACAATGGTTGGAGGTGTAACGTGATGCCTATTGAGGTTGGGTGTCGTGGGTTTCTGGGACATTCAATTATTTATTTATTTCTAAAATCAATGGCCGTGGTTTAAAAAGCTCTTCACACCGCATTCGAACAACAGTACAGAACGCGTCAAGTTGGATTTGGTCGGGATCAAAACAACAAGCAAACAAAATTCGTTCAACATCACGATCTAATATGCGCAAATGAGATATTTGTGTGGTCATCTATAACGTTTTTTTTCTTCCTTCACGAGCGCGTTAATAAGGGCAAACGCGTTCAGGAAATTTCATTGCCGGTATAAACTGCAAAGAGAAACGATAGTTTTATTTACTTCCTAATGAGAATATACAAGAGAGGCAATCAACAAGCTGGTGGTGCCAGGGGTGGCGGTCCCGCCATAGCCACCGAAACCGTGACATTACCCCTGGCCGGCGGCTGATGAAAACAGGGTATCGCACGTGCTAACACACGTTGTTTGTTACAAATATATATTTCTTTTAGACATGTTAGATTGAATAAATTGCAAACATTGTGTCTACTTATTCTTGATAAAATCCGTTCATACTCATGGATAATATTTCGCGTATTATAATTGAAAGATGTTACCCCTGAAGATATTTCCGAAAGAGATTGAAAGTACTTGGGTACCTTGAGAAATGAATGATAATATCATCTGTCAACGTTATAGCTTATTTGTGACATCTTTCAATTATAATATGCGAAAGATTATCCGTGAGTATAAACGGATTTTATTAAAAAAAAGCAGACACAAAAAAGAAAATTGATGCCTAAATAAACACACACACACACACACACACACACACACACACACACACACACACACACACACACACACACACATATATATAGTTTATAAAGGAAAACTCAGCACGTCATATTAGTTATAAACTATAGTTCTTTTCAATGAGCTTAGCTAGCTAATATCAGATGGAGGAAATATTGTAAAAGAGTCTGATGATATGAGCTAGTTAAGCTCATTGAAATGAACTATAGTTTATAACTAATATGACGTGTTGAGTTTTCCTTTATAAACTTCATATCGCTCTGGTTAACACCCATAGAGCTCTCTATATGGATTTACCTATTAATAATTTATATTAGGAAATCTTGTTGGATTTTCCTCACCGTTTACGGACTGACAACTATATATATATATATATATATATATATATATATATATATATATATATATATATATATATATATATATATATATATATATATATATATATATATATTCATTTGTAAACGAGTTATTTCGCAACCCAGGTTTTTACCTTTTAGAGTCTTTAGGCGATTTACAATAACTAGTTAAGATTCAACAGCTGTGTCGCATTTAAAAATGAGAAAGAACAGCTGCGTCTTTTAATTTAACCGATATCTTACTTAAGTTGCTTGGTTGGAAAAATTACTGTCGCATTTGACGGTTGAAAAGGAACAAATGCTTATTTGTTCTTAATTTGTATCTTAAGTGTTAATATTAAATTGAAAAATGGAGTTTATTTAAAGGTTGGAAAGCGCGGTTGCATTTGAAGATTGAAACGAACAAAAGCTTATTTAGACTTAATTGATACGTTTAGTAAAACTATTAGGTTGAAAAGAAAGTGCTGTCATATTTAAATTTGGTATACAAGAATGTATACCAGAGCGATCTATGCTGTATAACCTGGAAACCAAAATGACCAACGTGTTGAATAACCTAGAGCCGAAAATTAAACTGCACTAAAGCGACATACATGTTGTATACACTTCAATGAAACGACGATTATTAATTCGACGACGGGTCCCAAAGCTTGTTATCTTCTCTCTTACAAAATCGTTTGTTTATTTCACGCTGATAAAATGACGATATTCTCACTTAATAAAATAACGACCATAACACGTATATATATATAAATAAAAGCATACCACATTTTCTTTATTCCTCTTCAGGTGACGTGGCGTAGAGTAGGTGGGTTAGGAGAGGTGTCAACACATACCGCATCGAGGTGCCAGAAACGTCCGTGGTTTTTCTCTGTATCTTTCTCGTTGTCTATGTATCGATCTCAACTGCTCATTGGACTGAACTACTACTAATTTCTCTCTCTTATATAACCGATTGCCCCATTTTGACTCATTGTTTACATAATTTCAAGGCCAATATTATCTGAACTTGGCTAAGCTAGTTTCAAAACAACCAAATATTTTTTTGACACAGGAAATTTTGCCCGCATTCTTAACTTTGACAACAATCAAATAATCAGAAATTATATATAGTTTTTAAAATGACGGAGAGCAATTCTTTTAAAGGAACCTTTTGTTGTATACCCTATACCAAGACAGCGAAAATTAAACTGCAGCCAAAACAACGTATATGTTGTTTACCCTTCGATGGAACGACGATTTTAATTCGACGACGAGGCCACAAAGCTTGTTACCTTCTCTCTTATAAAATCTCTTACCTTTTTCACGTTGATAAAATGACGACATTGTCACTGAATAAAATGACGACTGTAACACTTCTATCTAAACAAAAGTAGTATCGTTTATTCGCTATTTAGGGGTGAGGTAGCATGGAGTAAAAGGTGGAGTCGGTGCTGTCAGCACACACGCATCGAGGGGCCAGAAGCCACGCGCGTCAGCCGTTTTCCTTGGGTCTCTGTCTGGGTTCCAATCACAACACTTGACGGATTCTTTACTGCTACCAGCAATCTGTCTCTTATATAAGAGATTATGTCATCGTTTTGACACACTGTTTAAATAATTTCATGGTTCATACTATCTGACATTGGATACGTAGGTTTCAAAACAATTAAATATTTTCCTGACACTGGAGATTTTGCACGCATTATTAACTTTGACAACAATCAAATATTTATCAAACCAATGTCTATTTTTCATTTGCGATCAAGTTTGCATATTTTTTGCTGCTTCATAAAAATACACTTCTTCACAAAATTATTCACCAGCTCAGATAATCTACAATATAAATATATCGAGACCAAAAAAACATTTGTTCCTCAGCTATCTTAAAACGACAGATGCATCACTTAAGTTCAAATAGGAATTTCTTTCTTTCCGATTTTTATATACGACAAGACTTTCTTTTCAAAAAAATAACTTCATGAACGTATCTTTGAAAACACTTTTGCCCTTTTAATCTTAAAATACGACATTACTTTTTTCCAACCTAATATTAGGTTGTCCCAAAAGTTCGTAAACACTTGCAAAAAATTGAAATTTTACTCGCCAAGTAATCTAAGGTTACCAGAAAACACATGCAAAAAATTGAAATTTTAATCGTAAAAACAACAAACATTATTGCTCAAAATAAAGACCATCATTTTCAAAGACTTTCTGCCATCGATCTGCAAGCTTTCAGATATGGTCAAAGTACCATTCAGCCAGCTTCAAATCAAAGAATTCTTGACACGCTTCCTCTACTTCATCAAATGAGTCGAATCGGCGGCCCTTCAGAAAGTGTTGCATTGAGCGGAAAAGGCCGTAATCTGATGGAGCACAGTCAGGACTGTAGACTGGATGTGGCAGAACCTCAACGCCGTCCAGATCTTCAAACTTGTCTTTAGTCTTCCTGGCCGTGTGTGACTTAGCATTGTCCTGCTGCATCAAAGCGCGCTTTCGGTTGATCAGAGCCCGGTACTTTTGCCTCAACTTTTCGTAGACCCTCTCAAGTTGCTGACAGTAAAGTTCGGCACTGATGGCACGACCATTCGGAGCCAACTCAAAATGCAAGATTCTTTCAAAGTTCTACCAAACGCACAACATGACTCTCTTTCCGAATCGATCTTGTTTTGGAACCGACGGTGTCTCTTGCCCTCTCTGAACGCTAGTCGCAGTTGTGCTGTACCAGATAGACCCATTTCGCAAGTGTTTACGAACTTTTGGGACAACCTAATAACACCACTAAAGATTTCAATTAAGACCAAGTGAAGTTATTAGCTTGGAAAGAAATTCCTGTTATATTTGAAGATTAAAAATTGACAACTAATTATTTGGTCTTACTTGATATCTTTAGTGAAGTTATTAGTTTGGGAAGGAAGTAATGTCATATTTTAAGATTAAAAGGGCCAAAGGATCTTCAAAGATGCACTGATCGAAGTTATTATTTAGGAAAGGAAGTTTATCGTATATAAAAATCGGAAAGGAAGAAATTCTTATTTGGATTTAAGTGACGCATTTAGTGAAGTTATCATGTTGGAAAGGAAGTCCAGTCTAATTTGAAGATTGAAAAGAAACAAACGTTTCTTTGATCTTAACAGATATTGTTAGTAAAGTTATTGCGTTGGAAAATAAGTTCTGTCGTAATTGAATATTGAAAAGTTCTGTTGCATATGAAGATTGGAAATAAACCAATGATTCTTTGGACTAAATTGAACATTTTTAGTGCAGTTATTATGTTGGAAAAAACCATGCTTCATTTGAAAATTCGAAAAAATCATACACCATTTGAAAATTCGAAAAAATCATCGGCTTCTTTGGTCTTCATTGATATCTTTAGAGAAGACATAAGTTTAGAAATTTAATCTAAACTTATTTATAAATCGAACTTTGTCTCTGTGTGTATGTGTGTTTGTATGTATCTGTGTGTGTGTGTCCGTTACCTATAGACTCCGAAACGGCTGAACCGATTTTCTTGAAGATTTACACAGTTGTACTATAAGCGTCTGCGAGTGTTCTTAGCTAGGTTTTGTGTCGAGGTACCCCTGATAAAAATCACAAATCGATAATCGAAAAAATTGGGTTATAGAAGGAGTGGTCCGATTTTAATAAAATTTGATACACTCATAGACAAGAGCCATAAGAAACGATATTCAGAAGTTTCAAGGTTGCAGTTCCTACAATAGTGCAGAAATTCGATAATATATATATATTAAAGGCAGGATGTTTGTGCGTGTCTGTTTATCTGCCTGTAGGTCTGTATTTTTTCAGCCCTTTTATTTTAGTTTTTGCTTCGGGTTTGGCTCTAAGTAGGTATAATTGTAGTTCTTAGTCTCAGACTTGATACCATTTATTCAGAGGACTTATTTAACCTTCAAAATTCAGTTTACGACGAAAAAACTTATTTGATATCTATACCAGGAAATCAAAATTTGACTTACATCCATTCATTTTTTCTTTCAGTCTATGGTTTCGCTTTAACTGAAAAAACTATTGCTTTTTATTCTTTCGTGCCAACGTTCAAAGAGTCTGAGCTCCAGGACCATGGATTAGTTTTAAAGCTTTCATTACACCCAACAACGCCGGGCTATACTACTAGTAACATTATATTTGAAGCTGACTAAAACAATAGATGCTTATTTGGTCTTAATTGCTAAGTTTAGTGAAGCTATTAGCTTGTGAAAAATTCATCTAGTGAAAGTATAATTCGTGAACAAATTCAGTGGTATTTAAATACTGAAAAGGGGCAAATGCTTATTTAGGAATAATTGATACTTTAGTGTACTTATTAGGATGGAAATACAGTCTAGTCGTATTTTAGGATCTGAAACAAATACTTTTTAGTCTAAATTTATATATCTAGTGAAAGTATAATTCATGAACAAATTTATTGGTATTTAAATATTGGATAGGAAGAAATGCTTCTTTAAGAATAATTGATACTTTAGTGTACTTATTAGGATGGAAATACAGTCCAGTCGTATTTGAATATCTGAAATAAACAAATACTTGTTAGTCTAAATCAAAATATCTAGTGAAAGTATAATTCGTGAACAAATTCAGTGGTATTTGAATATTGGAAAGGAAGAAATGCTTAGGTAAGAATAATTGATACTTTAGTGTACTTATTAGGATGGAAAAACGTTCTGTCGTATTTGAAGATCCGAAATAATCAAATACTTTTTAATCTAAATTTATATACCTATTGAAAGTACAATTCGTGAACAAATTCTGTGGTATTTAAATATTGGAAAGGAAGAAATGCTTATTTAGGAATAATTGATACTTTAGTGTACTTATTAGGATGGAAATACAGTCTAATCGTATTTTAGGATCTGAAACAAATACTTTTTAGTCTAAATTTATATATCTAGTGAATGTATAATTCGTGAATAAATTCAGTGGTATTTAAATATTGGAAAGTAAGAAATGCTCATTTCGGAATAATTGATACTTTAGTGTACTTATGAGGATGGAAATACAGTTCAGTGGTATTTTAGAATCTGAAACAAATACTTTTTAGTCTAAATTTATATATCTAGTGAATGTATAATTCGTGAATAAATTCAGTGGTATTTAAATATTGGAAAGGAAGTAATGCTTATTTAATTGTAATTGTTATCTATAGTGAATTTAAAAGTTTGTAAAGAATTCAGTGGTATTTAAATATTGGAAAGGAAGTAATGCTTATTTAATTGTAATTGTTATCTATAGTGAATTTAAAAGTTTGTAAAGAATTCAGTGGTATTTAAATATTGGAAAGGAAGTAATGCTTATTTAATTGTAATTGTTATCTATAGTGAATTTAAAAGTTTGTAAAGAATTCAGTGGTATTTAAATATTGGAAAGGAACTAATGCTTATTTAATTGTAATTGTTATCTATAGTGAATTTAAAAGTTTGTAAAGAATTCAGTGGTATTTAAATATTGGAAAGGAACTAATGCTTATTTAATTGTAATTGTTATCTATAGTGAATTTAAAAGTTTGTAAAGAATTCAGTGGTATTTAAATATTGGAAAGGAACTAATGCTTATTTAATTGTAATTGTTATCTATAGTGAATTTAAAAGTTTGTAAAGAATGTGCTATCGCACTGGAAGATTGAAAAAATCAAATGCTTCGTTGTCTGAATTTCTTTACTGAAGTTATTAGTTTGCAAAGACAGATTTCTTGTATTTTAAGATAAATAAGGAACCAATGCGTATTTGGTTTCAATTAATATATTTAGAGAAATTATAAGGTTGGGAAAAAAATCCTGTCATATTTGATGACTGAAAAGGAAAATATAATTATTTTTCATAAGTGATTATTCTGAAACAACAACAGGTATAATACATCCAAAATCAAATGTATGTCATATTTTTATATTTGAAACCCCAAATACTATATTCCATTAGCATGGATCAGGCTAGTCTTACTGAAAACAAAACACAGCGCCTCCCCGGGTTTACTCTCACAACTGACCTCAAATGAAATGACTATACAGAATCCATAGCTAAATCCGCTGCTAAGAAGGTCTGAAGTTTTTCCTGTTTGAAACAATCCTGCACATATATAAATTTACCATCCGCCCGTGCATTGAATACTGCTACCATATCTGGTCTGGTGCTCCTGCTATCCACCTAGAAGCTTTTGAAAAAATACAACGGAGAATCTGTAATGTGGTCGATCTCGACTTGGCAGCTCAGATACAGTCACTTTCTTACCGGCGCAGTGTGGCTTCCCTGTGTCTCTTCGGCAGATACTTTCACGGCTTCTGCTCCGATGAACCTAGCTCACTGATGACTCCTATATATGAATTTACTCGAGCCACAAGATTCGCAAATAGGTCCAACAAATTTACTTTGAAACCAATAAAATGTAAACGCAAATTCTACTCCAGTAGCTTCTTTTCTCGCACTTCCCGTCCGTGGAAATCTTTTCCGCTTACTTGCCTCCACGATAGCTACAATCTCCAAGAATTTAGATGTAAGGTCAATAGTCATATCCTATCTCACTAACCTCCATCTTCTCTCTCATGCTCGTTTCTTCGTCCACTCCATTCTCATCAGTATTCTTATGCTTCTCTTAGCCAGTTCTTGACACCCCCTAAAACCTGTCACTCTTTCTCATAACTTTCCTCCTATGTAACCACCTGCACAACAGTGGCAGTAAAATACCTTTCTTGGAGCGATAGGATTATAAAAAAAAAGTCCCTAGAATTGCTTTTCACCTTACAGACGTAACGTCGCGAGTGTTTCGCTACTTTGCTGCTATTTCTATGGAATCTGTTTAGACTGACTATAGCTCTTAGTTCCACCACATCTAAGCTTTCATGACTAAAACCCGCCATGCCACCCATATTGTAGTGAACCATCTTCACTCACTTCGCATTTCATTAGTGAGATGTAATTTCCACTCGAGTAGCGTCTTCTCACAAATCGACTCCCAAGAGGGTGCTTCTACAATTATTACAATTATGGTCTGGTCAAATCTAAGGTCAACCTTTATCTTACACCAAATATCCCCATAAACTCTGCCTCTTACTCTGGAACACTTTACATTGAGGGACTCTTGGGCCTTGTGCATGGTGGACATCATTGTAAAAAAAAGCAAAACCAAAGCAACAAAGATTGTTTTTTCTTTGAATAATAGAGAACATCGAATGATACACGCGTCTGTATAGTGACATTTTTTCACGTCAGCTGGTCATTAACACTTTGTTCATTTCAGGGAGAGAGGACGGTTTATATATTGTTTAGCAAAGTACCTCAAGGTGCAGTTACAATGAGGCTAGAAGGAGTATCGAAACGCTTGCAGACAAAAAAGTACACACAAAACACGTATACATGTGAGTTGCCAGGTAAGTTATAGCTATACATACATATATATATATACATATTACGGAATATTAATAGATTAACGAAACTGGTTATAAACAACCAACAATTTGAAATGATTTGTTTGAACATTATTTTTGATCGATACTCGTATTTAAGTAGATATTCTGTTTTTATAATCAAACAGTATTATATATTTATTTCCACCGGCCTGATTATTTGCGATTAAACTTTGTTAGGAGGAAAATGTGTGTCATTCGGTAGGATTCGAACCTGCGACCTCTATCCACATAGAGGAAGCTAGCATGTGATCTGACGCGTCTAAGACCACGAATGACGATCATTCTCAACGAAGTCAAATTAAACGAAGTCAATTTTCGAATTCATTGTAATAACCATCTCTGCTCTGAAATGTATGGTAATGTCAACAAATGTAAACATGTTACGGAAATTAACGAAGATTAACGAAACTTATTATAAACAAACCAATTTAAAATGATTTGTTTGAACATAATTTTTGATCGATACTCGTATTTAAGTAGATATTCTGTTTATAATTCTGTTTATAATTCTGTTTATAATGTTTAAATACAAGTATCGATAAAAAATAATGTTCAAACAAATCATTTTATATTGTTGGTTGTTTATAACCAGTTTCATTAATCTCCGTTAATTTCCGTAACATGTTTACATTTGTTGATATTACGATACATTTCAGAGCAGATATGGTTATTACGATGAATTCGAAAATTGTTTTATAGGCTTAATTTGACTTCATTTAGACTGATCGTCTTTCGTGGTCGAAAGGTCTCAGACGCGCCAGATCACTTGGTGGCTTCGGATGACACAATTTCGTAACAAAAATTTTTCGTAAATAATCAGGCCGGTGTTTGATTATGAACAAAATACCTATTTGAATACGAGTATCGATCAAAAATAATGTTCAAACAAATCATTATATATATATATATATATATATATATATATATATATATATATATATATATATTAATGCAGGTTTCATTGAATAATATAGACAAGTTTTGTCTATTAATTTTGTGTAGAATCCGTTCATACCGTCTGATATACTTGATGGTGATGTTGTTAAAAGACAACAAAAAATCACAGTATTTGTTGAATTTTTTATCGGGTCTAAGCTTTCGGCTCACATAAGCCATTATCAAAGAGTAAATATTAACACACAGTAAACATAGAACATTTAAGCTATTAACAATAAAGATAATTGAATTGAAAATATAAGTCCATCCCTACCGTGGCGGATGGCCGAAGACAGTGACAAAATAGTGGTGTTGTGGTCCCTGGTCTGATTACAGACATTTGAGTACGTTGTTGGAAATATCGAAACTGATTGTATTCAAACCAGGTTTAAATTGTTTAATGTAGAGTGCTTCGAGGATTTTTAGTTTCTGCTTATTATTTTCTTGTTTAAGTATGTACGTGTTATCAACAAGCGTTTTTCTCAGAAGTGTGCGTTGATAACCGTGTTGTTCTAAATGACGGAATATATTTGAATTTTTATTTAAGTGCAACGTCAGACGCCGTGAGAGCGAATTTGTGGTGTGGCCGATGTAGATATTATTGAGGTTGTTAGAGATACATTCTCTAAATGGACATATGAATTTATATACTACATTGGTTTTTTGCAAATCACTAACGGTGGGGGAAGAGTCGTTGCGGACAAATGAATTAGATGTAGTGGATTTAGTGTAATATATAATGAACTTAATTATATATAGTGCAGACTTGTGATAGTTTTTGGCGCAAAGATTGTTGTTTCCTCAGAAGTTTTACTGATAAAAGGTATTTGGCAAGTAGGGTTTTTATCGTTAAGTTCTCGATAGCTGGGTAGAGATAGAACGTTGATTGTTTGGTGCAAAGAATTTGTCACATTAACTGAGCAGCTTCATGAAAATATTCTTGACAATACTATTGTAATGTCTTTATTCATCCGGACAAAAAAAAAAAGACACATACACACCCACACCCACACAGCCCCAATGAGTGAAGACATTATGGCGGTGTCATAACGAAACTTCGAAGTCAGCTTGAATTTGTTCAGCTAAAATGACAAATTCTTTGAACTAAATCTATCTATCTATCATCTCTATCTATCTATCTATCTATCTATCTATCTATCTATCTATCTATCTATCTATCTCTGTCTGTCTGTCTGTCTGTCTGTCTGTCTCTCTCTCTCTCTCTCTCTCTCTCTATATATATATATATATATATGTATATTGGTACCTTAAAAAGTGAATTTCAGGTTGAAAAAATATTCAAAATAAAAATTCTGTTTTGAAGCTTTTATTTTAGTTTTAATTTAAAGCGAATAGATTAAGTTTTATATTTGAAATAAGCAAAATATTTTGCAGTATTTACTAACGTATTTAAATCGACTGGGATTACTTTCTTTTAAAATCGATAAAATGACTGAATTTATTCAGATATATAAAATTTAATTCTCTTCAGCAAAAATCATTGAAAAATCAATTAAAATTGAATAGAACGACTTTTTAAAAATGACTGAAATTATCCATATATGTATAAAATGTAATTCTCTTGAGCAAAATCATTGAAAAATCTATTAAAATTGAATAGATAACTTTTTTAAAATGACTGAAATTATTCATATAAATATAAAATGTAATTCTCTTTAGCAAAAACGATTGAAAAATCTATTAAAATTGAATAGAATGACTTTTTAATAATGACTGAATTTATAAACATTTCCAAATTGTATTTCTCATTAGCAAAGAATTTTTAAAAAATAATTTTAAATGATTGGAATGACTTTAAAAAAATCGATAAAGTGGCTGAATTTATTCATATTCACAAAATGTAATTCTCTTTAGCAAAAAATCTTTTGAAAAAACAATTTAAATTGGGATGTTTTTTTCCAGAATCGATAAAATAGCTGAATATATCCATCTTAGCAAAATGTAATTCACATTAGTAAAATGTTTCAACAGACCGAAATAAATTTATTGAAATGCTTTTTTAAATCGATAAAATGGCTGAATTTATCCATATTTACAAAATGTAATTCTTATTAGCAAAAGATCTTTCAAAAAACAAATTTAAATTGATTAGAATAATTTTTTTTTGTAAAATGGGTGAATTTTAGCGGGGGCATCAGGGGGCATTTCTAGTCTGAGCAGAAATTATGAAAATATTTGTAGAAAAGACAGAGGGAAGCCACATTCCGTCGGTACGAAAGTGGCTGCAGCCGAGTAGCCAGGTCAGGATCGATTACATTGCAGATTCTATTCGAGGATCCCGAGATGAATATGACAACAATATTCTATGAGTGGATGGTTGATTTGTATATGTATAAAATGGATTCAGGCAAGAAAAACTTCCTGGCCCGACACAGTGACCCAAACTTTCTAGTAGTAGATTTAGTTATTGACTCCATGTTATGGTTTCACTTGAGGTTGGAAGAGAGAGTGAGGCAGAAGAGATGCAGTGTATTGTATTCATGGAGACTAACTTGATCCACGCTGACGGGGGAGCAGAAGAAACTATTTATGGTGGTTGACAGATAGCAGGTTTGTTTTGGAAACATTAAAGTTTATGATAATTTCTTACCCTAGTCCACCACAAATTGGAGCTCCTTCTCAAGATCAGCAGAGAGGTTATCTTTGTCTGCCTCGGTAGATTTCTTACTGAGGCAGAAGTAAATAGTAGTGTCGTCAGCATAAACGCCTACTTTGGATTTGATTACACCAGGGAGATCATTTATGAAGATCAGAAAGAGCTAGGATAGCGCTCCGGGGATCTAGAAGCATATCCGTTCAAGATGACCTACATTATGCGGTTTGATAAGAAACATTGAATCAAACCAAGCAATTGTTCAGTGATACTATAGCCCTGTTGCTTGCGCATAAGGCCAGCGTGCCAGACTCTATCAAGTGCATTGAAGAAATCCAGGGTAACGGCCCGAGCTTCGCCGTTCTTATCGAGGGCTTGGTATAGGTACTAGATTACGGTCGTTAGCATATCAGCAGTAGACCTGTCAAAGCGGAAGCCATACAGTCTGTTCGAGAATAGTTTATAGGCGGTGAGATGTTGAATTATTTGATGATAGATTCGAACACTACTGATATCTGGTAGGAGGTTGATAGAGCGATAATTGGACGTGTCCGAGGGTTCTTCTGAGTTCTTAAATACAGGAACCACAGAAGAGAACTTCCAACATACAGGAAAACAAGAAGTAGAGAGGCAGTAATTATTGAGCTTAGAGAGGACACTGAGTTCAGGGACTCATTTTTTCAAGACAATGACGGGAATTCCGTCGTCTCCGTTCGCGTTATGGGGGTCAAGTTTTGAAATTATGTTAGAGGCCAGAGATGGGTTATGTAAACATCCCTCAGTTGAGCCTCATTTCTAGGAAAGAAGTCTGGTACGGATACTACACACGAGTCAAATGTGGAGTTGGAGAAGAATATACGAGCAAAGCAATCAGCATTGTCCGCTGTGGCTGTGCAGATCTCAAATTTATTGATCAAAGGAGGAATAGAGTATTTTCTGTTGTTGGGCACATATTTGCGGAGCCACTAGTAGTCTTTGGAGCCGAATTTGCCAGGTGCTATACGCTGCTTCATCCTCTCAGCAAACAGCAGTTTACCGTCTTTAAAGATCTTCTTACACGCATTAAAGGTAGAAGTGGAAGACGTTCGTTGACTGCGACATGTGCAAGAAGGAAGCTGGTACGGAGTGCAGCATAGTGTAGCCTCGGGGTTGCACACTAGAAGTGCTTGCAGGGACACCTATCCATGGCACTGGAATAACTCCGATATTATGCATCTGTTGATTAAAGCAGCCGCTCTCTATGCTACGCAAGAGTTAAGCTCCTAGCTACTAGTCGGAAGCAACAACCACAAATTTGAAAACTTAGTACCCTGACAATGAAGAAATGGTTCCACCAACAACGCACATTACAGAAAATTGAGGAAGCACCAATATTGAGGTCTGAGGAGAGGAAGAGACCCGGGAACCACTTCCTGAACAGGGAACAAGGGATGAGCTTCTACTTCTGTTCAATAAAACTGGGAGGAGTGTGAACCGGACAATAGTAGAGTCTATCTACTCAAGTTTGAAGAAAAAAAATTTATTAAAAGTCAGAAGATCACTTACCGAAAGAGAAAAGAAAGAAAAAATATCTGAATTTAGTCTCTGATGCAAAATAATTTTTTGCAAGTCAAAAGAAAAAAAATCCACATGACGGCAAACGTTCGGTTAAGAACCATAAAAAAAGAAAAGAAAACAGATTTAAAAATATATATAAAAATGACTTACATTTCAAGAATTTAACCAAAAATGCAATCTAACGCCTATTTAAGCTGAACACGAAAGAAATGCTAAACTTTCAGAAAAGAGAAAGAAAAAATATCACAGCCCGGGATTAAGTGAAAATAATGATCAATTTCAATGGAACTGACTCACATTTTAACAAAATCTAAATCGAGCCGTGGGGTTAAATTTACTTCTAACGCCCCTAATTATGACACTGGCTAGAGAGGTTGGGGGTGGTTTCATTCATCTAGGATATGCAATGGCAGATACAAATCAAATGAGAAAAGAAAGTAAAAAATAACGGAACTTAAATCATAATACAAGAGAATTTTCTCGCAGGTCAAAAAAAAAAATCACATGAAGGCAAACGTTTATTTAAGAATAACAAAAACAGGAAAAGAAAACGGATAAAAATACATGAAATAACTTACATTTAAAGAATATATATATATATATATATATATATATATATATATATATATCAGCATGCAGTGTGGGTATAGAATCTAAAGGTGTATCCTGTGCCTACGGTGGTAGGATAACTCTCTAAGAGAGCTCTAAACATATATGCATATAAATACATATAGAGCAAATATAAGAAAAATTAATGCAGATACGTTATTTCATGGTGGATCGGACGTATGGGCCTATTTCAGGCGAACCATCATCAGCTTCCGTCTTTATTTTACAAAGGATTTTACACTAATTG
Organism: Ascarosepion bandense; assembly: GCA_037127315.1. NCBI lineage: Eukaryota > Metazoa > Mollusca > Cephalopoda > Sepiida > Sepiidae > Ascarosepion > Ascarosepion bandense. The sequence goes on along the minus strand of JBBBDQ010001864.1, from coordinate 371,451 downwards.
ATTTGTATATATATATATATATATATATATTAATATTATAAATTATGTTTTAGAACATGTACATTATTTTTTAATATATGTCCTCGAAAATTATATGTTTGTTTCAACGTTGGGTACGTTTCTTCGGGAGGTAAAAGCAAAACTGAATTCGTCTGCTCTCTATATTTGGTTCATTGTTGGTGTGGGAGGTTGGCTGGTGTTATTGATAATGAAGGGAATGTGTCTTCTAGAGTTTTGAAGAGCCTGGTGTGTAAGTGCTAAATTGTTGATTAATGGTATTATCTGTTGGAGTGTACGTTTTTATCTGTCGGGTATATCTTTTGGTTAGAATTTCGCAGAGATTGGTGTGTGTGTGTGGTCCGTTTTGTGTGTTTGCGTGTGATTTTCTTGTGTGTGTGATTGGGGGCTTGTCTTGTTTGTTAACCTTAAGGATTTTTAGGCGTCTTGCTTAGCTAGCGCTTGATTTATTTGTGTCTGTTGTTACCAGACAATTTTTATTTATTCTCTTTCATTTAGTGGCGAGGCTGTTTTTCTTAGGGTTCCTTATATAGACGTGAAAGGGGTGGGGTGTTTTTTCTTTTTAATTTTGATTTTTTCAGTACGGCATATTTTGTATTTTATTTTTGTTTTTTATATTTTTTATTTTTTTTATTTTAGCGGGATCGGGGTGTTTATTCGTCTATTATTGCATTTAGGCAAATTTGTTTCTAAAAAGTCTAAACTTGCATTCTTTTGGAAGTAAATGCAAATTTCTATTTTGTCAGCTTTTATAATGTTTCTAAATTTGCATATTTAATCTTAATATTGAATTTAGAAGATCGATATTTTCCTTTTAATTTTTTTGATTCTTTTTTAATTTGGGAGCTATTTTTTAAATTTGAGAGTTATTTCCTTCTTTTGGAATATTAAACTTTGTTGTAGACTTTCGTAATTTGATCTATTTAAGTGTGGATTGTTTTGTATTTAGGCGAGGTTATTTATAAAAACTCAAAAATTGTATTTTTTAGAGGGCAAATGTAAATTTGTATTTCATCAGTTTTTTATAATTTATATAAATTTGTATTTCATCAGTTTTTATAATTTATATAAATTTGTATATTTTTTAATCTTGATTCTTAATTGAGGGGTTCGATTTGTTTTCCTTTAATTTTTAATTATTCCGAGATTATAGTTTGGGAGCCTGTTTATTTTTTTTAATTTTACATTTTATTTATTTAGATGTTGTTGTGGGTATTAGGTCTTACTTTAAGGGTTTATTAGATCGATTTTTCTGTAGCATTTTTAGTCTTTTATCACAAGAATATCTAGTCAAACTCCTAGTATTTCCTAGCATGATTGTAGGGTTAGGTCCCTAATGTGTTTACAGTTTTATGTAGTTTCGTGTCTCTGGTTTAAAAGCTTGTTACTATTTATATATTTAAGGATCTCTATTTTTTCTTGAAGGCAGAGAAAACATGGTTCTTTTATAGATTTTGCTGTTCTTGCTTGTTTGAAGATTTTCCATTTAACCTTAGGTGTTTTATTTTCGTTTTTTAATTTCCAAAAGTATTTTTGTTTTTTAATTTCCAAAAGTATTTGAAATGTTTTGTTTTTCTTTGTTATTGAAGGATGATAGGTGATTGTAAAAGCGCTTTTTAAATACGTTCATGGTATTCCCAATATATATTTTTTCCTCTTTAGGATTTTCTATGGATGAAATCAAACACATATATATCAGAGATTTTGTCAGACATTTATTGGTCATGGGGCATTGATTGGGGTTTCTACAATTACAGAGATTGTTGTCACTGGACGGACTTGTATTAGTGTTGGATTTAATTTTGCTGTGTAGTTTTAATATTTTGGTGTTGTGCATTTTTATTATTTTTTCTAGATTATTGGAACAGCTATAACATAATTTTATGGTATTTTTATTGAAGATTTTGCTCAGAGGGTTATTTTTGGGAAAGTGCTTTTCTATTAATTTAAGGAATTTATGCCCCAGCTTGAAGTTAACTGATTGATTAAAGGAAGAGTTATACCATATTATTTTTGAAGGGAGGGTTATACCATATATATTTTCAGTTTTGCTTTTATCTCCCGAAGAAACGTACCCAACGTTGAAACAAACATATGATTGTCGAGTACATATATTAAAAAATAATGTACATGTTCTAAAACATAATTTATAATAAATATTCACAGCTCTATACATCATATATCGAGCACTGTTTTAAATTAATGTTTTGGACGGAAAAATTTCTTTCTTCGTTCTGTACCCACTCGGATATATATACATATATATATATATATATATAAGGAACAAAGAAAATATTTGCAACGTTCAAATCACTAATTTAAAAGAGTGCTAAAAATAAAAATAGAACATTGAATATTTATTAAAAATTATACTTTTGAACGTCTACAAACTACAATATACTACAAAATTGTACATTTTGTTTCGAGATTGAAAGAAGAGAAGAATGTCAAATCAGGTATTTAATAATGATAGAAATAAACGTTATTATTTAAAAGAAAATTTAAAACAACTCTCTTTATTTTTGGAAATATTTTCGTACGATGTAAGAGGATACTAAAAAAGAGCGGAAAAAGAAAGACGGTAAAATAATGAGAAAGCCAAAAGGGCAATAATAAAAGGGTAAAGAAAGAGGAAAGAGAAGATATTATAAAAGGGGGGAAAGAAAGACGGTAGAAAAGATGAGAAAGCAAAAATGGAAATAATAAAACGGGAAAGAGGAAAGAGAAGGACACAGAGGAAATAAAAAGCAGAGAGGAAAACAACAGAGAAAGAACCGAAATGAAAGAGACAATGAAAACGGGTCAGAGAGAAAGAGACCCGAATTTAGGTTGGAAGTAAAATATGAACAGATACAGATATCGGTCACGCTACGTCATGGCTTAACAAAGATGAAAAAGTGAGAAAATGCACAGAGGGGGAAGAAAGTTTTTTTTTTTAATCATTTCACCACAAGCATGGCATTTCACTACTACTGTTGCACAGGGGGTTACATAGAGGAAAGTGATGAGAAAGAGTGGTTAGGGGGTTACATAGGGGAAAGTGATTAGAAAGAGTGGTTAGGAGGTTACATAGGGAAAAGTGTTTAGAAAGAGTGGTTAGTGGCCTACATATGGGAAAGTGACGGGAAAGAGTCATTAGGGGTTACATAAGTGAAAGTGATTAGAAAGAGAGGTTAGGGGATTACATACGGGAAAGTGATTAGAAAGAGTGGTTAGGGGCTTACATATGGGAAAGTGATGGGAAAGAGTCGTTAGGGGTTACATAGATGAAAGTGATTAGAAAGAGAGGTTAGGGGGTTACATCAGGGAAAGTGATGCGAAAGAGAGGTTAGGGGGTTATATAGGGGAAAGTGATGAGAAAGAGTGGTTAGGGGGTTACGTAGGGGAAAGTGATGAGAAAGAGTGGTTTGGTTGTTACATAGGGGAAGTGATTAGAATGAGTGGTTGGGGGATACGTAAGGGAAGGTAATGAGAAAGTGTGGTTGGGGGTTACATAGGGGAAGGTGATTAGAAAGAGTGGTTAGGGGGTTACATAGGAGACAGTGTTGAGAAAGAATGGTTAGGGGTTTGGTTACATAGAGGAAAGTGATAAGAAAGAATGATTAGGGGGTTACATAGAGGGAATTGATTAGAAAGAGTGGTTAGGGGGTTAAATAGAGGAATGTGATGAGTAAGTTTGGTTAGGGGGTTACATAGGGGAAATTGATTAGAAAGAGTGGTTGGGGGTTACATCAAGAAAAGTGATGAGAAAGAATGGTTAGGGGGCTACATAGGGGAAAATGATGAGAAAGAGTGGTTAGATATAGGAAAGTGTGGGGGAGTCAACAAAATTGAAAAATTAAATTAACATTAATATTTAAAATAGCAAAATGAGAAATTATAAATTAAAATAAATAATAAAAATTAAGTTAGAATAAAATTAAAATTAAATATAAAAAATAATAAAATTAAAGAAAAAACAAAAATTACTGTTAAAATCTTTGTTATATCTAAATTTTAAGCTGTAAATAGATCCCAATTTTAATAGAAAATTAATATAAATATAAATATAAAGATAAAATAACATAAGAAAAAAAAAGTAAAAATAGTAATATAGTAAAAAATAGTAATATAGTAAAATAGTAATATATTAAAATAGTAATATAGTAAAAAATAGTAATATAGTAAAATAGTAATATAGTAAAATAGTAATATAGTAAAAAATAGTAATATAGTAAAAGTAATATAGTAAAAGTAATATAGTAAAATAGTAACATAGTAAAATAGTAATAATATAGTAAAAAATAGTAATATAGTAAAATAGTAATATAGTAAAAAATAGTAATATAGTAAAATAGTAATATAGTAAAAATTAGTAATATAGTAAAATAGTAATATAGTAAAAGTAATATAGTAAAAGTAATATAGTAAAATAGTAATATAAAAATAGTAATATAGTAAAAGTAATATAGTAAAAGTAATATAGTAAAATAGTAATATAGTAAAATAGTAATATAGAAAAAATAGTAATATAGTAAAAGTAATATAGTAAAAGTAATATAGTAAAATAGTAACATAGTAAAAATAGTAATATAGTAAAAAATAGTAATATAGTAAAAGTAATATAGTAAAATAGTAATATAGTAAAATAGTAACATAGTAAAAAATAGTAATATAGCAAAAGTAATATAGTAAAAGTAATATAGTAAAATAGTAATATAGTAAAATAGTAATATAGTAAAAATAGTAATATAGTAAAATAGTAATATAGTAAAAAATAGTAATATAGTAAAAAATTGTAATATAGTAAAAATAGTAAAATAGTGATATAGTAAAATAGTAAATAGTAAAATAGTAATATAGTAAAATAATAATATAGTAAAAAATAGTAATATAGTAAAAGTAATATAGTAAAAGTAATATAGTAACAGTAATATAGTAAAATAGTAATATAGTAAAATAGTAATATAGTAAAAAATAGTAATATAGTAAAAGTAATATAGTAAAAATTAATATGGTAAAATAGTAATATAGTAAAATAGTAATATAGTAAAAATAGTAATATAGTAAAAGTAATAGAGTAAAATTAATATAATAATATAGTAATATAGTAAAATAGTAATATAGTAAAAAATAGTAATATAGTAAAAGTAATATAGTAAAAGTAATATAGTAAAATAGTAAATAGTAAAAAAAAATAGAAATATAGTAAAATAGTAATATAGTAAAAAATAGTAATATAGTAAAATAGTAATATAGTAAAACAGTAAAATACTAAAAAATAGTAATATAGTAAAAATAATATAGTAAAAGTAATATAGTAAAATAGTAATATAGTAAAAAATAGTAATATACTAAAAAATAGTAATATAGTAAAAGCAATAGTAGTAAAAGTAATATAGTAAAAGTAATATAGGAAAAATATAATATAAAATAGTAATATAAATAAAAATATTAATATAGTAAAAGTAATATAGTAAAAGTAATATAGTAAAATAGTAATATAGTAAAATAAGTATTATAGTAAAAAATATTAATATAGTAAAAAATAGTAATAGAGTAAAATATTAATATAGTAAAATAGTAATATAGTAAAATAGTAATATAGTAAAAAATAGTAATATAGTAAAAGTAATATAGTAAAAGTAATATAGTAAAAGTAATATAGTAAAAAATAGTAATATATTAAAATAATATGGTAAAAGTAATATAGTAAAATAGTAATATAGTAAAATAGTTATAAAGTAAAAAAACAGTAATATATTAAAAGAAATATATTAAAAGTAATATAGTAAAATAGTAATATAGTAAAAGAGTAATATAATAAAAATAGTAATATAGTAAAATAGTAATATAGTAAAATAGTAACATAGTAAAAAATAGTAATATAGCAAAAGTAATATAGTAAAAGTAATATAGTAAAATAGTAATATAGTAAAATAGTAATATAGTAAAAAATAGTAATAGCAGTAAAAATAGTAATATAGTAAAAAATAGTAATATAGTAAAAAATTGTAATATAGTAAAATAGTAAAATAGTGATATAGTAAAATAGTAAAATAGTAAAATAGTAATATAGGAAAATAATAATATAGTAAAAAATAGTAATATAGTAAAAGTAATATAGTAAAAGTAATATAGTAAAATAGTAATATAGTAAAAATAGTAATATAGTAAAAAATAGTAATATAGTAAATGTAAAATAGTAAAAGTAATATAGTAAAATAGTAATATAGTAAAATAGTAATATAGTAAAAATAGTAATATAGTAAAAGTAATATAGTAAAAGTAATATAGTAAAATAGTAATATAGCAAAAAATAGTAATATAGTAAAAGTAATATATTAAAATATTAATATAGTAAAATAGTAATATAGTAAAATAGTAATATAGTAAAAAATAGTAATATAGTAAAAGTAATATGGGAAAAGTAATATAGTAAAATAGTAATATAGTAAAAATAGTAATATAGTAACAAATAGTAATATAGTAAAAGCAATATAGTAAAAGTAATATAGTAAGAGTAATATAGTAAAATAATAGTAATATAGTAAAATAGTAATATATTAAAAAATAGTAATATAGTAAAAGTAATATAGTAAAATAGTAATATAGTAAAATAGAAATATAGTAAAAAAGTAGTAATATAGTAAAAGTAATATAGTAATAGTAATATAGTAAAATAGTAATATAATAAAATAGTAATATAATAAAAAATATTAACATAGTAAAAGTAATATAGTAAAAGTAATATAGTAAAATAGTAATACAGTAAAAAATAGTATTGATACTAAAAAATAGTAATATAGTAAAGCATATAGTAAAAGTAATATAGTACAAGTAATATAGTGAAATAGTAATATAGTAAAATAGTAATATAGTCAAAAATATTAATATAGTAAAAGTAATATAGTAAAAGTAATATAGTAAAATAGTAATATAGTAAAATAGTATTATAGTAAAAAATATTAATATAGTAAAAATAGTAATATAGTAAAATAGTAATATAGTAAATAGTAATATAGTAAAATAGTAATATAATAAAAGTAATATAGTAAAAGTAATATAGTAAAAGTAATATAGTAAAATAGTAATATAGTAAAAAATAGTAATATATTAAAATAATATGGTAAAAGTAATATAGTAAAATAGTAATATAGTAAAATAGATATAAAGTAAAAACTGTAATATATTAAAAGTAATATCTTAAAAGTAATATAGTAAAATAGTAATATAGTAAAATAGTAATATAATAAAAAATAGTAATATAGGAAAAGTAATATAGTAAAATAGTAATATAGTAAAATAGTAATATAGTAAAATTGTTATATAGTAAAAAATAGTAATATAGTAAAAGTAATATAGTAAAAGTAATATAGTAAAATAGTAATATAGTAAAATAGTAATATAGTAAAAAATAGTAATATAGCAAAAGTAATATAGTAAAAGTAATATAGTAAAATAGTAATATAGTAAAATAGTAATATATAGTAAAAATAGTAATATAGTAAATGTATTATAGTAAAAGTAATATAGTAAAAGATAATATAGTAAAATAGTAATATAGTAAAAAATAGTAATATAGTAAAAGTAATATAGTAAAAGCAATATAGTAAAAAAGTAATATAGTAAAATAGTAATATAGTAAAAAATAGTAATATAGTAAAAGTAATATAGGAAAAGAAATATAGTAAAATAGTAATAAAGTAAAATAGTAATATAGTACAAAATAGTAATATAGTAAAAGTAATATAGTAAAAGGAATAGAGTAAAATAGTAATATAGTAAAATAGTAATATAGTTAAAAATAGTAATATAGTATAAGAGTAATATAGTAAAAAATAGTAATATAGTAAAAATTGTAATATAGTAAAATAGTAAAATAGTGATATAGTAAAATAGTAAAATAGTAAAATAGTAATATAGTAAAATAATAATATAGTAAAAAATAGTAATATAGTAAATGTAATATAGTAAAAGAAATATAGTAACAGTAATATAGTAAAATAGTAATATAGTAAAATAGTAATATAGTAAAAATAGTAACATAGTAAAATTAATATAGTAAAATTAATATAGTAAAATAGTAATATAGTCAAATAGTAATATAGTAAAAAATAGTAATATTGTAAAATAGTAATATAGTAAAAAATAGTAATATAGTAAAATAGTAATATAGTAAAACAGTAATATAGTAAAAATAGTAATATAGTAAAAGTAATATAGTAAAAGTTATATAGTAAATAGTAATATAGTAAAAAATAGTAATATACTAAAAGAGTAATATAGTAAAAGCAATATAGTAAAAGTAATATAGTAAAAGTAATATAGAAAAATATTAATATAGTAAAATAGTAATATAATGGTAAATATTAATATAGTAAAAGTAATATAGTAAAAGTAATATAGTAAAACAGTAATATAGTAAAATAGTATTATAGTAAAAATATTAATATAGTAAAAAATAGTAATACAGTAAAATATTAATATAGTAAAATAGTAATATAGTAAAATAGTAATATAGTAAAAAATAGTAATATAGTAAAAGTAATATAGTATAAGTAATATAATAAAAGTAATATATAAAATAATAATATAGTAAAAAAAATAGTAATATATTAAAATAATATGCAGAAATTAATATAGTAAAAATAGTAATATAGTAAAATAGATATAAAGTAAAAAGAAAACAGTAATATATTAAAAGTAATATATTAAAAGTAATATAGTAAAATAGTAATATAGTAAAAGAGCAATATAATAAAAATAGTAATAGTAAAATAGTAATATAGTAAGAAATAGAAATATAGTAAAATAGCAATATAGAAAAAATAGTAATATAGTAAAATAGTAATATAGTAAAAAATAGTAATATAGTAAAAGTAATATAGTAAAATAGTAATATAGTAAAATAGTAATATAGTAAAATAGTAATATAGTAAAAATAGTACTATAGTACAAGTAATAGTAAAAGTATTATAGTAAAATAGTAATATAGTAAAATAGTAATATAGTAAAAAATAGTAATATAGTAAATGTAATATAGTAAAAGTAATATAGTAAAATAGTAATATAGTAAAATAGTAATATAGTAAAAATAGTAATATAGTAAAAGTAATATAGTAAAAGCAATATAGTAAAAAAGTAATATAGTAAAAAACAGTAATATAGTAAAAGTATTATAGTAAAAGTAATATAGTAAAATAGTAATATAGTAAAAAATAGTAATATAGTAAAAGTAATATATTAAAATATTAATATAGTAAAATAGTAATATAGTAAAATAGTAATATTGCAAAAATAGTAATATAGTAAAAGTAATATGGGAAAAGTAATATAGTAAATAGTAATATAGTAAAAAATAGTAATATAGTAACAAATAGCAATATAGTGAAAGCAATATAGTAAAAGTAATATACTAAGTGTAATATAGTAAAAGAGTAATATAGTAAAATAGTAATATAGTAAAAGTAATATAGTAAAATAGTAATATAGTATAATAGAAATATAGTAAAAAATAGTAATATAGTAAAAGTAATATAGTACTAGTAATATAGTAATATAGTAATATAATAAAATAGTAATATAGTAAAAAATAGTAACATAGTAAAAGTAATATAGTAAAAGTAATATAGTAAAATAGTAATATACGAAAAAATAGTAATATACGAAAAAATAGTAATATTGTAAAAGCAATATAGTAAGAGTAATATAGTAAAAGGAATATAGTAAAATAGTAATATAGTAAAATAGTAATATTGTCAAAAATATTAATATAGTAAAAGTAATATAGTAAAAGTAATATAGTAAAATAGTAATATAGTAAAATAGTATTATAGTAAAAAATATTAATATAGTAAAAAATAGTAATATAGTAAAATAGTAATATAGTAAAATAGTAATATAGTAAAAAATAGTAATATAGTAAAAGTAATATAGTTAAAGCAATATAGTAAAAGTAATATAGTAAAATAGTAATATAGTAAAAAATAGTAATATATTAAAATAATATGGTAAAAGTAATATAGTAAAATAGTAATATAGTAAAATAGATATAAAGTAAAAAAACTCTAATATATTAAAGAAATATATAAAAAGTAATATAGTAAAATAATAATATAGTAAAATAGTAATATAATAAAAAATAGTAATATAGTAAAATAGTAATATAGTAAAATAATAATATAGAAAAAATGGTAATATAGTAAAAGTAATACAGTAAAATAGTAATATAGTAAAATAGTAATATATTAAAATTGTAATATAGTAAAAAAAAGTAATATAGTAAAAGTAATATAGTAAAAGTAATATAGTAAAATAGTAATATAGTAAAATAGTAATATAGTAAAAAATAGTAATATAGTAAGTGTAAAATAGTAAAAGTAATATAGTAAAATAGTAATATAGTAAAATAGTAATATAGTAAAAAATAGTAATATAGTAAAAGTAATATAGTAAAAGCAATACAGTAAAAAAGTAATATAGTAAAATAGTAATATAGTAACAAATAGTAATATAGTAAAAGTAATATAGTAAAAGTAATATAGTAAAATAGTAATATAGTAAAAAATAGTAATATAGTAAAAGAAATATATTAAAATATTAATATAGTAAAATAGTAATATAGTAAAAGAGAAATATAGTAAAAAATAGTAATATAGTAAAAGTAATATGGGAAAAGTAACATAGTAAAATAGTAATATAGTAAAATAGTAATATAGTAAAATAGTAATATAGTAAAAAATAGTAATATAGTAAAAGTAATATAGTAAAAGTAATATAGTAAAATAGTAATATAGTAAAATAGTAATATAGTAAAAAATAATAATATAGTAAAAGTAATATAGTAAAAGCATTATAGTAAAAAAGTAATATAGTAAAATAGTAATATAGTAAAAAATAGTAATATAGTAAAAGTAATATAGTAAAAGTAATATAGTAAAATAGTAATATAGTAAAAAATAGTAATATAGTAAAAGTAATATATTAAAATATTAATATAGTAAAATAGTAATATAGTAAAATAGTAATATAGTAAAAAATAGTAATATAGTAAAAGTAATATGGGAAAAGTAATATAGTAAAATAGTAATATAGTAAAAAATAGTAATATAGTAAAAAATAGTAATATAGTAAAAGCAATATAGTAAAAGTAATATAGTAAAATAGTAGTATAGTAAAATAATAATATAGTAAAAAATAGTAATATAGTAAATGTAATATAGTAAAATAGTAATATAGTAATATAGTAATATAGTAAAAAATAGTAATATAGTAAAATAGTAAATAGTAAATAATAGTAATATAGTAAAATAGTAATATAGTAAAAAATAGTAATATAGTAAAATAGTAATATAGTAAAATAGTAATATAGTAAAAAATAGTATTATAGTAAATGTTATATAGTAAAATACTAACATAGTAAAATAGTAATATAGTAAAAAATAGTAATATAGTAAAAGTAATATAGGAAAAGTAATATAGTAAAATAGTAATATAGTAAAAAATAGTAATATACTAAAAGATAAAAATATAGTAAAAGCAATATAGTAAAAGTAATATAGTAAAAGTAATATAGTAAAATAGTAATATAGTAAAATAGTAATATAATAAAAAATAGTAATATAGTAAAATAGTAATATAGTAAGAAATAGTAATATAGAAAAAACAGTAATAGAGTAAAATAGTAATATAGTAAAAGTAATAAAGTAAAATAGTATTATAGTAAAATAGTAATATAGTAAAATTGTAATATAGTAAAAAATAGTAATATAGTAAAGTAATATAGTAATAGTAATATAGTAAAATAGTAATATAGTAAAATAGTAATATAGTAAAAAAAATAGTAATATAGCAAAAGTAATATAGTAAAAGTAATATAGCAAAATAGTAATATAGTAAAATAGTAATATAGTAAAAAATATTAATATAGTAAATGTAATATAGTAAAAGAAATATAGTAAAATAGTAATATAGTAAAATAGTAATATAATAAAAATAGTAATATAGTAAAAGTAATATAGTAAAAGCAATATAGTAAAAAAGTAATATAGTAAAATAGTAATATAGTAAAAATAGTAATATAGTAAAAGTAATATAGTAAAAGTTATATAGTAAAATAGTAATATAGTAAAAAATAGTAATATACTAAAAAATAGTAATATAGTAAAAGCAATATAGTAAAAGTAATATAGTAAAAGTAATATAGAAAAATATTAATATAGTAAAATAGTAATATAGTCAAAAATATTAATATAGTAAAAGTAATATAGTAAAAGTAATATAGTAAAACAGTAATATAGTAAAATAGTATTATAGTAAAAATATTAATATAGTAAAATAGTAATATAGTAAAATAGTAATATAGTAAAAAATAGTAATATAGTAAATGTAATATAGTATAAGTAATATAGTAAAAGTAATATTGTAAAATAGTAATATAGTAAAAATAGTAATATATTAAAATAATATGGTAAAAGCAATATAGTAAAATAGTAATATAGTAAAATAGATATAAAGTAAAAAACAGTAATATTAATATAATATATTAAAAGTAATATAGTAAAATAGTAATATAGTAAAAGAGCAATATAATAAAAAATAGTAATATAGTAAAATAGTAATATAGTAAGAAATAGAAATATAGTAAAATAGCAATATAGAAAAAATAGTAATATAGTAAGATAGTAATATAGTAAAATAGTAATATAGTAAAAAATAGTAATATAGTAAAAGTAATATAGAAAAATAGTAATAGTAAAATAGTAATATAGTAAAATAGTAATATAGTAAAAAATAGTACTATAGTATATAATATATAAAAGTATTATAGTAAAATAGTAATATAAAATATAATATAGTAAAAAATAGTAATATAGGAAATGTAATATAGTAAAAGTAATATAGTAAAATAGTAATATAGTAAAATAGTAATATAGTAAAAAATAGTAATATAGTAAATGTAATATAGTAAAAGTAATATACTAAAATAGTAATATAGTAAAAAATAGTAATATAGTAAAAGTAATATATTAAAATATTAATATAGTAAAATAGTAATATAGTAAAATAGTAATATTGTAAAAAATAGTAATATAGTAAAGTAATATGGGAAAAGTAATATAGTAAAATAGTAATATAGTAAAAATAGTAATATAGTAACAAATAGCAATAGTAGCAATATAGTAAAAGTAATATAGTAAGAGTAATATAGTAAAAGAGTAATATAGTAAAATAGTAATATAGCAAAAGTAATATAGTAAAAGTAATATAGTAAAATAGTAATATAGTAAAATAGAATTATAGTAAAAATAGTAATATAGTAAAAGTAATATAGTAATAGTAATATAGTAAAATAGTAATATAATAAAATAGTAATACAGTAAAAATAGTAATATAGTAAAATAGTAATATAGTAAAAAATAGTAATATAGTAAAATATTGTAATATAGTAAAATAGTAAAATAGTGATATAGTAAACTAGTAAAATAGTAAAATAGTAATATAGTAAAATAATAATATAGTAAAAAATAGTAATATAGTAAATGTAATATAGCAAAAGAAATATAGTAAGAGTAATATAGTAAAATAGTAATATATAGTAAAATAGTAATATAGTAAAAAATAGTAACATAGTAAAAGTAATATAGTAAAATTAATATAGTAAAATACTAATATAGTTAATAGTAATATATTAAAAATTGTAATATAGTAAAAGTAATAGTGTAAAAGTAATATAATAAAATAGTAATATAGTAAAATAGTAATATAGCAAAAAAATAGTAATATAGTAAAAGTAATATAGTAAAAGTAATATAGTAAAATAGTAATATAGTAAAATAGTAAATAGTAAAAAATAGTAATATTATAAAATAGTAATATAGTAAAAAATAGTAATATAGTAAAATAGTAATATAGTAAAAACAGTAATATAGTAAAAAATAGTAATATAGTAAAAGTAATATAGTAAAAGTTATATTGTAAAATAGTAATATAGTAAAAATAGTAATATACTAAAAAATAGTAATATAGTAAAAGCAATATAGTAAAAGTAATATAGTAAAATAATATAGTAAAATATTAATATAGTAAAATAGTAATATAGTCAAAAATATTAATATAGTAAAAGTAATATAGTAAAAGTAATATAGTAAAACAGTAATATAGTAAAATAGTGTTATAGTAATAATATTAATATAGTAAAAAAAATAGTAATACAGTAAAATATTAATATAGTAAAATAGTAATATAGTAAAATAGTAATATAGTAAAAAATAGTAATATAGTAAAAGTAATATAGTAAAGGTAATATAGTAAAAGTAATATAGTAAAATAGTAATATAGTAAAAAATAGTAATATATTAAAATAATATGGTAAAAGTAATATAGTAAAATAGTAATAATATAGTAAAATAGATATAAAGTAAAAAAAAACAGTAATATATTAAAAGTAATATATTAAAAGTAATATTATAGTAAAATAGTAATATAGTAAAAGAGTAATATAATAACAAATAGTAATATGGTAAAATAGTAATATAGTAAGAAATAGAAATATAGTAAAATAGCAATATAGAAAAATAGTAATATAGTAAAATAGTAATATATAAAAAAATAGTAATATAGTAAAACAGTAATATAGTAAAAATAGTATTATAAAAATAGTACTATAGTACAAGTAATATAGTAAAAGTATTAAAGTAAAATAGTAATATAGTAAAATAGTAATATAGTAAAAAATAGTAATATAGTAATGTAATATAGTAAAAGTAATATAGTAAAATAGTAATATAGTAAAAATAGTAATATAGTAAAAGTAATATAGTAAAAAGCAATATAGTAAAAAAGTAATATAGTAAAATAGTAATATAGTAAAAAATAGTAATATAGTAAAAGTAATATAGTAAAAGTAATATAGTAAAATAGTAATATAGTAAAAAATAGTAATATAGTAAAAGTAATATGGGAAAAGTAATATAGTAAAATAGTAATATAGTAACAAATAGCAATATAGTAAAAGCAATTAAAAGTAATATAGTAAGAGTAATATAGTAAAAGAGTAATATAGTAAAATAGTAATATAGTAAAAAAAGTAATATAGTAAAAGTAATATAGTAAAATAGTAATATAGTAAAATAGAAATATAGTAAAAAATAGTAATATAGTAAAAGTAATATAGTAATAGTAATATAGTAAAATAGTAATATAATAAAATAGTAATATAGTAAAAAATAGTAACATAGTAAAAGTAATATAGTAAAAGTAATATAGTAAAATAGTAATACAGTAAAAAATAGTAATATATTAAAATAGTAATATTGTAAAAGCAATATAGTAAGAGTAACATAGTAAAAGTAATATAGTAAAATAGTAATATAGTAAAATAGTAATATTGTCAAAAATATTAATATAGTGAAAGTAATATAGTAAAAGTAATATAGTAAAATAGGAATATAGTAAAATAGTATTATAGTAAAAATATTAATATAGTAAAAAATAGTAATATAGTAAAATAGTAATATAGTAAAATAGTAATATAGTAAAAATAGTAATATAGTAAAAAGTAATATAGTAAAAGTAATATAGTGAAAGTAATATAGTAAAATAGTAATATAGTAAAAATAGTAGTATATTAAAATAATATGGTAAAAGTAATATAGTAAAATAGTAATATAGTAAAATAGATATAAAGTAAAAACAGTAATATATTAAAAGTATTATAGTAAAATATTAATATAGTAAAATAGTAATATAATAAAAAATAGTAATATAGTAAAATAGTAATATAGTAGAAATAGTAATGTAGTAAACTAATAATATAGAAAAAATAGTAATAGTGTAAATAGTAATATAGTAAAATAATAATATAGTAAAAAATAGCAATTTAGTAAAAGTAATATAGTAAAATAGTAATATAGTAAAATAGTAATATAGTAAAAAATAATAATATAGTAAAAAATAGTAATATAGTAAATGTAATAGAGTAAAAGTAATATAATAAAATAGTAATATAGTAAAAGAGTAATATAGTAAAAAATAGTAATATAGTAATAATAATATAGTAAAATAGTAATATAGTAAAATAGTAATATAGTAAAAAATAGTAATATAGTAAAAGTAATATAGTAAAAGCATTATAGTAAAAAAGTAATATAGTAAAATAGTAATATAGTAAAAAATAGTAATATAGTAAAAGTAATATAGTAAAAGTAATATAGTAAAATAGTAATATAGTAAAAAATAGTAATATAGTAAAAGTAATATATTAAAATATTAATATAGTAAAATAGTAATATAGTAAAATAGTAATATAGTAAAAAATAGTAATATAGTAAAAGTAATATGGGAAAAAAGTATTATAGTAAAATAGTAATATAGTAAAAAAAGTAGTAATATAGTAAAAAATAGTAATATAGTAAAAGCAATATAGTAAAAGTAATATAGTAAAATAGTAGTATAGTAAAATATTAATATAGTAAAAAATAGTAATATAGTAAATGTAATATAGTAAAATAGTAATATAGTAATATAGTAATATAGTAAAAAAAATAGTAATATAGTAAAATAGTAAATAGTAAATAATAGTAATATAATAAAATAGTAATATAGTAAAAAATAGTAATATAGTAAAATAGTAATATAGTAAATAGTAATATAGTAAAAAATAGTAATATAGTAAAAGTAATATAGGAAAAGTAATATAGTAAAATAGTAATATATTAAAAATAGTAATATAGTAAAAGTAATATAGTAAAAGTAATATAGTAAAATAGTAATATAGTAAAATAGTAACATAATAAAAATAGTAATATAGTAAAATAGTAATATAGTAAGAAATAGTAATATAGAAAAAACAGTAATAATGTAAAATAGTAATATAGTAAAAGTAATAAAGTAAAATAGTAATATAGTAAAATAGTAATATAGTCAAAAATATTAATATAGTAAAAGTAATATAGTAAAAGTAATATAGTAAAATAGTAATATTGCAAAATAGTATTATAGTAAAAAATATTCATATAGTAAAAAATAGTAATATAGCAAAGTAGTAATATAGTAAAATAGTAATATAGTAAAAAATAGTAATATAGTAAAAGTAATATAGTAAAAGTAATATAATAAAATAGTAATATAGTATAATAGATATAAAGTAAAAAACAGTAATATATTAAAAGTAACATATTAAAAGTAATATAGTAAAATAGTAATATAGTAAAATAGTAATATAGTAAAAAATAGTAATATAGCAAAATAGCAAATAGTAAAAAATAGTAATATAGTAAAATAGTAATAGAGTAAAAAATAGTAATATAGTAAAATAGTAATATAGTAAAATAGTAATACAGTAAAAAATATTAATATAGTAAGAGTTATATAGTAAAACAGTAACAGAGTAAAAAATAGTAATATAGTAAAAGTAATATAGGAAAAGTAATATAGTAAAATAGTAATATAGTAAAAAATAGTAATATATTAAAAAATATTAATATAGTAAAAGCAATATAGTAAAAGTAATATAGTACAAGTAATATAGTGAAATAGTAATATAGTAAAATAGTAATATAGTCAAAAATATTAATATAGTAAAAGTAATATAGTAAAAGTAATATAGTAAAATAGTAATATAGTAAAATAGTATTATAGTAAAAAATATTAATATAGTAAAAAATAGTAATATAGTAAAATAGTAATATAGTAAAATAGTAATATATTAAAAAATAGTAATATAGTAAAGTAATATAGTAAAAGCAATATAGTAAAAAAGTAATATAGTAAAATAGTAATATAGCAAAAAATAGTAATATAGTAAAAGTAATATAGTAAAAGTAATATAGTAAAATAGTAATATAGTAAAAAATAGTAATATAGTAAAAGTAATATGGGAAAAGTAATATAGTAAATAGTAATATAGTAAAAAATAGTAATATAGTAAAAAATAGTAATAGAGTAAAAGCAATATAGTAAAAGTAATATAGTAAAATAGTAGTATAGTAAATAGTAATATAGTAAAAAATAGTAATATAGTAAAAGTAATATAGTAAAATAGTAATATAGTTAAATAGAAATATAGTAAAAAATAGTAATATAGTAAATGTAATATAGTAAATGTAATATAGTAAAATAGTAATATAGTAAAATAGTAATATAGTAAAAAATAGTAATATAGAAAAATAGTAAATAGTAAAAAATAGTAATATAATAAAATAGTATTATAGAAATATAGTAAACAATAGTAATATAGTAAAAGTTATATAGTAAAATATTAACATAGTAAAATAGTAATATAGTAAAAAATAGTAATATATTAAAAGTAATATAGGAAAAGTAATATAGTAAAATAGTAATATAGTAAAAAATAGTAATATACTAAAAAATAATAATATATTAAAGCAATATAGTAAAATTAATATAGTAAAAGTTATATAGTAAAATAGTAATATAGTAAAATAGTAATATAGTCAAAAATATTATTATAGTAAGAAATACTAATATAGTAAAAGTAATATAGTAAAAGTAATATAGTAAAAGTAATATAGTAAAATACTAATATAGTAAAAAATAGTAATATATTAAAATAATATGGTAAAAGTAATATAGTAAAATAGTAATATAGTAAAATAGATATAAAGTAAAAAAACTGTAATATATTAAAAGTAATATATTAAAAGTAATAAAGTAAAACAGCAATATAGTAAAATAGTAATATAATAAAAATAGTAATATAGTAAAATAGTAATATAGTAAGAAATAGTACTATAGTAAAATAGTAATATAGAAAAAATAGTAATATAGTAAAATAGTAATATAGTAAAATAATAACATGGTAAAAAATGGTAATATAGTAAAAGTAATATAGTAAAATAGTAATAAAGTAAAATAGTAATATAGTAAAAAATAGTAATATAGCAAAAGTAATATAGTAAAAGTAATATAGTAAAATAGTAACATAGTAAAATAGTAATATAGTAAAAAATAGTAATATAATAAATGTAATATAGTAAAAGTAATATATTAAAATAGTAATATAGGAAAATAGTAATATAGTAAAAAATAGTAATATATGAAAAGTAATATAGTAAAAGCAATATAGTAAAAAACTAATATAGTAAAATAGTAATATAGTAAAAAATAGTAATATAGTAAATGTAATATAGTAAAAGTAATATAGTAAAATAGTAATATAGTAAAAAATAGTAATATAGTAAAAGTAATATATTAAAATATTAATATAGTAAAAAAGTAATATAGTAAAATAGTAATATAGCAAAAAATAGTAATATAGTAAAAGTAATATGGGAAAAGTAATATATTAAAATAGTAATATAGTAAAAAATATTAATATAGTAAAAGCAATATAGCAAAAGTAATATAGTAAAATTGTAGTATAGGAAAATAGTAATATAGTAAAAAATAGTAATATAGTAAAAGTAATATAGTAAAATATTAATATAGTAAAATAGTAATATAGTAAAAAATAGTAATATACTAAAATAGTAAATAGTAAAAAATAGTAATATAGTAAAATAATAATATAGTAAAAAATAGTAATATAGTAAAATAGTAATATAGTAAAATAGTAATATAGTAAAAAATAGTAATATAGTAAAAGTTATATAGTAAAATGGTAACATAGTAAAATAGTAATATAGTAAAAAATAGTAATATAGTAAAAGTAATATAGGAAAAGTAATATAGTAAAATAGTAATATAGTAAAATAGTAATATAGTCAAAAATATTAATATAGTAAAAGTAATATAGTAAAAGTAATATAGTAAAATAGTTATATATTAAAATAGTATTATAGTAAAAAATATTAATATTGTAAAAAATAGTAATATAGTAAAATAGTAATATAGTAAAATAGTAATATAGTAAAAAATAGTAATATAGTAAAAGTAATATAGTAATATAGTAAAAAATAGTAATATAGTAAAAGTAATATAGTAAAAGTAATATAGTAAAATAGTAATATAGTAAAAAATAGTAATATATTAAAATAATATGGTAAAAGTAATATAGTAAAATAGTAATATAGTAAAATAGATATAAAGTAAAAAACAGTAATATATTAAAAGTAATATATTAAAAGTAATATAGTAAAATAGTAATATAGTAAAAGATAGTAATATAATAAAAATAGTAATATAGTAATATAGTAATATAGTAAGAAATAGTAATATAGAAAAATAGTAATATAGAAAAAATAGTAATAGTGTAAAATAGTAATATAGTAAAAGTAATATAGTAAAATAGTAATATAGTAAAATAGTAATATAGTAAAATTGTAATATAGTAAAAAATAGTGATATAGTATAAGTAATATAGTAAAAATAATATAGTAAAATAGTAATATTGGAAAATAGTAATAAAGTAAAAAATAGTAATATATCAAAAGTAATATATTAAAAGTAATATAGTAAAATAGTAATATAGTAAAATAGTAATATAGTAAAAAATAGTAATATAGTAAATGTAATATAGTAAAAGAAATATAGTAAAATAGTAATATGGTGAAATAGTAATATAGTAAAAAACAGTAATATAGTAAAAGTAATATAGTAAAAGCAATATAGTAAAATGTAATATAGTAAAATGGTAATATAGTAAAAAATAGTAATATAGTAAAAGTAATATAGTAAAAGTAATATAGTAAAATAGTAATATAGTAAAAAATAGTAATATTGTAAAAGTAATATATTAAAATATTAATATAGTAAAATAGTAATATAGTAAAATAGTAATATAGTAAAAAATAGTAATATAGTAAAAGTATTATGGGAAAAGTAATATAGTAAAATAGTAATATAGTAAAAAATAGTAATATAGTAAAAAATAGTAATATAGTAAAAGCAATATAGTAAAAGTAATATAGTAAAATAGTACCATAGTAAAATAGTAATATACTAAAAGTAATATATTAAAATAGTAATATAGTAAAATAGAAATATAGTAAAAATAGTAATATAGTAAATGTAATATAGTAAAAGTAATATAGGAAATTAGTAATATAGTAAAATAGTAATATAGTAAAAAATAGTAATATAGTAAAATAGTAAATAGTAAAAAATTGTAATATATTAAAATAGTAATATAGTAAAAAATAGTAATATAGTAAAATAGTGATATAATAAAATAGTAACATAGTAAAATAGTAATATAGTAAAAATAGTAATATAGTAAAAGTAATATAGGAAAAGTAATATAGTAAAAGTAATATAGTAAAATATTAATATAGTAAAATAATAATATAGTTAAAAATATTAATATAATAAAAGTAATATAGTAAAAGTAATATAGTAAAATATTTATATAGTAAAATAGTATTATAGTAAAAAATATTAATACAGTAAAAAAATAGTAATATAGTAAAACAGTAATATAATAAATTAGTAATATAGTAAAAAATAGTAATATAGTAAAAGTAATATAGTAAAAGCAATATAGTGAAAAGGTAATATAGTAAAATATTAATATAGTAAAAAATAGTAATATAGTAAATGTAATATAGTAAGAGTAATATAGTAAAATAGTAATATAGTAAAAAATAGTAATATTGTAAAAGTAATATATTAAAATATTAATATAGTAAAATAGTAATATAGTAAAATAGTAATATAATAAAAAATAGTAACATAGTAAAAGTAATATGGGAAAAGTAATATAGTAAAATAGTAATATATTAAAAAATAGTAATAGAGTAAAAAATAGTATTATAGTAAAAGCTATATAGTAGAAGTAATATAGTAAAATAGTAGTTTAGTAAAATAGTAATATAGTAAAAAATAGTAATATAGTAAAATAGTAAATTGTAAAAAATAGTAATATAGTAAAATAGTAATATATTAAAAAATAGTAATATAGTAAAATAGTAATATAGTAAAATAGTAATATAGTAAAAAATAGTAATATAGTAAATGTAATATAGGAAAAGTAATATAGTAAAATAGTAATATAGCAAAAAATAGTAATATAGTAAAAAATAGTAATATTGTAAATGTAATATATTAAAATATTAATATAGTAAAATAGTAATATAGTAAAATAGAAATATAGTAAAAAATAGTAATATAGTAAAAGTAATATTGGAAAAGTAATATAGTAAAATAGTAATATAGTAAAATAGTAATATAGTAAAAAATAGTAATATAGTAAAATAGTAATATAGGAAAAAATAGTAATATAATAAAATAGTAATATAGTAAAAAATAGCAATATAGTAAAATATTAATATAGTAAAAAATAGTAATATAATAAAAGTAATATAGTAAAAGTAATATAGTAAAATAGTAATATAGTAAAATAGTAATATAGTAAAAAATAGTAACATAGGAAATGTAATATAGTAAAAGTAATATAGTAAAATAGTAATATAGTAAAATAGTAATATAGTAAAAATAGTAATATAATAAAACTAGTAATATAGTAAAAGTAATATAGTAAAATAGTACTATTGTAAAATAGTAATATAGTAAGAAATAGTAATATAGTAAAAGTAATAGAGTCAAAGTAATATAGTAAATGTAATATAGTAAAATAGTAATATAGTAAAATAGTAATATAGTAAAAAATAGTAATATAGTAAAAGTAATATTCTAAAAGTAATATAGTAAAATAGCAATATAGTAAAATAGTAATATAGTAATATATAATAATATAGTATAAGTAGTATAGTAATATAGTAATATAGGAAAATAGTAATATAGTAAAAAATAGTAATATAGTAAAATAATCTAGTAAAATAGTAATATAATAAAATAGTATTATAATAAAATATTAATATATTAAAAATATTAATATAGTAAAAAATAGTAATGTCGTAAATGTAATATAGTAAAATAGTAATATAGTAAAATAGTAATATAGTAAAAAATAGGAATATAGTAAAAGGAACATAGTAAAAGATATATAGTAAAAGTAATATAGTAAAATAGTAAAATAGTAAAAAGTAGTAATATAGTAACAGCAATATAGTAAAAGTAATATAGTAAAATAGTAATATAGTAAAATAGTAATATAGTAAAAACAGTAATATATTAAAAGTAATATATTAAAAGTAATATAGTAAAATAGTAATATACCAAAAAATAGTAATATAGTAAAATAATAATATAGAAAAAAATAGTAATATAGTAAAATATTAATATAGTAAAAAATAGTAATATAGTAAAAGTCAGATAGTAAAAGTAATATAGTAAAATAGTAATATAGTAAAATAGTAATATAGTAAAAAATAGTAATATAGTAAAAGTATTATAGTAAAAGAAATATAGTAAAATAGTAATATAGTAATATAATAAAAAATAGTAATATAGTAAAAGTAATATAGTAAAATAGTAATATCGTAAAATAGTAATATAGTAAAACAATAATATAGTCAAAAATAGTAATATAGTAAAAGTAATATAGTAAAAGTAATATAGTAAAACAGTAATATATTAAAATAGTAATGTAGTAAAAATGGTAATATAGTAAAATAATAATATAGTAAAATAGTAATATAGTAAAATAGTAATATATTAATAAATAGTAATATAGTAAAAGTAATATAGCAAAAGTAATATAGTAAAATAGTAATATAGTAAAATAGTAATATAGTAAAACAATATAGTCAAAAATAGTAATATATTAAAAGTAATATAGTAAAAGTAATATAGTAAAATAGTTATATATTAAAATAGTAATATAGTAAAAATGGTAATATAGTAAAATAGTAATATAGTAAAATATTAATATAGTAAAATAGTAATATATTAGAATAGTAATATAGCAAAATAATAATAGAGTAAAAAATAGTAATATATTAAAAGTAATATAGTAAAAGTAACATAGTAAAATAGTAATATAGTAAAACAGTAATATAGTAAAAATATTAACATAGTAAAATAGTAATATAGTAAAAAATAGTAATATAGTAAAATAGTAATATAGTAAAAAATAGTAATATATTAAAAGTAATATAGTAAAAAATAGTAATATAGTAAAATAGTAATATAGAAAAATTGTAATATAGTAAAAAATAGTAATATAGTAAAAGTAAATTATCCAGATATGAAGATTAATACTGTAAAAAGTTTATAATTGCCGGTGATTCAAATTTTAGATTTTAATAATTCTAGCAGGTTTGATCGTTATTTTTTACTTTTCATATTCCAATAGTAAAAAATAATTTCCATTCGGGCAGTTTCTTCCCAAGAACCTTTGCTTTTTGGAACAGATTCGTAACAGGATGCTTTTGCAATCACTACAATCTTGATCCCTTCTCTTATAATCATTGAAGTCAGGGAGCCAGCCCTGCTTCGTCGGACAATTCATTGTCTTGTGGTCATCATGGTCACAGGTCGAGCAAACCAAGCTGTATCTTCTCCAGGTGGGTTCATATAAAAATAATATAGTAAAAGTAATATAGTAAAATAGTAATATAGTAAAATAGTAATATAGTAAAAAATAGTAATATAGTAAAAGTAATATAGTAAAAGTAATATAGTAAAATAGTAATATAGTAAAATAGTAATATAGTAAAAAATAGTAACACAGTAAAAGTAATATAGTAAAAGTAATATAGTAAAATAGTAATATATTAAAATAGTAATATAGTTAAAAATAGTAATATAGTAAAATAGTAATATAGTAACAAATAGCAATATAGTAAAAGTAATATAGTAAAAGTAATATAGTAAAATAGTAATATAGTAAAATAGTAATATAATAAAAAATAGTAATATAGTAAAAGTAATATAGTAAATGTAATATAGTAAAATAGTAATATAGTAAAAAATAGTAATATAGTAAAAGTAATATAGTAAATGTAATATAGTAAAATAGTAATATAGTAAAATAGTAATATAGTAAAAAATAGTAATATAGTAAAATAGTAATATACAAAAATAGTAATATAGTAAAAATTAGTAATATAGTAAAAGTAAATTATCCAGATATGAAGATTAATACTGTAAAAAGTTTATAATTGCCGGTGATTCAATTTTAGATTTTAATAATTCTAGCAGGTTTGATCGTTATTTTTTACTTTTCATATTCCAATAGTAAAAAATAATTTGCATTCGGGCAGTTTCTTCCCAAGAACCTTTGCCTTTTGGAACAGATTCGTAACAGGATGCTTTCGCAATCACTACAATCTTGATCCCTTCTCTTATAATCATTGAAGTCAGGGAGCCAGCCCTGCTTAGTCGGACAATTCATTATCTTGTGGTCATCATGGTCACAGGTCCAGCAAACCAAGCTGTATCTTCTCCAGGTGGGTTCATTAAACCTATACCTTTTTCAAAGATCTTCATCAATGAACCTGAAACTGACTCTTAAAGGATGTTTTCTCTATCACTACATTCTTGACCTCTTGAAGTCTAGGGCTAGCCGTTATCTTTTCCTTTCGTGTTCCAACAGTAAGAAATAAGTTTCATTCGGCCATCTTTTTCCAAGAACCTTTGCTTTTTGGAATATACTTCTAAAGGACGTTTTCCCAATCTCTACAATCTTGACATTTTCAAGTCTAGGCTTAACCGTTATTTTTCCTTTCATATTCCACTGGTAAAATAAAGGTTTCATTCGTCCAGCTTCTTTCAAAGAAAC
Source organism: Ascarosepion bandense (assembly GCA_037127315.1). NCBI lineage: Eukaryota > Metazoa > Mollusca > Cephalopoda > Sepiida > Sepiidae > Ascarosepion > Ascarosepion bandense. Next base: position 345,869 of record JBBBDQ010001864.1, on the reverse strand, counting down.
TTTGCTTTTTCGAATAGGCTTCTAAAGGATGTTTTCCAAATATCTACAAACTATCGCCCGGTTCACACACCACCCACATCTATTGAACAGGTGTAGAGGCTCATCCGTTGTTCCCTCTTTAGGATGTGGTTTCCGGCTTTCTCTTTTCCAATCTTTTTACTTTTCTCTTTTTTTTTCAATTGGAGTAGATAGATTAAACTATCGCCCGGTTCACACTTCACCCACGTATATTGAACAGGTGTAGAGGCTCATCCCTTGTTCCCTGTTTAGGATGTGGTTTCCGGCTTTCTCTTTTCCAATCTTTTCACTCTTACGTAGCCCCCTGCACATCAGTGGTGTTACTGCCTTGCTCTGGGTGATATATTATTACGTAGTAATTAGTGAAAAAACGACACCCCACTTTCTGACCTGTAGAAGCCTTAATCATGATTCCAACTATTATATTCAGTTAGTCAGTTAAGTGCCATCTGTAATGCACGCTTGGGCCATCTTGTCACGAAAGACACGTGACTGACTGGGCAGAATAACTTTCCCGCAGTAGGTTGCCATTACATTTTGTAGTAGACAGGTTACCAACCAAAGCTATAGAACTTCACTATAGAACTCAATTTGTTTTACCATTTAACTCATAGCTGGACGTAGAAGAGACGGATTAATACCTTTCCCAAGGAATTCTCTTAACTAACTCTCTACAAATGACTTAAAGTGTATTCTTTCAAACGAATAATAATGTTGATTATTTTTTTCAGAGGTTGGATCAGGGCAAAAAATAATATCAGTTTATACCGAAGGAGTCGCTCATTCTGTGTATTCGACGAAAATCGTAATTGTTACATCCGAAAAACTCTTAGAAAACTTCATTGAAAATTTACAGTTGTCATTTGGTGGAAAATACAGAGCATCAAGTAAGTAAATCATATATATATATATATATATATATATATATCAGCTTGCAGTGTGGGTATAGAAGAATGCAAAGAAGTATCCTGTACATACAGTGGTAGAATAACTCTCTAAGTGAGTTCTAAAAATATATGTATATAAATACATATAGAGCAAATATAAGAAAAATTAAGGCAGACACATTATTTCATGGTAAATCAAAAGTATAGGCCTATTTCAGGCGAACCATCATCAACTTCCGTCTTTATTGTACAAAGGATTTTATTCGTGTAAAATCCTTTCCTTTGTATAATAAAGACAGAAGCTGATGATGGCTCGCCTGAAATAAGCCATACTTCCGATTTACCATGAAATAACGTGTCTGCCTTAATTTTTCTTATATATATATATATATATATATATATATATATATATATATATATATGGTGTATTTAGGCAACGGTCACTCTTTTATAAGGGTTTCATTCAAAATGACAAGGTATTATCATTAAGTCTTTCTACAGAATTTTTCATGTGTTCTTATGATTTCTTTTCTTTTTAGAACTCAAATTGTATAAAGATTGTCGAAATGTGATGTATTTTTAAGCGCCTTCGGTTATTCTTTTAGCCATTATCAAGATTGAATTTTGTTTAACTTGTAAAAGAATATGTCTATTGTTTACGTATATAGAGTCATGTGTATGTTAAGGTTCGAACACAGTAAGCACAGTGTTACGGTGTTCATAATTGATGCTATTAAGTTTAGGAGTTCTCATTTTTATTAGTAATACCGCCATTATTATTTTAAATCTTCTTTTGATATATATATTAGGTTGTCCCAAAAGTTCGTAAATACTTGCGAAATGGGTCTATCTGGTCCAGCACAATCGGGACAAGCGATGGGTCCAGAAAGGGCAGGAGACACCGTCGGTTTCATAACAAGATCGATTCGGTAAGAAAGTCATGTTGTGCGTTTGGTGGAACTTTGAAGGAATCGTGCATTTGAGTTGGTTTCGAATGGTCGTGCCATCAGTGCCGAACTTTATTGTTGAGCGGGTCTACGAAACGTTGAAACAAAAGTACCCGGCTCTGATCAACCGAAAGCGCGCTTTGATGCAGCAGGACAATGCCAAGCCACACACCGCCAGGAAGACCGTTGAGGTTCTGCCACATCCAGCCTACAGTCCTGACTGTGCTCCATCAGATTACGGCCTTTTCCGCTCAATGCAACACTTTCTGAAGGGCCGCCGATTCGACTCGTTTGATGAAGTCGAGGAAGCGTGTCAAGAATTTTTTGATTCGAAGCTGGCTGAATGGTACTTTGACCATATCTGAAAGCTTGCAGATCGATGGCAGAAAGTTTTGGAAAATGATGGTCTTTATTTTGAGCAATAATTTTTGTTGTTTTTGCGAGTAAAATTTCAATTTTTTGCAAGTGTTTTCTGGTAACCTTAGATTACTTGGCGAGTTAGGGGGTTACATAGGGGGAAAGAAAGTGATGAGAAAGAGTGGTTAGGGGGTTAAATAGGGGAAAGTGATGAGAAAGAGTGGTTAGGGGGTTAAATAGGGGAATGTGATGAGAAAGAGTGGTTAGGGAGTTAAAAAGTGATTAAATGGCAGAAAGTTTTGGAAAATGAGGGTCTTTATTTTGAGCAATAATCTTTCTTGTTTTTGCGAGTAAAATGTCAATTATTTGCATGTGTTTTCTCGTAACCTTAGATTACTTGGCGAGTAAAATTTCAAATTTTTCAAGTGTTTACAACCTTTTGGGATAGCCTATTATATATATATATATATATATATATATATATATATATATATATATATATATTCATTTTGTAATGAGATTTTTCCGTAACTTAGGTTTCAACCTTTCGGAAACTATAGGAGATTTACATTAATTGATTTTACCGTTTTTTAAACGCTTGAACAGGGATTTCTTACAAAATATTTAAAAGTTCTACAATATGATTGTATTGAACGCTTTTTAATACAACTGTTTACTGGTCTAATTTAATTATAAACAGATACTAACTAATATATATATATATATATATATATATATATATATATATATATATATATTGTATGGATTTAAACAGCATTTTTTATTGATGCATGTTTTGTTAAACAATACAGACAAGTTTGCGCTATTTAATCTATGTAAATTTTTTTATATTGTCTGATAAGCTTATTGTCATTATCATTAAATGAAGAAAGAAAATCGCTATATTGATACGTAATTAATTTTATCATCCAATCTAATCTTTCAGCTTACATAAGCCATTTTCAAAGATGTCAATTACATTATAATATAACAATTCACGGACAAACAATATTGACATCTCTTTTTGTTTACCTGGAAGATTTCCAAGGAACGACAAACTCGTGCATGCAAGACTCTGGAAGCGAATATCGTAACAAATCTCATGACGTCACACATAACCACTAAAACTATACTTAAACATGAAAACACTAAACAAAAACTAAAAATTCTTGAAGCTATATACATAACACAGTTGAAACCTAACCTGAACAAAATAAACTATGAAATCTACTCAAATATCCTTAAATGCCTATAATTAATAACAGAAGCTATTGGTTAATTGCAATGGCTTCCCATACTTAATATTTCTGGTTTTTACTCTCGCATGTTCATGTGTGACGTCATCTAGGTCCCACCTTCTTACCGTTGAAATAGTTAAATGTAACATCCACTTTTACCTGACAATTTATTTCCCCCGCACTTCCGTTGCTGAAGTTCTTTCTGTGTATTTGCTTTCTTGAGAGGTACAAACTCCAAAAACTTAAATGGAACATCAACTGCCATCTTCTATTTTTAAGAATCCTATGTATGTCGTTGTGGTACAATGGATATCGACTCGGAACGAGAAATCGGGGACCCGAGTTCGAATTCCAGTTGAATTCATTGAATTCACTTACGCGCAAATAACCTTGGGAAAGGTATTAATCTGTCTCTTTTTATGGGTTAAATAACAGGAGAGATTGGGTTCTATAGCCAGTTATGGGTTAAATAACAGGAAAGATTGGGTTCTATAACAGGAAAGATTGGCTGGCAACCAGTCTACCATAGAAAGTCATGGCAACCTACTGCGGGATAATTTTCTGCTCAGTCAGTCATGTCTCGAGGGAGACATGATCGGCTATAGCGTGTTTCACGTATGGCACTTAACTGACTGATGTATGTCTTATCCTTTCTGTGATAACCTATCTACCGAGTCTTTTCTCTCACTGTGACCCCCTGCGAACTAGTGGCGGTCCCACCTTGCTTGGGGCGAAATTTAAAAAATATTCGCACTTCCATCCTATGACAAGATTTGCCTAACATTGGCAACTACCTTCCACCGTTTTTTAACTGAAGTAGCTAGATCCAACTGTTTTTTTAAAATTCTAACCAGTTTTCTTTTTACATCTTCTCACTTCGATTTTCTGCATCCCTGCCATTGGAAATCTTAAAAAATTTAGATACACCATCAATCGCTATCTACCGGATATTCTCCAGAGACATCCCCATTAAGGCCGGATGTGACACAAAGACGATTATTTAATGTGGGAATTCCTAACCTTTAAGCTCGAGCAAAAGATTTCCGTCGACCTTGCATAAGGCATAGTTAGACTTCTGTTTGTTTTTACCCAAACGAGACTCTGCGTTTCGGCATACCCTTGTCTAGGTTCCTCTCTGCCCGGAGGTAGAGTCCAACGAGCTTAAGTTCGCGGTGGAGCTCTGGGTTTATTTGAAGTTTTATCGAATGTTAACATCCCGATTATGTCATTAATTTCTCTTCAAGTTACATGTGCTCTCCATTATATTTGTTGCTGCTGTTGGTAGTCTCAGTGTGATCTGGTTTCTGTTATTTTGGGCAGTTCTTTTTTGTGATTCCGTATCGTCTCTTCATAATGTTCAAAGATGGATAATCTTTGTTAATACCCACAGGTTCCACTCGCTATCGACAAGGTAGAAGTCTGTCAATCGCTATCTACTGTCTTGTACCCTGTTTCTTTCTTGTATTCTCCTCACTTCTTCGCGTTAAAATCTTATTTTTCTTTTTGACTTCCAGCAACCTTTCTAAAGGACGAGACAAATGAATTCGATACATAGCATTAGCACATACATCCCGAAAGCTGAATACATGACAACAAACTGTTGATGTGAAAGAAATATATTAATCTATTATTAAAGTTTAAGAGAAAAACTGATGAGCGTTTCGTTAGTAAGTTTTATTTTAAATTGCGTCGAATGTTAATATCATGATTGTGCAGTTATTTTCTGTTACGTCGGGTAACAGAATTATGTGAAAATAATAAAAAAACAACGTAATAGTATCAAGAGGAAAGAGAAGTATTTACAAGAGGTGAGGATTAGTAGAATACAGAACAAGGTAATTAGTATACAGTATCGTCGTAGAGACGTGATAGATTGACTAGTAGAACACTTCCGGTGCAATACCGAAAATACCCGACTGACTCGCTCACTCGACTTCCTTCCTCGAGGTATAATCACTTCTATTTTATATAGTGATTCGAATAGTCCATTTCCGTGGAAAGGTGGAGAGTGCCCCAACATTTTCTCTTCAGGTTACATGTACTGTCTATTTTGGTTGTTGCTGTTGTTGTTACTCCCCAAGTGATGTGGTTTCTGTTAATTGGTACCCTTCTTTGTTTGCCGAAAGAAATCTGATAATGCAAGAAATCTATCAATCTAACTAGAGTCAAAGAGACAATTTGTCTATATGTCTGAGATGAGATAGTATTTACAGTATTGACATTATTCGGACTACTGTTCTCATCTTTGTTGCCATTTGTACGATGTTTCGGCCGTTGTACACTTCGGCCTTCTTCGGGTGCTAGGAATTTCGAACCGAACCCTTTATTATAATCACTGGAGTATATGAACTCCATTCCTTGCGTAAAGCCTCGATTGGAAGTCATTGGAAGTCATCCCTCTAACCCTGCAAGTTACTTGTTCACCACTGCTGTAGCCTTGAACTCACAACTCTAAGAGTCAAGTTAGGAACTAGCCAACGTCTATATCCACTGGGCAATGTGTTCTTGCAGGGTTAGAGGGAGGTGACTTCCAATAGAGGATTTACGCAAAGAATGAGGATGATATGCCCAAGTGATTGTAATAAAGGATTCGGTTCGAAATTCCAAGCACCTGAAGAAGTCCTGGGCGTACAATGGTCGAAACGTCGTACAAATCGCAACATACATGAGGACAAGAGTTCGAAAAATGTAAATAAGTTAAACGAATTATTTGCGAAATTAATCGATTGACTTAAGTACCAAATATTTGACTAATCCGTACTGTACAAAATACATTATACGTTGTTCCATATTCTGATTAATTTTCATTTTAAATATTACAAATGTAAGTTGTATTTATTATTTCAGCATGGGTGTCGATGGGTTTGTTTTTCAACCCATTCTCAGAATACTTTTGTCCGCAAAACATTAAACTGCAATATGCACGACGTATTGAGGGACTTTGCAAGACACAGATTAATTCTCAAGTAAGTTGCACATTCATTTTAACAAAAATTATTATTTCTTTAAAAAAAATTATACTACAATTATTCAGTTATGGAGGTATTTTCACGAGTTTCTCGGATTTATGCGTCGTCCTAACTGGTGGATTTATGGAAAGGTTTTTCAATCATTTCTAGGCGAACCTGTTTATTCCTAGGATTACAATCATCTTATTCAGTTATCAGAACATCTGTGGGTTTGGATAAAAAATTGATGCAAGACACACTTTTGGAACAAATACAAGCTGCTTGGCAGGAGATACTATTAGATACATTGAAGACGCTGTGATCAAACAAAACGCTATTATAGTAAATTTATTTTGTAACAAGCATTTTTTCTTGTTAAAGCATTTGTTGAGTAAATGAAATAAATTCACTCGGATATATACATATATATATATATATATATATATATATATATATACATTGTCATCCGCAGACAGATCTGTTTTGCTGTATCACAGCTCATCTGTACGATTAGACTCCGATTGCTTTTTTACCCAGGAGTGAAACCCGACCGAAATGGCGTCAGTCGGCGACTCTACCCCTGGGCTATGGGCGTTCGGTGGAAGTAGGCAGACATTTTAGCGCATATCATTATACGCGCCCAATATATATATATATATATATATATATATATATATATATATATATACTAGGTGCGATTGGTAAATTTTCGCCATTATTTTATTATTTCAAAGCAAAAGGCTATTATACTAAATATTAAACTTATTTTGTAACAAATCTTTTTCTTTGTTAAAGCATTTGTTGAGTAAATCAAATAAAATTACATTAATTAAATTGTTTATTTTCTGTCAATATGCCTCATAAAAGATAAAATAGTTCTTGTCCTAATACTTTTGCACAGTACTGTATTTCTTTTTAAAATGTCAATAAGGAGTGTTGGTTGTTTTGTTTTTATGGCAAATCAACCTCGATGGGTCATTTATTGCCAACTAAATTTTATTTATTTATTGCTGGTAATACCTTTTTCTTTCAACAATTTATTGTTGTTTTTATATAGGTTTTGTGTCTATTAATACATTTTTCTTTTTCGTATATCAAGATTCATTGGGATTTGTTTTTAAGGGCAGGGTCCCCAAGTCCTACCCTGTTATTTAACCCATAACTAGAGGGAAGGGACGAATTAATACCTTTCCCAAGGGTACCAGTGCTTAAGTGAATGCAGGGTATTCAATTTCAATTCGAACTCGGCTCACCGATTTCTCTTTCCGAACCAATATCCACTGCGCCACAACTCAGGAAGAGATGTTCAAAAAGTAAAAAAGAAACATGATCTGTCTCTTGCTGACAACCATACCATTACAGCACTTAAAGGATGAGACTTGACATTTTCAGGCGGGAAAACATTCGATATTTTATTGACTGAACAATTTTAGTTATACTCGTTTGAAATTTATTAATACCTTGGCAAACATGGACATTTGGGCCAGCAGAAAAAATCAAAACAAACAAAAACAAAGCAACAGAGTATGAAAAGGGCGGTTTTTCCTATAACACCGCTGTTATTTTGATTGCCTTTACTCCCGCGGCAATGTTTATTGTTTTAAAAAGCGATGTCTTAAACATATGGAATTGAATTGGTAGTTTCCTTGTTCTTGAGAATTGACAACAAGAATAATAAAAAATATTTAATAGATTGTTTACTGGAATGGTTAGCAAAACAAAATAATTGCCAATTGATTTATACTTTATAAAATGTTAAATAATAAGGATTTAATTATAGTTAGTTCACATATTTTAATAATTTATCTTATAATTTTAATAATTTAGTTGATAAATCTATGAATATTTTTTAAATATCTATTTAGAAAATGGTAAATGATAAATATTGCATTGCATTAATTTTAATATGATTAAGTAAATACAGGAAGGAGATAAGAGATATATATATAAATATCTTTTTACCAAGACATTTTTAAAAAAGATCAAAAATATAATTTTATTCATTTCTGAATAAGTTCTTAAATTCTCATTAAAATCTGACACTTATTTCATTTTTGTAAGAATTTTCAATTCAATGTGTTTTTTACTACAAAAGAGGTGCTAAAATGTCCAATATTAATCTTTACCACCACTGCCTCATTTTGACGCAAGAAAAACATGTTTAATCTAAATTTTGAATTGGCTTGAAAGGATTAAAAAAACATATTAAAATAATAAAAAATACTTAGGATTTCCTTCTTAATAATAACAAACATTTTGACAATAAAACTTAATTTTTATCAAAATTGAGGCCTTTTTTTTCACTCTTTTTTTCAGTGAATTAGTGCCTGCCTAAATAAAGACCAAACATGAAAGTGAATTTATACATTTTCTTTGTTCTTTAGAATTGACAACAAAAATAATAATATTTCTTGATTAGATGGTTTATTTACACTATTAATTATATCATTTATTTGAATGGTTAGCAAAACAAACTAATTCCCATTTGATTTATACTTTATAAAATGTTAAATAATAAGGATTTAATTATAGTTAGTTCACATATTTTAATAATTTAGTGAATAATTTTAATAATTTAGTTGATAAATTTATGAATATTTTTAACATCTATTTAGAAATTGGTAAAAAATAAATATTGCATTGCATTAATTTTAATAAAATTGTAGTGGTTTTTAAAATATAAAATTATTCTCATCAATAAACACTCTAGTAAATAAATGCATGTAGTGTGTTGTTTTGTAAAAGATTCCTGTTGTGTTCATATAATATTTTATTTAAATTTCTTGGGAGATAGAGTAAATAAAAAATGTTTTTCAAGATTATTATCTTGTTTTTTTTATTGAATCTTTTATTGTTTTCGAAGTAGTTTTTACTAAATTTTTGAATTTAGATAAATTCTTTTAGTTGTATTTGTAAAGGAGTTGGTGAATAGTAAGATATATTTTCATTCATTGGGTTTGTCAGGAAGAACCACTTTTTCTATTTTGAAATGACATATGGGCCTTTTGTTTCGAGTTGAATATAAAAATAATTAGGTTATTGTGTAATATATAAGCTCAAACGACGGTAGTAACTGGCAAGTACATCCGGCCGTAGGTAAGGTTAACAAAATGAGAAACGGCTTGAAAGGCGATTGCCTGGCACGGATGGGGCTAACAGATCTATCTGGCAGTAAGATCAGAGACAACAAAGGACAAGGGTGGTTGACAGATATAGCCTGTCGTAGACGATGTCAACAAATTTCAACGAGCAAAAAACAAAACAAAACAAAAAAAAACAAACAAGTGACATCCGGTCGCAGAGGATGTCAACAAAGCGACAACCCCAAAAAGCAAAACTGCGTGGGAGTTTTAAGACTATATAAAGTCTCGAATATTTGGCTGAAGAAACAGATTCTGGCTAACGACTTCCGACGACTCCTCAGTAGCCTCTTGTGTTTTAGTGGGTTTATCGAATTGCTTATGATGAAATGATAAAAAATGGCATAGAAATATAATTATGTAGATAGTAACAACAGACAACAGAAACTGTGCCACAAATAACCCAATGGTACGCCGGAAAAGAGAAAGATGTCTTCCAGAAATTAAGCAAAATATCAAAAGAAGGTAAAGAATCCTTAGAAGTAAGTAAATGCAACACCGACTCAGAACGAGGAACCAGAGAGCCGAGCTCGAAGTCCATTTAGATTCCTTGTTTTCACTTATGCAAAAATACCCTTGGGAAATGTATTAATCTGTCTCTTCCCTCCAGTTATGGGTTAAATAACAGGAAAGATTGGGTTCTACTGCCAGTTATGGGCTAAATAACAGGAAAGATTGGGTTCTATAGCCTTGGCTGGCAACCAGTCTACCACAGAAAGTCATGGCAACCTACTGCGGGATAATCTTCTGCCCAGTCAGTCATGACTCATTTGATCGCCCAAAGTGTGTATCACGTATGGCACTTAACTGACTGACTGAATATTATAGTTGGAATCATGATTAAGGCTTCTACTGGTCATAAAATGGGGGATCAGTTTTCTATTGTTTTGAAGTAATAAACTGATCCCCCATTAATTACTACGTAATAATATAATACATGTCTTCTCCATCTAGCTATGAGTCAAATAACAGGAGAGATTGGGTTTTATAACCATGGCTGGCAACCAGTCTACCGTAGAAAGTCATGGCAACTTACTGTGGTCAAATATTCTGCCCAGTCAGTCATGTCTCTTTCAAGACATGATCGACTAAGCGTGTATTACGTATGGCACTTAACTGACTGAGTGAATGCATCGGGAGAATTTAATAAAAATATGGTGTCGCCGGATGAATTATTGCTCGGATTCAGCCTTTATCAAATTGTGAAATAAAAATTATCCTGAACGGTCACTCCTCTAGATCATTTTGCACTAATGTAGGTGCCCCTTACTTTGTTCTTAATTTTCATCAACGACCTTCCTGATGGTATCAGCTCTCAACTTAGAATCTATAATGCTGAAACAAACACGTACTCCTGTTTTGGTACTGAGTCTGATCAGTTCTAACCATTGATCTCACAAACGGCCTACAGTTTGTTGTTAACTGAGATAAGGAATAACTTGTTTATTTAATCACTTCCAAAACAAAACTGTTCTCTATTAGTCATTTGAGAGTCCTCTTTCTGTTTTCTATCATTATGTTCATGGATGATACTCAGTCAATTAAGTGTCATACGTGAACCACGCTTGGGCGATCATGTCTCGAAAGAGACATGACTGACTTGGCATAAGATTATCCCGCAGTAGGTTGCCATTGCTTTCTGAAGTAGATTAGTTGCCAGCCAAAGCTATATAACCCAATCTGTCCTGTTATTTAACTCATAACTGGAAGGAAGAGACGGATTAATACCTTTCCCAAGGGTATTTGCGCGTAAGTGAATGCAATGAATCCAACTGGAATTTGAACTCGGCTCCCTCGATTTCTCGTTCTGTTATCCACTGCACCACAAACGCACGCACTAGCTTTTTGAAAAGTAAGTCGTTGCGCCTTCTCGGGCTAACGTTCTCAGCTGACGTGAAGTGGAAAAAACTCTATTGAAACCTTTGCTAGGCCATCTGCTAACACACTTAGTTCCCTCTGTTGTAATAGACAATTTTATCACCAGAATCTATCTTACACATTTATAAACCTACCGTTCATCCATGCTTCGACTATTACTGCCACATATGGCCCGGTGTTTCTGCTATATATTTGGAGGTTCTTGATAAAATCCAAAGCAGAATCAACAATATTTACATTGCTCGGACTATTGTCCTGATCTTTGTTGCGAATTTTTACGACGTTCCGGGCGTTGTACAGACAGATAAAAAATCAGCAATATTTTTGGCTCTGTCCTGGCATCTCGCCTTCAGTTACTTTCCTACCGCTGTAAAGTGGCCTGTGCTTTTACAATAAATAATTCCATGGTAATTGTTCGCATGTGCTATTTGCTATGGTACCTAGACTATGTTACCTAGACTATGGATGTGCTTTGTGGTGCAGTGGATATTGACTCGGAATGACAAATCGGGTGCCGAGTTCGAATTCCAGTTGAATTCATTGCATTCACTTACGCACAAATACCCTTAGGAAAGGTATTAATCCATCTTTTCCCTCCAGTTATGGGTTAAATAATAGGACAGATAGGATTCTATAGTCTTGGTCAGCAACTAGTACAGTGTAACCCTGATATAAGAGAGTTATCGGGATCGGATGAAGTTATCTTATATCCGGGTTTCTCTTATATCAGGGTTTGTTCTATTTTATATACATTACCACAGGCTCTAATTTGAGACCATGGAAATATCTCTTATATCCGAGTTTTTCTTATATCCGGGTTATACTGTATACCACATAAAGTAATGGCAACCTACTGTGGAAAAATCTTCTGCTCAGTCAGTCATGTCTTTGGATGTACCTTGTGGGGCAGTAGATATCGACTGGGAACGGCAAATCGGGATGCCGTGTTCGAATTCCAGCTAAATTTCTTGCATTCACTTGCTCTCAAATACGCTTGGGATAGGTATTAATCCGTTTCTTCCCTCCAGTCATGGGTTAAATAATAGGACAGATTGGGTTCTATAGCTTTAGCTGTTAACCAATCTACCGCAGAAAGCAATGAAAACCTACTGCGGGATAATCTTTCAGTCATGTCTCTTTCGAGGCATGATCGCCTGATCACGTATGGCAATTAACTGACTGACCAAGATTATGGATTTAAGCGCAAAACTAGATTGGAAATAAGGTCTCATCAGTTTATAGTTGATGTACACTAGCGGCTATAATTATTAGGCTCCTCTACTTTTTTAAAAGAAATTATGTATTTCATACTATTTTAAGTAGATAATTCTAAATGAAAATAGAATGGTTCGTTTGTTATTTTTTATTAATCATATCACCCCGAGAAAGGCGGTAACGCCACTGACGTGCAGGGGGCTACGTAAGAGTGAAGAGATTGGAAAAAAGAAAACCGGAAACCGCATCCTAAACAGGGAACAAGGAATGAGCCTCTTCACCAGTTCAATAGACGTGGGTGGAGTGTGAAACGGGCGATAGTTTATTCTATCTACTCCAATTGAAAAAAAAAAAAGAAAAGAAAAAGGAGTGAAAAGATTGGAAAAGAGAAAATCGGAAACCACATCCTAAACAGGGATAAAGAGATGAGCCTCTACACCTGTTCAAAAGACGTGGGTGGAGTGTGAAACGGGCGATAGTTTATTCTATCTACTCCAATTGAAAAAAAAAAAGAAAAGAAAAAGGAGTGAAAAGATTGGAAAAGAGAAAATCGGAAACCACATCCTAAACAGGGATAAAGAGATGAGCCTCTACACCTGTTCAAAAGACGTGGGTGGAGTGTGAAACGGGCGATAGTTTATTCTATCTACTCCAATTGAAAAAAAAAAGAAAAGAAAAAGGAATGAAAAGATTGGGAAAGAGAAAATCGGAAACCACATCCTAAACAGGGAAAAAGGGATGAGCTTCTACACCTGTTCAATAGACGTGGGTGGAGTGTGAACCGGGCGATAGTTTAGTCTATTATTTGAAAAATTTTACAAGGTAAGGAAACAAAGATGAACTCGCCCAAATCACGCGAAATTTTCTTCATTCTTTCATTGATGAAACTGTAATATAGGCAATTATTAAATATTTATAAATTCATTTGATACGCATGTTCTTGTGAAGTATTAATAAAAGAACCATTCTGTTTTCATTTATAATTATTAACTTGGCAATAAATACTAAAAGATAGAATGAAATATATAATTTTTAAAACACTGGGGTAACCTAATAATTATGGCCGGTAGTGTAACCTAATTTCTATGCAATTTTTTGCACTTCTTCCTTTTTGGAACTCTCTTCCAGTTCTATGATTTCCAACCAACTTTGATTTCCGAAAATTTAAATGCAATATCGATGGTTATCTTCTGTTTTCCTGATTATTCTTCTATTGTTCCCATTTTCTAATGCCGTTTCTGTTTTCTGATTCTTTAACACCCAGTAATCCCTTGTTTCTTGGTGGCTTTCTTGCTTAGATTGAAAAAAAATGTCACAATTTTCTGGAAGTTTAATTGATTTTTTTTCTCCTTTTTCATTTACAGAGAGACAGTGGGTTTTCAGCGACTGACGAGAACGAATATGAAGTAATTAACTGTGAGTTACTCTCCCATTTTCGTTTCCATTTTTTATTTAAAATCAAGGTGAGACCACCACTTATGCTCAGGATGTTATATATATATATATATATAGAGAGAGAGAGAGAGAGTGAAAGAAAGAAAAAGAAAAATGCAGATAGAGAGGGGATAGAAAAGGAGAGAGAGAGAGAGAGTGAAAGAGAGAAAGATGCAGATAGAGAGGGGATAGAAAAGGAGAGAGAGAGAGAGTGAAAGAGAGAAAGATGCAGATAGAGAGGGGATAGAAAAGGAGAGAGAGGGAGAGAGAGAGTGAAAGAGAGAAAGATGCAGATAGAGAGGGGATAGAAAAGGAGAGAGAGAGTGAAAGAGAGAAAGATGCAGATAGAGAGGGGATAGAAAAGGAGAGAGAGAGAGAGTGAAAGAGAGAAAGATGCAGATAGAGAGGGGATAGAAAAGGAGAGAGAGAGTGAAAGAGAGAAAGATGCAGATAGAGAGGGGATAGAACAGGAGAGAGAGAGAGTGAAAGAGAGAAAGATGCAGATAGAGAGGGGATAGAAAAGGAGAGAGAGAGTGAAAGAGAGAAAGATGCAGATAGAGAGGGGATAGAAAAGGAGAGAGAGAGAGAGAGTGAAAGAGAGAAAGATGCAGATAGAGAGGGGATAGAAAAGGAGAGAGAGAGAGTGTGAAAGAGAGAAAGATGCAGATAGAGAGGGGATAGAAAAGGAGAGAGAGAGAGTGAAAGAGAGAAAGATGCAGATAGAGAGGGGATAGAAAAGGAGAGAGAGAGAGGGAGGGAGAGAGAGAGAGAAAAGGAGAAGAAGGGATAAAAGATGAATGGAATTAAGGGATATAGTATTCAATTGACATAGAATTGAAACTTTTGGTGGTTGTAGGTATCAAGAAAGAAACTAAAGGGTATGGGCGTGAAACGCAAGGAAAGAATCTGTTAGAGTAAAAACGGCGACTAAATTTATTCATTTCAACGGTAGGAGTATGGTAGCTTGACGTGTAAATTCATGTGGTCGGGGTACCAGAAAAAAAAAACCGTCAGCACAGTTGCCATGAGAAGCAGAGGCAAGCCACATCACGTTCGTGAGAAAGTGTGAGAAGTCGAAATACCAAGTCAGGATCGATTACATTCCAGATCCTCCTTTGGATTTTGGAGAGAACATGGAGACGTATAGTAGATTTTTTTAAGCGTGCAAGATGGATTCTGAAACGAAAAAAAGTTATGTCTCAACAAAGTAACCCCACTTTCCTAGCAGTAGATACAGCTATCGATATCTTCTTTTCCAGTTCTGGTTATTTGAGACAGTAACAGTATCAGTTTTGACGATATCAATTCTTCTTCTACTAAAGCTCATATTGCTACCGCTACTACTACTATTATTGATAATAATAACATCAATAAATGTTGACTGTCATCATATTATATTGTAAGAGAATATATAAAGTCACTTCGTCAGTTAAGTGCCATACGTGATAAACTCTTTGGGCGATCATGTCTCTTTCGGGACTGACAGGGCAGAAGATTATCCCGCAGTAGCTTGCCATTGATTTCTGTGGTAGACTGGTTGCCTGCCAAGGCTACAGAACCCAATCTGTCCTATTATTTGATTTATAGCAAGAGGGAGATGAGATGTATTATATTATTACGTAGTAATGAGTGGGGGATCGGTTTATTACTTCATAAGAATAGAAAATCGATCTCCCACTTTATGACCAGTAGACGCCTTAATCATAATTCCAACTATTATATTCAGTCAGTCAGTTAAGCGTCATACGTGATACACGCTTGGCCATCATATCTCTCGAGAGACATGACTGACTGGGCAGAAGATTATCCCGCAGTAGGTTGACATTGCTTTCTGCGATAGACTGGTTGCCAGCCAAGGCTATAGGACCCGATCTGTCCTGTTATTTATCCCATTACTGGAGGGAAGAGACGGATTAATACATTTTCTAAGGGTATTTGCGCGTAACTGAATGCAAGAAATTCAACTGGAATTCGAACTCGGCATGCCGATTTGTCGTTATGAGTCGATATCTATTGCACCACAACGCACACCCGAATATTTTTTTTTAATCATTTCACCCCAAGCAAGGCGGAAACGCCACTGATGTGCAGGGGGTTACATAAATGTAAATAGATTAATTAGAAAAGAGTGAGGGGTACAAACTTGTTAGAAAGGAACAACAGAAAGCTGAGAAAGCAGGTGCGATGACAGATACTTAGGTGGAGAGAAAGGGAAGGTTATACAGGGGAGGGGAGAGAGCTAGAGGCCAGTGGTTTGTAGATGAGTATTGACTTTGCATTTAAATTTCTGGAGGTTGTAGCCGTCAGGAAAGCAAGAATACGGGAGCGAGTTCCACAGGCGGGAAGTGCGAGAGAAGAAGCTGCAGGAGTAGAATTGTCGTCTGCATTTGGCTAACCTGACTGTGAATATATAAAGGCTCAGATATAAAAACGTAGGGCCACAATACAAGTACTCAGTGAAGTGGGTTGCTGAATAGGGCTGTTTATAGACTTAATTATTTTTCTAATAATCATTTCACCCCAAGCAAGGTAGGTTCGCAAGAAATTACAGGGATATTAAAAAACAAGGTACATGGGATATCGATGAAAGAATAAGAGAAGTATGGGCACCAAGGAGATAGAAAATGGTAACTGGCGTTGTATTTATATTTTTGGAGATTTTAGCTATCAGGAAAGCAAGCAAACTGAAGGTAGTCCACAAAAGAGAAGTGAGAGAAAAGAAACTATTAGAGTAGAAGAGTTTACATTTAACTATTTTGATGTTAAAAGCGTCGGACCTTGATGTCAATCTAGTCAGCCAGTCAGTTAAGTGCCATACGTGAAAATACGATCATGTGCCATACGTGAAATACGATCATGTGCCATACGTGAAATACGATCATGTCTCAAAAGAGACATGACTGACTGGACAGAAGATTATCCTGCAGTAGGTTGCCATTGCTTTCTGTGGTAGACTGGTTGCCAGCCAAGGCTATAGAACCCAATCTGTTCTGTTATTTAACGCACAACTTTTTTTTTTTTTTTTTTAATCATTTCACCCCGAGCAAGGCAGAAACGCCACTGATGTGCAGGGGGTTACATAGATGTAGAAAGATTAATTAGAAAAGAGTGAGGAGTACAAGCTAGTTAGAAAGGAACAATAGAAAACTGAGAAAGCAGGTGCAATGACAGGTACATGGGCGGAGAGAAAGGGAAGGTTATACAGGGGAGGGGAGAGAGAGCTAGAGGCCAGTGGTTAGTAGGTGAGTATTAACTTTGCTTTTAAATTTCTGGAGGTCGTAGCCGTCAGGAAAGCAAGAATACGGGAGTGAGTTCCACAGGCGGGAAGTGCGAGAGAGGAAGCTGCAGGAGTAAAATTGTCGTCTGCGTTTGCCTAACCTGACTGTGAATGGGTGGGACCCAGTTGCCAGTCTGGTTGAACGGGTAAACACCTGTTGAGGAGGCATCAGTGACTTAAGCTCATCCGAGCAGAAGCCATGAAAGTATTTATAGAAGAGACAGAGGGAGGCCACATTTCGACGATGGGAAAGTGGCTGCAGACGAGTCGCCAGATCAGTACCTATCACATTACAGACTCTCCTTTGGAGCTTGTCAAGAACACTGAGGAGAACGGCAGGGGCACCTGACCATAAATGGCAGCAGTACTCCATGCACGGACGGATGGTTGACTTGTATATATGCAGGATGGATTCAGGTGGAAAAAACATCCTGGATCGACATAGTGACCCAATCTTCTTAGCAGTAGATTTTGCTATGGATTCAATATAGTGCTTCCATTTGAGGTCTGAGGACAGGGTAAGTCCGAGGAGGCGTAGTGTATTACTCTCCGGGAGAATCATCTGGTCCATGCTTATGGGAGGCAGAAGAGGTTGCCTGTAATGGTTGACAGACAACAGCTTGGTCTTAGAGGAATTAAAGTTGACAAGCCACTTCTTGCCCCAGTTCACCACAGAGTGTAGATCCCGCTCAAGGTCAGCAGCGAGATTATGTCTGTCCGCCACGACAGGTTTCTTACTGGTGCGGGAGTATATTGTAGTGTCATCTGCGTAGATGCCTACTTGGGACCTGATCTCATCTGGGAGGTCGTTGATGAAAATAAGGAAGAGCGTTGGGCCCAGGATAGAGCCTTGTGGGACACCAGCATTCGTGCTGTAGGACGAAGAGGCACGCCCATTCAGAACGACCTTCATTTTGCGGTTATTTAAGAAAGATTGGATTAGGTCAAGCAGGCGACCGGTAATACCATAACCGCGTAGTTTGCATAGGAGGCCAGGGTGCCAAACCCTGTCGAAAGCCTTGGAGATATCCAGAGCAACCGCGCGAGCCTCGTCAGACTCATCAAGGGCCTGTAGCATGTACTCCGTTACAGTAGTTAGCAGGTCGGCTGTGGACCTGTCAAATCGGAATCCATATTGCCTGTCGGAGAACAGTTTGTGGGCGGTGAGATGATGAACTATTTCAGCATTTATTATAGCCTCGAACACTTTCCCGAATATTGGTAGAAGACTGATAGGGCGATAGTTGGATAGGTCCGAGGGTTCACCACAGTTCTTAAAGACAGGAACGACTGAGGAGAATTTCCAGCATGCAGGAAAGCAGGAAGCAGAAAGGCAGTAGTTAAACAGTTTAGAGAGGACAGGGGAGAGTTCAGGGGCACACCTCTTAAGGACTATCACCGGGATTCCATCGTCTCCACACGCCTTATGGGGGTCGAGTTTTGAAATTACTCTGGATACTATTGTCGGGGTAATATACACGTCATGCAGTTTGGCCTCAGTTCTAATAGGGAAGTCGGGTGGGTGCACTCCGGACGAGTCGAGTGTGGAGTTGGATGAGAATCTGCGGGCAAAGCACTCAGCTTTCTCAGCAGATGACGTGAGAACGTCAAATCCATGGATTAAAGGAGGTATTGAGGATTTCCTATTGTTGAGCACTCGTTTACAAATCCTCCAATAGTCCTTGGAGCCGAACTTGCGGTCAGCTATGTGCTGTCGCATTCTCTCCGCAAACAACTGTTTGGCGTCATTTAGGGTTCTCTTGCACTCACTGCGAGCGGATGTGAACAGGCGCCTATTGTGATCAGTTGGCTGTCTCTGGAATAGATGGAAGTAATGGTTCCTGTGGGCAATGGCGGCTGAGCAGGCCGGAGAGAACCACGGAGAGGAATGAGGTTTTAAGCAATACTTCCTGGTGGGTATGAAGGCATCAATGCCAGCTTTCACCCATGACGAGACCTCAGAGGCACAGTCATCAACTGATAGGTCAAACACTTTTCCCCAAGGGACGTCGCAGAGGAAATCGCGAAAGGCATCCCAGTCAGCTTTTTGGTAGAGGTAGGAGGTTCTATGAGTAGGGGGATCCTGGGGGGAGTGAGATTGGAAAGAAATACTGAGGGAGACTACAGCGTGGTCGGAGTTGCCGAGAGGGCAAAGCTGCGAGACTTGACAGGCGTCGGGCGCAGAGGTGAAACATATATCTAGCAGTGAGGAATGACCCGAGGGTGTGCTTGGGAAGCGAGTGGGGAAGTCCACCACTTGCGTAAGGGATTGGGAAATAGCAAAGTTCATGGCGTGAATGCCCGCCGAATAACAGCGTTTTCAAGCCACTCAGAGTGATGGGCATTGAGGTCTCCAAATACAAATATGTGGGCAAATGGGTGATAGGTAATAGCCTTATCTATGTCGTCGGCAATGCTATCTAGTAGGGAGCAGTCAGGAGAGGAGGGAGAACGGTAAAGGAAGAATAGGTAGCTAACCGAACTGAGGAGAGACAAGCGGAGACATATGTATTGGTGGTCAGTAGATTCGAGTGAAGTCACCCTAGTTATGGGGAGGTGCTCGCTGACATAAACACCCAGCCCATGCATGTGGACAGTAGAATCCTTCCTTAAAAGGGGAAGATAACCAGGGATGAAGAGGTCAGAGGAGGGAATAGTTGAGTTGAGGTTAGTTTCGCAGAGCGCGAGGATGTCAGGGGACTTTTCATGCAGGAACGCTTCTACACTAGCAAAGTTAGTACGAATGCCTCGGATATTAGTGAAGGAGAGGTTAATGGGCTTAGGTGGTTTGGATTTAGCTGGTTTAGGGTCATTTCTGTTTTGTCTTGTCATGTTTTTTGTTTATAGAAAGGGACCTAGGGTAGAGGATACAGGCGGTCATTACCCACGATCTGAGCTGGGAGGGAGACTGGCTAGGGCTGCAACAAGGTGTGGCCTCGGGGTTGCCCACCGAAAGCGCTTGCAGGGACACCTATCCATGCGCGACATGGCACTACAAGAACCCCGATATTATACAACTGTTGATCAGAGCAGCCGCTCTTGACGCTACGCAAGAGTTAGGGCTCCTAACTACCAGTCGGAAGCAGCAACCAGGAAACTGCCAACCCGGTACCCTCACAGTGATGAGCCATTGCCACCAACCGGCCAGATCGCAGGAAACTCACGGAAGCACCAGTACCAAGGTCTGAAGAGAGAGAAGTGAAAACCGGAAACCACATCCTAAACAGGAAACAAGGAACGAGCCTCTACTCCAGTTCAATAGACGTGGGAGGAGTATAGACCGGGCGATAGTGTGACCTATCTACTCCTATTAAAAAAAAAAAAACAAAGAAAAAAAACAAACGAACACGAACAATCCTTTGAAAAAAAACAAAACAAAAAAAACACAAACTTACAAAAGTGGAGTTTAACTAAGTTTTAACTTAGTTAAAGTCCAAACGGATTAATACCTTTCCCAAGGGTATTTGTGCGTAAGTGAATGCAATGAATTCAACTGGAATTCGAACTCGGCTCCCCGATTTCTCGTTCCGAGCCGATATCCACTGCACCACAACGCACATACGCATGAATCTAGTAGCACGCGTAAATACATGTGGTTGGGGAACCAGGGAAAAAGGTCATCAGAGCAGTTGCTATGAAAATTCTTGTAAAAAAGACAGAGGGAAGCCACATCACGTCGACGAATAAGCGATTGAAAGCAGGCTGCCAAGTCAGAATGGATTATATTGCAGATCCTCCTTTTGATTTCGTCGAGAATTTTAAGATGAATAGCAGGAGCACCCGACTAGCTGTGACAACAGTATTCAATGCACGGACGAATGGTAGATTTATAAATGTGCAAAATGAATTTTGACGAGATTGTATATTATGGGGATTTACATGATAGATAACTGTTGACTCCTGATCTTGAAAAACTAATGGTTATACTAATTTTAATCCCTTCTGATCTCAGATCAACCACTCCCTTACTTCGTCCTATGTTTTCCTACGTTCATACAACAACCTTATTCATTAACATCTAAATTTTTAACAAGAATATGAGGAGTTGATAGCTCTAGTACAAGGAACCGACCATTTTTCCATCATCTTCCACAATGGATTTTATGTATGTGCATTCTCCTATGGAGCTACTGGAGCTAAACCAAAATAATAATAAAAAAAAAAACTGTTGTAGAGCAGCTAACACTCTTCTAGCGCTCCCAAGAATGAAATGGTCTCCACAGATAGCTATAAAAGATTTTCACGATATTAAGTAATAGAGATTCACCAGATGTTTTGCCATGCGTGTTTCTACTTATTTCCTTTTGGAATCTTATTTTCTAATTTTCGGGAAAAAGGGTTAACTAGACATAACCGGTAATATATTTCAAGGTGTTAATTAATCTATCATACTTTACAGTTTAATATGATGCTAGAATATTTCTATATATTAATAAACTACGAAAATAAAAATACATTGTCTTGCATTTAGAAGAAAGAGAGAAACCTTTATAAAACTACAAGAAAATCAAAATATTGTTGTAATTTTAATGTTATGATGATTCCCAAAGAACAAATATGGCCGACTTATCAATTAACTTTTGTAAACAGCTGTCATCAGCACCTGTCAGCTTTTAATGATGCATGTCCAGTAACAACAGACAAGAAATTGTAATGGGTATATAAAGTGGGGGATCAGTTCTATATTACAATCGATATATACACTGATCACTCACTTTGTGGCTATAGTTTATTCTTATACAGTTATATTCCAGATAATGTAAATAACCCTAGAAGTCGTACCTGTGTAGCTAATCAGTATTTCTTTGATGGACTGATTTTAACAAGAAATTATAATGTGTTTATAATGTGGGTGATCAATTCTATATTACAATCAATATCTAAACTGATCCCTCATTTTGTAGATATGGTAGTTTCTATACATTTATATTCCAGTGAATGTGTATAACCCTAAAAGTCATGTCTGCGTAGCTAATCAGTATTTCTTTGATGTGCTGATTTGAACAAAAAAAATTACAATGTGTATACAAAGTGGGGGATCAATTCTATATTACAACCAATATCTGAACTGATCCCTCATTTTGTGGCTATGGTAGTCCCAAATACATTTATATTCCAGCGAATGTAAATAAACCTAAAAGATATGCCTGCGTAGCTAATAAGTATTTCTCTGATGGACCGATTTTCAACAAGAAATTATAATGTGTATATAAAGTGGGGGATCAACCCATAACTGGGATAGAAAAGCTGGGTTCATACCTAATCAGAGTTTGATAAACAAACAAGAAATTATAATGTGGATATAAAGTGGGAGATCAGTTTTATATTATGATCACTATATATGGTGAGCCTCTGCGTAGTGGTCATGGTAGTTTGTGTACATTTCTATTCCAGAGAATGTAACTAAACCTAAAAAACATGTTTTTGTAGCGAATCAGTATTTCATTTATTGGTCGATAAACCAGTATTTCATTGATGGACTGATTTGAACAAGAAATTAAAATGTGTATATAAATTAGGGGATCAATTCTATATTACAATCAATATATAAACTGATCCCTCATTTTGTGACCAAGATAGTTTCTAGCCATTTATATTCCAAAGAATGTAAATAAGCCCCAAAACCATGTTTTCGTAGCTAATTAGTATTTAATTTATTGGTTGATTCCTTTTCTACGGCTTATCATCTTATTGTAAATTATTTAAAGCCAGAAAATATTTTTAAATTGTAAGAATTTGGAGGAATATACTAATGATTTAGTGATATAAGACTTACTAATTAACCCATAGTTGGGGAAAAGAAGTGCATTCATACCTAATTAGAATTTGATAAACAAGAAATTATAATGTGGATATAAAGTGAGAGATCGATTTTATATTATGATCACTATATATGGTGAACCTCTGCATAGTTGTGGTGTCACGCAGTGAAAATTGAAATAAAAGAAATATTAGTTAAAGACAAATAATGGCTGAATTTCTTGATGTAATGAATTAAAAGCTCGCCCTTCTTTTTCAGGCTTCGATGAAGAATGTTCAAGCACCGATTCGTCACATAGCAAACAAGGTAAGCAATTTTATTTCATTTATTTAATTTTTTAATTTCGCAAACTATTTTTGAAGAAATCCTTTTAGAAATTAGCGTTAAATTAAAAACCTGGAATCGGTTAATTATGCTGTAGGGATATAGAAATTGGTTGGTTCCAGTGACTTAACCCAAAGAGTTGGGCGTTCAATACCTGGCTACAGCAGTGGTGAAAAAATAACTTAGAAAGTTGAGTTGAAGGGAGATAACTCATCGGAAGTGGCATCGCACTTGGAATGAGAATTATATACCCCAGTGATCGAGATAAAAGCTTCGGTTCAAAATTTCTAGCACCCGAAGAAGGCCGAAGAGTACAGCGGTCGAAACATCATGATATGGTAATAAAGATATGGCCAGCAGTTCAAAGAGTGTAAATATTGTACATGCAAATATACTATATTTTAATGTTTCTACTCAACTATATATATATATAGAAATATGTTCCTGGTATAATATATAAATAAAAATTTAGAAAATTATTTAATCAAATACTCAATGTGACATTTCCGACGCATCGACAATATTAAATCACAATTCAATATAACTTTGTTCTTAGTTTGAACTAAACAAAGGAAATTGAATATATTTTTATGAAAAAATATTATTAATTTATTCAAATAAAGCAACATTTTAAAAAATTAAATATAAAATGAATATTAAAACTACATTTTGTTACTGTAACAAACTGTTTTTTACGGGACAGGGTAGTTAGTCCTGCACGCAACCCTCATCCTCAAACCTGGAGGACAGGTGGACCATTCTTGATCCTTACGTTTACAGCACATAGTATTCCCAAATGGTCACCCATTGTAAGTACTGACCAGGCTCGATGTTGCTTAACTTCGGTGATCGGATGGGAATCGGTGTATTCAACACGATATAGCCGTAGACTGTATAGGATTTACTTCTGAATTATGTTCACATTCTATCCAGAAACGAAAACATTTGTCAAAAAAAGAGATGTGGTAGGCCATGATCGCCTACGTCTTGAAGGGACACGGCACATAGAAGAAGAAGAAGAAGAAGAAGAAGAAGAAGAAGGTTGCCATTGCTTTCTGCGGTAGACTAGTTGTCAGCCAAAGCTATAGAACTCAGGCTGTCTTATTATTTTACCCATAAGTGGAGGGAAGAGACGGATTAATATCTTTTCCAAGGGTATTTGTGCGTAAGTGAATGCAAGGAATTCAACTGGAATTCGAACTCGGTATTCCGATTTGTGTCCCAAAAGTCTTAACTGTCTCTTTCTGAGGCCAAGTATTAGTTTTTTTTCGTTTGCATTCTCTCCAACACCTCAACACAAAATGCATAAATCTGATAATTTCATTTCTTTATTCCAGGAAACAGAAAATCATCTTTTGTAAGTATGAAAATCCTTTTCTGGTTGATTAGCCAACTGTCATCAGCGGCTCGTAGCAGTGTAAACGCTTAATGCTCGTATAGCTACCACTACTTCCGTTGTATAATGTCATACAGTCAACTAAAACCAGACAGAGAGAGAGAGAGAGAGAGAGAGAGAGAGAGAGAGAGAGAGAGAGAGACATACATACATACATACATACATATTAATAAAAGTGTTAATCGACAAAACTATAACTAATACTTTCTTATCAAATTATTATTATTTTTTTTTTTTTATAAGCGTTTCACCCCGAGCAAGGCATGTCACTGCCACTACTGTGCAGGGGGCTACGTAGAGTGGAGAAAGGCTGATTAAATATAGGAAATAACAGAGGGTGGGTGATAGGCGAGTGTGGATACCGAGAATGAGGGTTGGGTAGATGAGAGTGTTGTGAGAATAGTTGGGAGTTAGTGTGATAGGAGGTGTCTATTGACCCTACATTTAAACACCTGGAGATTGTAACTGTCGGGAAAGCAGACTTGTGGAAGGGAGTTCCACAGGCGGGAAGCGCGAGAAAAGAAGCTGTTGGAGTAGAATTTACGGTTACCTCTTATTTGTTTAACTGTAAAAGGGTGGGACCTAGTTGATTTCTTTTGGATATGCGTTGTGGTGCATTGGGTATCGGCTCGGAACGAGAAATCGAGCAACTAAATTTATTGCATTCACTTACGCGCAAATATTATCTAATTGCCAATAATAAGTAGAAAGTGATGTGCTATTGCGGTAAGTTTTATTATTAAAAGATAAGCTGTGAAAATAATTGCTGGTTTTAAAAGTATTCTTAGTACAACCAACATCGTATTTTCTTACTGTTGGATTTTCTATAAACTTAAATGTTCAATTATTTAATGACTACGCATTCAAATTTATTTAATACTCTATATAGATAAGTCAGTCAGTCAGTTAAGTGCCATACGTGAAACACGCTTGGTCGATCATGTCTCTAAAGAGACATGATTGACTGGGCACAAGATTATCACGCAGTAGGTTGCCATTGCTTTCTGCGGTAGACTGGTTGCCAGCCAAGGCTATAGAACCCAATCTGTCCTGTTATTTAACCCATAACTGGAAGGAAGAGCCGGATTAATACCTTATCCAAGGGTATTTGCGCGGAAGTGAATGCAATGAATTCAACTGGAATTCGAACTCGGCTCCCCGATTTCTCGTTCCGAGCCGATACCCACTGCACCACAACGAACATCACTCCATCATTTTTTCTGAATATGGTAGCATTCATATTTTTTATTTTAAATTTTCATAATATTATATACATGACCCGTATTTGAACAATATTTGCCAGCCTGATGATGGTGCTCTTGGCAGCGAAACCTGAATGATTTTAAGTTGCAGTCATATTTGTTATTATTATTGTTATGATGCCTTATTTACAGTGAATGGACTCTTCCCCCTTCAATATAATACTAACCTGTGTGACTTCCGGGGAGACAGTCATGAGGCAGTCTAGAGACAGTCGAGACGTAGAGTAACTATACAGTTAGGACTTCTATGTGCTGACCACTAACACTCGTATTTGTCGCTGTATGGGAAGCAAGTAAACGGCAGGGAATTTCACAGGCGGGAAGTGCGTGAAAAGAAGATGGTGGTGTAGAATTTGCGTTTACAATTTATTGGTTTCACAGTAAAAGAATGGGACTTAGTTGCTAATCTTGTGGCTTGAGTAAATTCATATAAAGGGGGCTCCAATAAGCGAAGTTCATCGGAACATAATCCGTGGAAGTATTTGTAGAAGAGACACAGGAAAGCCATATTGCGCCGGTGATATTTTTAGTGTGACAAACAATTTGTCACTTTAACTGAGCAGGATCATGTCAACAGCAAAGTTTCGTGGGGACACCGTTATGATGTCTTCAATAAACCGGGGTGGTTTTGCTCAGACTGTCCTCCTATAGGCAAATGGTCCAAGTCAGTTAACTGTCATATATGTTACATTCTTAAGTGATTCTCCTTTGATTCATGACTAAAGAGACAGATTACATTCCCGCTGTAGGTTACTGTTTCTTTGCGAGTTAGACTGACTGTTATCCAATGATCAGGTCTTTCCTGATATCTAACCTATAGCTGGAGGCAGAGGAGATGGCTACGAAGGACAAATGATAGATGTCGGCCGGCTGCTACAAAACTGCAGGCAGTCTGTTGCCGTTACCCACTATGTTCTATGCCAGGGAACCCAACTTAGTACACGGGTGTTGTGGTGTTGTTGTGGCGAAATCCTCGTCACCAAGTTGTTATTGTTGTTGTTGTGGGCTGTTTGAGCCCGGAAGTAAGACATGGAAACAAGAAGTTCAAACAGTGTAAATAACAGAATAATATATGCAATAATAAGTGTTCGTAATGAGCAAATAGAAGTTTAAGACCGAACGGTATAGTTACACTGCGTCTTGACTGTCTCACAGCTGCATCTTGACTGCGTCCCAGGGATTCACTCAGGTTATTCATTGACGGAGGAAGAGTTCATTCCTATAGATCGAGAACCATAACAACTAGTAAAAAAGATTACTCGTATATGTATATAAAAAGTTTGAATAAAAATTGGAATATTTTTTGTTTGAAATTCATTTTAAAATTTCAACAAGGTTTTTTTTCATTTTCTCGTTTTTTTTTTCATTCCAGACGAGTTTCTTCAAGAAAGTGCTTGGCAGTGGTAATAAAAAATTTGTAAAAAAAACCGCCAAGAGCGAAGGTATGTAATCATTCTCAGGGTTGGAATTAAAGTCCATAGACGCATCAATTAGAATGCCATTGAACACTTTTTTTTCTATGTGCTACTGTACTCTTTGGAGAACATTTGTTATTTTATTTTAGAGCAATATTTAAAAAGACAAAGGAAAGGTTATAAAGCTTATGAATAACAAACATTAAGATAACAGACAAATCCTCATTTAAAGGGTGGAGAGGCACTATGTGGACTGTGAAGTCAAACGACACATTTTCTTTCACAGGAAATTCTCTTGAGAATATTTCGACTAGTTGATTAAATTATTGCTATTATTATCAATATTATTAGTCCGATTTTTCTATAAACTGTTATTCAGATAAAAACAAAGATTACGCGGGAAAGATAGAAGAAAAGGAAGATATTGTGTCGCCGAAGACGAGAGTATTCAGCAACAAGTTTCGGAAACACTTATTATTTACGGTACGGGCAATTCGTTCCAACAGCCAAAACGTAGGCAGTCAAAGAGATAGGAAAAGGTAAGTTAAGAAAATAGGGAAACGGAAAATAACACACACACAGACACACAACAAATATATATATATATATATATATATATATATATATATATATATATATATGCTACTTTGGTATGTACGTATCGCTCATCCAGTAATGGATTAGAGCACTCTGGCTACTGGGCAGGTATAATGACAATATACACGCTAAAATGTCTGCCTTCTTCTACCGAACGCCCATAGCCCAGAGGTAGAATCGCCGACTGACGCCAATTCGGTCGGGTTTCAATCCTGGGTTAAAAGCAATCCGAGTCTAACCGCACTGATGAGCTGTGATACAGCGAAACAGATCTGTTGTGCGGATGACTATATATATATATATATATATATATGTGTGTGTGTGTGTGTATGTGTGTGTATGTGTGCGTGTAGATGCCGGTATGGATGGACAGATATATGGGTGGATGGATGAATGGATGGATGGATAAAAGTACAATTATGTGAGAAAGAAACAGATTAAAGGTAATATGCATGTATATATATATGCGTGTGTGTGTTTTTATGTGTGTGTGTGTGTGTGTAGGCTTCTTCCTCATTCATGCCTTTGGGAAAGACCTGAATCCATCTATTCTTTACCCTGATATTAGTTAATTAGCAGTGTAGACTGACAACCAATCAAAGAGAAGGGGAAAAAATTGAATTTGGAACTATGATGAAGGAAACCGGAAACCACTCTACTATCTCTTCCTGGCAGTTATCGCAATTCGCAGATAATAAAGAAAAGGAATCTCTGAAAAGCTTTGACTTCCTAGGTACTAAAGGAAAATGGCATAGAAACTATCTCTTGAAACATCCTATTTTGCACGAAACCAAATTAACTGAATTGAAATACATACGAGTGGGTGAACTGGTCTGTTTACGAGACTCTGGAGTCAAAATGCTGAAGGGAACATCAATCAACTAGTTGATAAACCTTTTAATTTTATTATACATGCATATATATATATATATATATATATATATATATATATATATATATATATATGATGTGTACAGGTGATGAGACCACGAAATGATAACTCGAAACACACTGGTAAGGTTAACAACATATATTAAATTAAAAATAGATACAAGAGAAAAGAGCAAATATAAGCTTGGCTTACAAGTGACTGACAAACAGACTGTGCTGAGCTGAACTGAATCCACGAGAGTGATTAACTCTTAGCTAATATACTGGTAGGAACAGTCCATAGTTAAGTGGGTAACGCTCCTCAACAATATATTATAATCATATCGCCCCAAGCAAGAAATTTTACTCCCACTGTTGTGCAGGGGATTACATAGGAGGGAAGTTATGAGACAGAGTATAGTGAGGAAGGTGGAGTGGACGGAGAAAGGAGTATGAGAGAGAGGATGTAGGTTATTGAGATGGGAGATGACTATTGACTTTACATTTACATTCTTGGAGATTGTAGAATTTGCATTTACATTTTATTGGTTTCACAGTAAAAGGGTGGGACCTAATTGCTAATCTTGTGGCTCGAGTAAATTCATATATAGGGGTTACCAGTAAGCTAAGTTCATCGGAGCAGAAGCCGTGAAAGTATTTGTAGAAGAGGCACAGGGAAGCCACATTGCGTCGGTGATAGTTTTAGTGTAGCAAACAATTTGTCACTTTAACTGAGCGGGATCATGCCGACAGCTAAGTTTCGTGGGGGCACCGTTATGATGTCTTCTCTAAACGGGGCTGGTTTTTTTTTTTTCACTAAAACTATCTACGCTTATGATCACCCCGATATTGAGCACTTTGCTCAATACCTGCTTGCCAAAGTGATTTTATCAGTAAAACTACTGAAAAAGCACCAAAAGATATCCCCACACAAGACTATATATATTGTCATGGCGGAATCACCCATTCTACGAATTGAACTCTTCCTACAACTATATATACTTCCCCTCACAAGAGGATAGCAGTGAGAAAGAGAGCTCAGAGAGAGATCAGCATAAGCAGATCAGCAGAGAGCGATAGGCAGAGATAGCCAAGACTGCTACCGTACGATCACTGCGGAGCCCAATTACTGTATAACTTCCTAATCCGTATTTATCATTCTACTAACAGAGTTCAAAGTATTTGTATTTTGCTGTGTTTAACATATATATATATCGTTCTTTCCTATTTTGGTTGCTGTTATATTACTTCTTGCTGGATTCTAAACCGAGTCAACGATACACACACACACACACACACACACACACACACACACACACACACACACACACACACACACACCATGGTGATTATATATATATATATATATATTGTCAACCGCAGACAAATCTGTTTCGCCGTATCACAGCTCATCAGTACGGTTAGACTCCGATTGCTTTATATATATTATTGTAATGAAATGTCGCACACTCTCTGTTGTTAATGTGGACTGACTATATCAGTAGCCATATATAGTGAGCACAGGAAATACCCGTGATTTGCTTCGGCAATTACTAATCTACCACCAGATTCCAGTTTTGTCTGAGTATATTCTCCTTACAATAAACCTCTCTTTCATCTATGCACGTGTTGCTGTTCTTTCACTCGAGTATCAACTTGTCTGGTTGTAACCTTTTTAAAGGATACAACAGTGGGGACGAGATATTCGACTCCAACACACAGCGAGAAAGACCCCAAGACACTGTTTGTAGTAGTAATTATAGACTTGAAGAACATTGAAAATACTCAGTGAAACTACCCAAGAAAAATGAAAAAAAAAAACTGGCTGAATTTACTAAAGCATTACATGCTAGTTTGCACTTTCAACAGAAGCAGCAACAACAATTACAGCAACAGTTGTTACAGCAACAAGAACATGTTGTGAAAAATCAAAAAGGTTTTTCAACATTAACTGATACAATTACGAAGACCACAAGCGGAAGCCAATAAGCTATTACCAGTCAGTTAAGTGCCATATGTAATATACGCTTTGGGCGATCATGTCTCGAAAGAGACGATTATCCCGCAGTAGGGTGTCATTGCTTTCTCCGCTAGACTGGTTGCCGACCAAGACTATAGAACTCAAATTGTCCTGTTATTTAACCCATAACTGGAGGAAAGAGACGGATTTATACATTTCCCAAGGGTATTTGTGCGTAAGTGAATACAAGGAACTCAACTGAAATTCGAACTCGGCTCTTCAATTTGTCGTTCCGAGTCGATATCCACTGCACCACAAAGCTATTGTTCAAAACTGTAATATCTAAAACATAAGAACGGGACTACACAATCTTTTTCCACTGAAGGAATATCGAATTCCCTATCAGAATTCAAGTATGACCCAGACAACGGTGTAACTTTCCCTGCGTATTTTCGTAGGTACGAGACGATTTTTTTGAAAAGGTGCGAAAATTATTCCGAGGAGAAAAAAAAATTACGTTGTTAGTCCAAAAATTAAGTACAGAAAAGAACACTAAATACGCGAACCTAATTTTACCTAAAAAGCCGAAAGAAATCTCGTTCGAGAAGACAGTAAAGATCTTGTCAGTAATGTTCGACGAAAGAGAAAGTTTATTCCATACTTGATAAAAGTGTTTAAACATTGTAAAACAAAAGAATGAAGACTTTGTGACTTATGGAGGTAATGTAAATTCACAATGTGAATTGTTTAAATTAGGTGACATTTCAGTCGACATGTTTAAACATTCTATCTTTGTTCAGGGACTTATAGCGGTGAAGGACAAAACCATCAGATGAAGGATTCTGACAATTATGGAACAAGGCCAGCTAATTACGCTACAGAAGGTGTCTCAGGAATGCCAGAAGCTGATAAAGGTAAAAGGAGGCAATACCCAGGTAGATGAAAAGAACATTTCTCGAGTACAAGCAATAAAACAATCGAAAAATATAATCAGAAAACATCCCAGCCTGTGGTTGGTCGCATTTAAAAAAAAAGGACTGTTTTTTTTTTTTGTTTTGGTTTTCTTTAAGGATTAGGTTTGCTTCCAGTATGGCTATGTAGGGAACAAAAGCTCCCAGTGTTGGGATAAACAGAAAAGAAAGAACAAAAAATTTAAATCAAAAGTAAATGTTGTTTTATCTAAGAACGAAGTTGAAAATGTTGAAAAAGAAATACATAAATATGAAAATATATGGTTATACGGTGAAGTTATCGTTGGATACTTGATATAATCTTTGTTCAGAAACTTATAGCGGCGAAGGACAAAGTCATCAGATCAAGGATTTTGACAATTATGTAGCAAAAATCAGCCAATTACGCTACAAAAGGTGTCTCAGGAATGCCAGAGGCTTATATATGCAAAAATAAATTGAACACAGTTTACTCTCGCCTTGCCGATGACACCACAGTTTACTCTCGCCTCGATCAAAAATCTGGTGTGGGCGACAAAGCGAACCTCGCTGCCGAGCTTGAAAAGGACCTCTAATCTGTAGTAGACTGGGGTAAGAAATGGCTCGTAAATTTTAATGCTTCCAAAACGAAGCTGCTATCAAATAACCACCATAGACAATCACACCTACCTCCCATTAGCATGGAACTTGCCTCCCAGAGAGTAAAACACTACGCCTCATTGGCCTCACACTTTCAGCGGACCTTAAGTGGGATGACTATATCGAATCCATTGCTAAATCCGCTGCTATGAAAGTCGGTTCTCTGTGCAGGGCCCGGAAGTTTTTTCCGTCCGAATCTATCCTGCACCTATATAAATCTACCATCCGCTCGTGCATTGAATACTGCTGCCACATCTGGTCGGGTGCCCCTGCTGTTCCCCTCGGGGTTCTTGAAAAAATACAACGGAGAGTCTGTAATGTAATCGATACCGACTTAGCAGACTGCCTGCAGTAACTCTCACCGGCGTGACGTGACTTCCCTGTGCCTGTTGTATAAATACTTTCACGGCTTCTACTCTGATGAACTTAGATCACTGGTGCCCCCAGGTACGAATTTGCACGAGATACTAGATTAGCAACTAGGTCCCACCCTTTTACAGTGAAACCGATAAAATTTAACCGCAATTTCTAATCCAACAGTTTCTTTTCTCGCACTTCCCGCCTGTGGAATTCCCTTCCACATGCTTGCTTCACCGACAGCTACAATCTTCAGGAGTTTAAATGTAAGGTCAATAGACACCTCCTAACACACTAACTCGCATCCATTCTCTCAAGCACTCTTCCCACCTACCCAACCCTCATCCTCGGTATCCCTACTCGTCTGTCATCCTCCTTCTGACATTTCCTATATCTAACCACTCTTTCTCATCACCTTCCCCTATGTAACCTCTTGCGCAATAGTGGCAGTTGAATGCCTTGCTTGGGGTGAAATGATTAAAAAAATAAAAAATAAATAAAGGGTGAAAAAACGAAATATGTTAATAGGAAAATAAATGGTCATACGCTGAAAGAATATGAAGATGTTTCCCAGAAAATAAACAGATGGGTATCAGCGCATTTTGACCCTAAAACAAAAATAATTTTAGCATCTGACGGTAACAACTATGGGATCGAAGCGGTAATTCTACCTAAGATTGAAGATGGGACTACAAAGCCCATAGCTCATGGTTCCATAATTCTACGCCCTGCAGAAATAAGTTGTAGCCAGATCGAAGAAGATAGCCTGGCCATAATTTACGCGGTTATTATAATTCATAGGTTCATCTATGGAAGAAGATTTGCGCTGCAGAGGGATCAGACAGTGTTAACAATTTTTTGGATCAAGAAAGAGTACATGCATCGTACACTGCTAACAGGTTACAACGCTGGGTAATAACCTCGTTAAACTACAACTTTAAGACCTACCCTCGAAAAAACTAGGACACGCCGACGGTTTGTCTAGGTTGATTCCAAAATCTACCGAACCATTAGAAGACGGGGTGATAACTGCTTTTAGGGACGGAAAAGAATTCTCAGTACTACTATGCAATACAATTTGAGAGTTATTCGTGACATTTCTTCTTAATCGTGAATTTCAACGCGTTCTATTAAAATAAATAATGAAAACAGCTATGAATTTGTGCGTTGAGAGAAACAAACATTTATTAAAAAAAAACAACAACAATATTTATATTCTACATTTCAACATTCATCCATTAATTTATAACACGTGACATATCTAGCGCTCACTTATCTTCTTCTTCTATGTACCCTGTCCCTTCAGGACGTAGGCGATCATGGTTCTCCACGTCTCCCTATCCCTTGTGGCTCTTAGTATGTTTGCTCCTGTTACTCCTGGCAACTGCCGTTCTGTCATCCACCTAATCAGGCCCTGCAAATATGTTATCCGCTGCCTTCCTCTGTCTCTCTTTCCTTCTATCTGGCCATTCAGTATAAGGTTATCCATGCACTCCTTCCTTATTGCATGTCCCAGGAACTTCAGTTGTCTCTTCCTGATGCTCAGTATTAATTTCCTATTTGTTGCCATTCTTTCCAACACCTCATCGTTGCTTGACACTAAAAAACATAAAAAGCAACTGAGAAGGAAGAACAACGAAGAAACAAGTATGGCTGAAAGAAAAACATAAATAAGGAACTAAAATATTCCCTTTCTCAATATGCGAGCAAGAGCTATTATATGCAGATAGAGTAGTAATACCATATACACTGCAAAAGAAAATCTTGAAAGAACTTCATATAAGTCATCCGGGCATGGCAAGACTGAAATGATTATTGCGTAGCTAGGATGGACCAGGAGAGCGACAAAATGGTCAAACGTTTGTCAACTTACAGCAAAAGCACTACTAATAAAGTTTCAGGCATAGCCTGAAACGGATGCCCCGTAGACGAGGTTACACATCGACTACACTGGACCACTAAATCAGGGATTTTCAAACAGTGGTCCCCGGACCACAGGGGGTCCGCAAGGATAAGATGTGGGAGTCCGTGGATTAACTGATCACGTGAAATTCAAAGTATAAATTTTCAATATCTGGATATTTATTTTTGCTTATTAATCTTTTCAAACTAAAATTTAAATTTATCAATGCAAAACAATAAGCTATTTTCAATAAAAATATATGTATTAATTTCATAAGAGTTTAAAACTTGAAATATAAAGGGGTCCGTGAGTCAAAAAGTTTTAAAATCCCTGCACTAAATGATTACTACTAACTATTGTAGATAATTTCTCCAAGTGGCCGAAAATATTCAAATGTAGACACTCGACATCCGCAAATACTATGAATGTACTAAACGATTATTTTAATCCTTTTGGTGTACCAAAAACTTTAGTTAGTGACGACGAGACATAGTTTACCAGCAGATAATCTAAGGATTTCTGCACATCTTTGTCCATAGGTCACATTACGACCTCTGTTTACCATCCGAGATCAAATGGGCAAGTAGAAAGATTCATAAACACAATTAAAAGAGTTCTAAGAAAGAATCAAGGTATGAACACTGTTGATAGGAGTATATAAAGTTTTTGCGGTTTATAGAATTGCTCCCATTCCGAACATAAATTCAGGAGTATCACTAGCCGAATTGATGTTCACGAGAAAAATTCAGTCAGTGTTTGACAGGCTGTTGCCTAGTGCAACTAAAAGAGTGGTAGAGAAAGATAACTTTGCAATAAAATTTTACAAACCTGGAGACAGAGATTCTGGGAAGACGGAACTATCACTAAAAGTCTTGACAGAGTGATATACATGTTTAAAGGGAGAACATCTGAATATAATAAACATTTAAATCAGTTAAGGCTAAGACAAAGAAAAGATGCCACGCCTGGTGAAGAATTACCAATGGAGGTATTATATGACGCGTTCAAAATACTAGTTTGCATATCTCCACCAGTACCGATGGAAGCATTTCCAACCCTGCCAGTGCCGGAAGTGTCAGCTTCTCAAAAATCGCTAATACCTCAATTCTTACCGCCACAAAAATTGGTAATATGTAAAAGTATTATTAGGTTGTCCCAAAAGTTTGTAAATAGTTGCAAAAAATGAAATTTTACTCGCCAAGTAATCTAAGGTTACCAGAAAACACTTGCAAAAAATTGAAATTTTACTCGCAAAAACAACAAAAATTATTGCTCAAAATAAAAACCATCATTTTCCAAGACTTTCTGCCATCGATCTGCAAGCTTTTGGATATGGTCAAAGTACCATTCAGCCGGCTTCGAATCAAAAGATTCTTGACAGGCTTTCTCGACTTCATCAAACGAGTCGAATCGGCGACTCTTCAGAAAGTGTTGCATTGAGCGGAAAAGGCCGTAATCTGATGGAACAGGAGTGTAGGCTGGATGTGGCAGAACCTGAACGCCGTCCAGCTCTTCAAACTTGTCTTTAGTCTTCCTGGCGGTGTGTGGCTTGGCATTGTCCTGCTGCATCAAAGCGCGCTTTTGGTTGATCAGAGCCGGGTACTTTTGCTTCAACTTTTCATAGACCCGCTTAGGTTGCTGATAGTAAAGTTCAGCAGTGATGGCAGGACCATCGATTCCTTCAAAGTTCCATCAAACACACAACATGAATTTCTTGCTGAATCGATCTTGTTTTGGAACCGATGGTGTCTCTTGCCCTTTCTGAACCCATCGCAGGACCAGATAGACCTATTTCGCAAGTGTTTACGAACTTTTGGGACAACCTGATAAGAAAAGAAAAATGTCGAACGATTATGTTCTGACTCCAAAAAGAAAAGGTACTGAACAAAATTTAATGGGGAGAATTAGCTTAGGAGAAGATGTTGTAATAAAATGCCTCACACTCCTAATCGTTTATGTGGACTGACTATATTAGTAGCCATATAAAGTGAGCACAGTAGATACCTATGACTTGGTTCAGCAGTTACTAGCATGCTATCAGATTCCCTGTCTTGCCGTAGTGTATTCCTTTTACAATAGACCTCTGTTTTATCTACGCACGTGTTGCTGTTCTTTCACTCGAGTACCACCTTCTCTGTTTGCAACCTCTTTAAAGAATACAAAACACACACACATATACACACACATATATATTAATATATATATATGTATTTATATGCATATATGTTTAGAGCTATGTTATAGAGTTATCCTACTACTGTATGTACAGGATACTCCTTTGGATTCTTCTATACCCACACTGCGTGCTGATATATATATATATAAATGTAAACTTATCGCTATACTCGTTTCGAAAAACCATTCGAGTAAACTTGCGGAAGGAAAAAATGGTAATAAAAAACAAAGAAAGAGCTAAGCACTTGAACATCAGTCAAAGTACGCAGCCCAAAGAAAAAAACCCGAAACGAGTAACCTAAAACAAAAAAGCGCCCAATGCACAAGCAGAGCAAACAAAGAAAGTAACTAACACCTAAAGAGCCAACGAACCTACAATCTTCAGGGAAGTTTGGCTCCAACCTTCCCTGAAGATCCTGTTAGATGACACCTTGGTACTTGACTAGCCTGAGCAGGTGTTTGGCAGAGCAGGGGTTGCGTGGTGTAATAGGAGAAAGCGCGCTAAGAGCCAACAGGGATAGGGAGACGTGGAAGAAATATATCTGTGTCAGTCATAAAAAAAATTCACCTTATTTATTGAATGACCCTCGTATTATATTATTACGTAGTAATTAGTAGGGGATCAGTTTAGTAATTTATAACAATGGAAAACCGATTCCCTAATTTAGGTTGCCATTGCTTTCTGCCGAAGATTGTTTCCTAACCAAGACTATATAATCCAATCTGTTCTGTTATTTGATTCTTAGATAGAGGGAAAGAGATGTATTATATTATTAAGTAGTAATTAGTGGGGGATCAGTTTAGTACTTTATAACAATAGAAAACCGATCCCCCACTTTATGATCAGTAGAAGCTTTAACTGTTTCCAACTATTATGCTCAGTCAGTCAGTTAAGTGCCATACGTCATACACGTTTTGAGCGATCATGTCTCGAAAGAGACATGACTGACTGGGCAGAAGATTATCCTGCAGTAGGTTAGCATTACTTTCTGCGGTAGACTGACTGCCATCCAGGACTGTAGAACCCAATCTGTCCTGTTATTTAATCCGTAACTGGAGGGAAGAGATGGATTAATACCTTTCTCAAGTGAATGCAAGGAATTCAACTAGAATTTAGACTCGGATCCCTGATTTCTCATTCTGAGCCAATAACCACTGCACCACAACGCATATATGTGTACAGTATTTGTATTTGATCAATTGTCTCCATCGTTATTACGGAGCGATAACATTGACGAAAGAAAATTCTGGTTTGTGAATTTGTTGAAATAGTCTTTGTGAATTTACTTGCACTGAGTGGAAACATTTACGTCATAACTAAGCAGTACTAAAAGAAATTGACTATATCCTTAGAAATGAGCAGTGGAATGCGAACAGTCCACAGCTGTTGATTAAATAAAGGGCTAAGTTTAGAATTTCCTGTAGGTAAACGCACTTCATTTTAGCTTTGCTCCTCCCCTTGGTTTTCAATCATTTAAGAGAATAGATCTGAATATATCTTGCTTAAATATATCTGACTTTTTTAATTAAAAAAATCCCGTTTAAACAGACAATTTGATTTTTTAAATTAAATAAAATTGGATTAAATTTTTTAATTTACAAAATTCTAAAAACTTCGATTTAAATATAAAAATAAAATTTAAATAAAACAAACGATGTTTTTGCTTTTTATTTTAGTAAATAAAAACCCAATATCAATAAAAAAAATCCGATTCTCCAAAATAAATTCTTATGTGATTTTTTAATTCAATACAAAAATCCGATTTTTAAAATTGTTTAATTTGATTTTTTAAATAAGCAGAAAACTCCGATTAAAAAAAAAATATTTTTAATATGCTTTTTGAAAATAAAAAACCCGTTTTTCATTATTTTTGAATTATTTTTTTTAAAATAACATATTTTGTTAGTTTTCTTAATTTGGCTTTATAAAAATTGAATTAAAATTCTTTTTTTAATTCTTATTTGAAATTGTTTTTTTATATTTTTATTTTTTTATTTTAAATTTATTGTAAAAATCAAATCAGATTTTTAAAATACAAAATCTAATTTTGTCTTAATTTTGTTTATTAGATTTTTAAAAATTAAAAAGAAATATTTATAAAAGAAACTAAATTTGATTTTTTTGAAAAAATAAAAATCTCCGATTTCTTTGAACTTAAAACTTTGAAGCCCTAACAGAAAACTTACAATAAGTGAAATATTAATGGATGCTGCGAATTAAGTCTTTTTTGTTTATTTTCAGAAACCTTCAAAACGCACATTGAAGGCACGTTCCGAAACCATACATTCTGTTCCAAAATTGCCAGACACTATAAGACATGAATCATATAGAAACATGTCGCCTATTTTTTAGGCAGAGATGTGATATTTTTCAAGACAACTCAGCTCATCCGATGGCGCATTTGTCTTTTGAAGAAAGGCAATTGTCACAAAAGAAAATTAACTTCACTGAGAGACTTCTGAACACCAACAAATTCTATAGCATTCATACCAAACCAAATTTTGAAAAATTAAACATCCATTATACAATCATACATCCAAGTGAACAGAATGGTAGACAAGGCATTCACCTAAACTTCCATCATTTTGTAACAGACTAAATTTAAAGAAAGTGAAATATTTCGTCATAAACATCAAATTTTCAAATATAAAACAGAAACTGTATATATATATATATATATATATATATATATATAATTTTTCTTATATATATATATATATATATAAACTGTATATATATATATCCTCGCACTTTTTCTTATATATATATAAACTGTATATATATATTCTTGCATTTTTTCTTATATATATGTATATATATATATATATATATATATAAACTGTATGCATATATCCTCGCACATTTTTCTTATATATATATATATATAAACTATATATATATATTCTCGCACTTTTGCTTATATATATATATATATATATATATATATATAAACTGTATATATATATTCACGCACTTTTTTCTTATATATATATATATATATATATATATATATATATATATATATATATATATAGAATCAAAAGATAGCCAAAACCTACCGCGGTTTCACACAACGGCTCGTCAACGGTTTCACACAACGGTTTCACACAACGGCTTATCCAACGCCTTAGTGCGACGGATGTTAACGGAATTAGATTCTGTCGGTTATTCGTTTTTCTTGAAGTTTATCTTTGTATAAAGTTAGGATTTAGATACTTACAGAGTCTGGTTAGTTATTATTTTGAATATATATATATATATATATATATATATATATATAAACTGTACATATATTCTCGCACTTTTTCTTATATATATATATATATATATATATATATATAAACTGTATATATATATTCTCGCACTTTTGGCTTATATATATATATATATAAACTGTATATATATATATATCCTCGCACTTTTTCTCATATATATATATATATATATATATATATATATATATATATATTTGTGTGTATATGAGCCGATGTTTGTAAATACGGACGTCTAGAAATGACATTATCAGAAAATAAGAGCAATAACTATAGTAAATCTAAAGTCAAAGTAATAAAAATTAAGTTAACATAAGCTTCTTGTTATTCTTTCATGTGCCCTGTCTTTTCAGGACGTAGGCGATCAAGGCTTTCCACATCTCTCTATCCCTGGTGGCTTTTAGCACGCTTTCTCTTGTTACATCATACAACTCTCGTTCTGTCATCCACCTGATCAGGTTCTTCACATATGTTATCCGCTGCTTTCCCGTTTCTTTTCTCTTCTATCTGGCCTGTCAGTATCAGGTTCTCCAAGCCCTCATTCCTTATTGCATGTCCCAGGAACTTTAGGTGTTTTTTTCTGATGCTCAGTATTAATTCCTTTTTGTTTCCATCATTTCCAAAACCTCATCATTGCTCACATGCTCGATCCATGATATTCGCAGCATCCTTCTGTAGAACCACATTTCAGTTGCTTCAAGTTTTTCCTTCCTCTCTGATGTTATTGTCCAGCATTCACTGTCATATTGAAGAACTGACAGCACATAGCAACCCAGTACTCTCTTCTTTTTTTCTAGCGAAATTGTCCTGTTTCTTAATACTTTACTCAGCTTCTGGAATGCTTCTTTCGCTATGCCAATTTGCCTTCGGGTTTCTGTTTCGCACTTTCCGTCTTCTGTTAGAACATTTCCCAGGTATTTAAATTTTTGTGCCTGCTTGATTTTAGTATCCCCCAAATTTATTTGGCATTTTGAGCTGCTCTTTTTACTGATGACCATGCATTCGGTTTTCTTGCAGTTTATTTACCGTCCTTACTTGTCACTCTCTTCAGCTACCTTTTGTAGGAGGTCTTGAAGTTTTCTTTCTGTGTCTGCTATCAGCACTGTATCATGTGTACCTTATGTTGTTCAAATTGTGTCCTCCGATGACGAATTCTGGCATAACTTCTAGGGTCCTCAGAATAGTCTCGCTGTACAATTTGAATAGATCCACTGAGAAGACACATCCTTGTCTTACGCCCCTTTCTATCTTTGTATATCTTCTGAATTTGTTACCTTTTCGTACGCAGGCGGTTTGCTGCCAGTAGTGATTCTTGATTACTCTTAGGTCTTTCCCAAATATGTCGAGGCTACCGAGTATCTCGATCTATCTTTTGTGGCGTATTTTGTCGAACGCCTTCACATAATCGATAAAGCATAGGTACAAGTCCTTCTTCATTTGTATTGCCCTTTCGGAGAGCACACTAATCATAAATATGGCGTTCCCTGTTCCAGTGTCTTTGAGGAACCCGCACTGTTCTCGACCTATTTCTGGCCTGATTCTGCTTCTCGCTCTTTTTATCAGGATTCGGATGATCAGTTTTATTATATGGTTCATTAAACTGATAGTTCTGTGGCGTTCGCTATGAAGATCGACTTGCTGCGTTCATCTATTACACCATTATAAGCTTACGAGGAATATTTTCCTAAACCTTGTCGGTAAAAATATTAACTGAGTAAATAATAGAGAAAATGATTTCAAATTATACCTGTCAAGTATTTTTTTACAAATGTGTCCACCATAGAAAGAATTAGATAAATTTCTGTTTGTCAGTCAAGCTGGTAACCTATCAACACCTTAAGTAAACTTCTACGGTCGTGTTAAAAATGCATTTTTGCAATATTTTAAAACTAAAAATGTAATATTTATTTGAAGTAATATCAAACATTAAATCAGCTAATATTCCTCAAACCAAGTTTCAGGAAAGGATATTTTTTTTAATTATATTCTAATAAAAGGATTATATTGTGATGAGTGATGGCGAAACATGGCACAAAAATAAGCGATTTTGTATATTACAAAATAAACAAACAACTTCCTTGCACTCATTTTAAATTAGTTTTGAAATAAAAGAGAAACTAAAATAAAAGCTTTAAGAAAGACGTTTCATTTTTCAAAACTCATTTTCAACCTTAAGTATCGCATTTCAGTATAGAAACTGTTATGGTATCCTATCTACATTGGAATGAACTCTTTCTCCTTTATAAATACTAACCTGCGAGACTTTCTAAAGAAGGCAGTGGAGACGCAGTGTAACTTGACAGTTCGGACGGACACTGCTACCTACTGACTAATAACACTTTTATTTTGTATATATATATTCTGTTATTCTAATTCACTGGTTCAACTGGATCAACCTACCTACTTCTTTTCCTGTCTTTCTTCGTGGCCCTAACAGGCCACAATATATACCAAGTCTGTCACTGCCCTATCGCTACTTCTTTAGAAATTATATATATATATCTTCTGAATTTGTTACCTGTCCGTACGCATATATATATATATATATATACATTGGACACCATTTCGGTCGGGTTTCAATCCTGGGTAAAAAAGCAATCGGAGTCTAACCGTACTAATGAGCTGTGATACGGCGAAACTGATCTGTTTGCGGATGACAATATATATATATATATATATATATATATATATATATATATATATATATACATAATCACCATGGTGATTAAAATCATCAATGAAGCTAATTTCAGTCATTGAAAGGGCCTTACGGTCTTTAAAGATTTGATTTCTTATATATATATATATATATATATATATATATATATATATATATATATATATATAAGGCCCTTTCAACGAGTGAAATTCGCTTGATCGATGATTTTAATCCCTATGGTAAATTTAAAATGATTTTACCATGATGATAAATATCCCCGACGCAGTGAATTTCACTCGTTGAAATGGCCGTAGAATCTTGGAAAATTAGAATTGAGCCCTCTAGCTAGATTAGTTTTAACATTTAATTTTTAATAATTAATGTTAATAGAATCTTCTTTGAGCATTTACAATCAAGCCACTTCATATATATATATATATATATATATATCAGAATTTGCTTTCAAAGACCTTTTCGTATTTGGATATAACTGCAAGGCGGTGGGGGGGGGGGTTAAAATCAGCGTTTTCCTTCCTTTAGATGGCATGTCTTTCTGGGCTGTCGAACTT
The DNA here is from genome assembly GCA_037127315.1 of Ascarosepion bandense. Lineage (NCBI taxonomy): Eukaryota > Metazoa > Mollusca > Cephalopoda > Sepiida > Sepiidae > Ascarosepion > Ascarosepion bandense. Next base: position 302,420 of record JBBBDQ010001864.1, on the reverse strand, counting down.
CATTCAAAAAACAGCTGGTCATGAGACGCCAGTTCTCCTCCGTCACCCATTTTCCGTTTTATAGAAAGTGGGATCCATATTCAAAATTGGCTATGACAATCTTTTGAACATGTACGATGTACGATTATAAGCATTATATACATTTCGTGTTTTAGAAGCTATAAAAACAAAACAAAAGACAGTTTTTTTAAACAATATTACATATTTTAGAAGTAAAAAAGTAAACAAGAATAGTCTTTTAAATATATGAAGCATTAGGTTAACAAAAAACACTAAAACGCAAGACAAATTACCAAATAGTAAGGAGGATGTGCATTATCATCTAATGGATATCTGTTCGAAATAAGAACTCGGAGATTCGAGTTCGAATTCCAGTCAAAATACCTTTGAGAAAGTTATTAATCAATCTCTTCTAACTCTACCTATGGGTTAAATTGCCGTATAAATTAGATTCTGTATCCTAGGTTGGCAACCAGTCTATTGCAGATAGAAATGGTAACCTACTTCGGGGAAAGCTTCTGCCTAGTCAGTCATGTCTCGAAAGTGACATGATCGCCCAAGCGTGTATCCCGTATGGCAATTAACTGACTGACGTAAATATCGTAAACCTCTGTATATTTCTGAAATGAGATATTGTAACTATCTATATAAATAAAAATGTACTTGTCTGTTTGTTACTATCCGCTAATCTGGAAAACGGCTGCACAAATAGTTTTGAAATTTTACTATAGTATTTTAATCGAATACGAGAGTTTTTTTTATATATACCTAATATAAAAAAATATTACAATATTAAAAAAATATTTATTTTGCAAACTTGATTAGAACCGATGAGAGGGGAAGCAAAAGACTTTCATTTTCAAAATGGATGCCTTTACAGACAACTTTGTTATTTCATAGAAAACAGGAAAACTTTACATCTAAGGTAAACGAAATTATATATTCTAGAAATCTGTGAGCAAATACGAAAATTACACACACACACGATCTATACAAATAATTATACACGATTTTTAAATTTAGTGCCCAATTCACATTTCGTTGTTTTAGTAAATGAATTTATTTCTTTTTCTTTTTATTTTTTAAATCTAAGCCCTTTAATTATCATTATTTCTATTTTGGCGGGCGTAAACAACAGAAATCCCTTCCCTTAAAAAAAAAGTTTTCTATTTTTTTTCAAAGAATTATTATCGATATTCCATTTATTTTATAATGTTTTTTTTTAATTAACCAAACTGAGCTACAGCAACGCGTGGCCAGGTACAGCTATATATATATATATATATATATATATATATATATATATATATATATATAAGGGAAAACTCAACACGTCATTTAAATTGGTTATAAATTATAATGCATTTCAATGAGCTTAATTAGCTCATTTCATCAGTCCACACAATATTCCTTCCATTTGGTACAAAAGATTTTGCCAGAATAAGCATTTCCTTTAACTGAAGAGAAAGATGAAAAAAATAAAAAATAAAAAAAATAAAAAAATAAGAAAAAGGAAAAAAAGAGAAAAGGGGAAAAGGGATGCAAAGAAGGTTAGGGGATATTTTTAAGTGAATATTCCGGGGAAAATTTATCCATTTGTGAGGAAATATCCGTGCATAAAAAAACAGTTTTCCAGAAAGTGGATATTCCTGGGAGAACTTAACTTAAGTTTATAAGGAGCAATATAGGTATAGATGTCCAGTCCGTAAACGGCAAAGATAATCCAACAAGATCAACTTAATTTAAAATATTAAGTGTTATATCTATATAGAGAGCTCAGTGGATGTTATCCAGAGCAATATGATATTAAAAGGAAAACTTAACACGTCATTTAAATTGGTTATAAATTATAATTCATTTCAAGAAGATAAATTAGCTAATCTTATCAGGTAAACGAAATTATATATTCTTGAATTTCCGTGAGCAAATACGAAACTTCTACACACACGATCTATATAAATAATTATACACGATTCTCAACTTTAGGGCACAATTCACATTTCGTTGTTTTAGTAAATGAATTTATTTTATTTTATTTTATTTTTTAAACCTAAGCCATTTATTTCGTTGGTTTAGTAAATAAGATTTTCAGCTAGTATATATATATATATATATATATATATATATATATATATATTTTCTTTGTTCGGATACATGGCCCAGGGAATAAAAACGTTGGTTGGTTGGTTGGTTGGTTGGTTGGTTGGTTGGTTGATTGATTGATTGATTGATCTTAAACGTTATCCAAAGTGTTGTGAGTTCGATCCCTGGCATCAGCGACCGAACAGTTGGAGGCGCGAAAGAACAAGATCTTATCGCTTAGAATTAACTAAAACTGTCATATTCGACGTATCGTCGAGGTATCATAACAATCTAATCCCCATGGACTAAATAAAATTTGCAGTTCGAAATTCCATCAAATATCGCCTGAAAAAGGCCAGAGATTACAACGGTTGAAACATTGGGGGATGTTACAATAAAGATGAGGTCCACAGTCTGAAAAATGTCAGTCAGTCAAGTGCCATACGTGATATCCCGCCGTAAGTTGGTTTCTGTGGTAGACTGATTACCAGCCAAGGCTAAAGAACCCAATCTGTCTTATTATTTAATCTATAACTGGAGGGAAGAGACGGATTAATACCTTTCTCAAAGGTATTTGTGCGTAAGTGAATGCAAGGAATTCAACTAGAATTTGAACCCGGCACCCCGATTTCTCGTTCCGAGTCTATATCCACTGCACCACAGCGCACATACCCGAACAATGTAAATACTTTAAATATTGAAAATTTTGTTCCTTTAAAAACAGGTATTAGAAACAAAAAAATAAAATATAAATCGAGATTTAAGTGTAAATGACCACCCGTCGGTGACAATGAAGCTTTACTTATTTCGTTTCGGTGGTAATGAAGGATAAAAAAATTTAATAAACTTTGCTGGCATTTAATACTTTATTTGAATACAAAAGAAAGAAAAAAAAAAAGAAAAAAAAGAAAAGAAAAAGAAAAAATAGAGAAAAGGAAAATGAAAAAAGAAAAAAGAAAAAGATAAAGAAAAAAGAAAAACAAGGAAAGAAATAAAGAAACGAAAAGAAAAATGAAAAGAAAAACGAGAATAAATAAAAACAAAAAATAAAGAAAGGAAAAAGAGAAAAGTAGAAAAGAAGAAAAGGAAAAAGAAACGAAAAGAACAATTGAAAAGAAAAAAGAATAAAAAAACAAAAAATTAAAAAAAAGAAAAGAAAAAAATTCCCAGTCAATCAACAGATGCTTTGTGTCACAGGTAAACACATTCATGTCATAAATGTTATAAGGAGAATAAAGAATAAGAGAGATAAAATACATTTTTACTAGAGAAGGCAAATTAGAAAGAAGAAAATAATATATAAAGACTGTAGTGATAAGATTTTAACAATAACAAGTTCAGTGGAAACGGGAACAAAATTTGTAAAAAACAGGACAATTACTGAACCATTTCAAGTTTTCTCTTTCAGAGTGTCGGCTTCAGAAAATAGCAAACACACTAAAGCTAGGTCTTTATGTAAATATAGTATGAGAAATTTATTCAGAAAATTGTTGCATATCTGCTAAGTATAGAATTTTTTTACTTAAGTAAATTAGGTGAGCCTTTGTTAGTCTACGGTGTTTTGGCAAATAATAGCCATCAGATGCATAAACTTTGCATAAATGTTTACATTTACTCTTGTAAGGAACATGCCTCCATAGTAGTTAGATCACTGGTCTTGTAAACCAAGGGTCGTGAGTTCGATCCTCAATGGGGACTTGTTTCATTTATATTTATTATAGAAGGAAACTAGAAGTGGGTGTTAAATTTTTAGGATATGCGTTGTAGTGCAGTGGATATCGACTCGGACCGACAAATCAGGGAGCTGAGTTCGAATTCCAGTTGAATTACTTGCATTCACTTTCGCATAAATACCCTTGGGAAAAGTACTAATCCGTCTCTTCCCTTCAGTTATGGGTTAAATAATAGAACAGATTGGCTTCTATAGCCTTGACTGGCAACCAGTCTACCGCAGAAAGAAATGGCAACCTATTGCGTGATAATCTTCTGCCCAGTCAGTCATGTCTGTTTCGAGACATGATCGCTCAAAGCGTGGATCACGTAAGGCACTTAACTGACTAACTGAATATAATAGTTGGAATCATGATTAAGGCTTTACTGGTCTCTACCCAACTTACCTTACAATCAAATTCCTTCTGTCCATCATGACCTGGTTTTCTTTTGGTTCATTGAGACAAATCCTCTGAAATGTCTCCTTTAATTCTCAGGATATGGTAACAATTGTGTTGTTTTTACGTTCCTATATATAATGATTCCTAAATATAATTCACTGCCTGATGAGGTGCTAATAATTTAGGACCGAAACACAACGGCTGTTGGGTTGTAGTAAATAATGCTTTTATTATTGTTTCTACCAAATGAAAAGTTTAAGTAATAACAAAACATGTGTTATAGAAATATTGTATATTTATTAGTGAATACAACAAAAGATTATTACACGACTAGTGCTTGTGTCGGTTGTCCAGCGTTCAATCAATACAGCTGTTAGTATTTATTCTTATATATTTTCAAATAATGTGAAACAAGGTCAGGAATGGGGATGGGAAAAGGCTGGTCTTCATCTGTCTCCCATTAACTTAGTTCGCTGACCCAGGCAGACTATATAATATCCTTTACATCAAAACATTACATTTTTACTTGCTATTCTTACTACAAACACCCACTATAATGCCTCAAGGACTCTGTGAAGATCTGACTAATCCCATATGTACAATTTGTCTGTGGGAAGTGGGGAATAACACATTTAAAATTGAAAAACCCGATGAATATACACTACCGACCATAAGTTTGGGACTACGCAAATTTTTAGCAGAATCAAATTCGCCGAGGTTGTATTTTTGTTATTCTTATGCAGATGTTAAGTAAAAAAAGTATTCTTTTCAACTTTAAAGTAAACATTTACTCAGTTTGCTACTTGTCTACTTTTATTGGGATCAAGTTTTTGCCGAAAATTATAACAATTACGGTATAATTTATTTTTGTAAATCATATTACTACCGTATAAATGACAAGGAAGTAACAGATTAGCATTGAAAAAAGAGCTCAGGTTGAAATTCTTTCGAAAGAAGGGTATTCTGAACGTGTTATTGCCTTCAACGACTTCGTGAAATTGAGTTAAATATTGACAGAAAAAAATCTGTAGGCCCAGAGTAAGATCTATTGTAGAGGATAGGCACTTGATCATATCTAGCAAGAAGAATAGAAGAAACACCGCTCCGGAATTAACAATTGAAATGAATTCTACATCCAGTATCTGAAAGAAACCACTATTAAAGGAGAATAAAGGATGAAATTAATCGTACAGTTCGAAATGAACTTCCTAAAAATGAACAAATGTTGTTTACATGCTTGCAGGATGCTTGGAAATCACTTTCACCAACTTATTTTTATAAGTTATTAGAAAGAATACTAAGGATTTGCTCTGCAGTAATAAAAGCTCGTGGTGGTTTCTTTGATGAAAAAAAATGAGTTAACTTTCATTAAATTTGAAATTACTTTATGTTAACTTTGGTTTTAATTATTGTACAATTGTGAGCAACAATGAAATATATCTATATTTATTCTTCTAAGACATAACATTTGTTATTTCTTTCTATTAGAGAATAAATCTACGTGGTTCCAAACTTATGGTCGGTAGCGTATATACAATGTATAATATTATTTACAAAAACTAAACAAAATTTTTGTTAGTAATAAAAAAAACCAATCCTTTATCGTAACAGAAACATTGGTTAGCTGAGCGAAGTTGTAGCGGGGTGTGTAAAGATCAGTCAGTCATTCAATCATACACACATTCACGATCATCCAAACACAACAACAAATACGAAATAAACACAACAACAAATACGAAATAAACACACTCGAATACGAAAACTGCCCCGCATCTACCAGGAACTAATATTTCTAATCACTTAACCCTCTAGGGCCATTCGTATCATATTAGTGGGGGATCTGTTTATTACTTCATAACAATATAGAACTGATCCCCCACTTTATGACAAGTAAAGCCTTAACCCTCTAGGGCCATTCGTATCATATTAGTGGGGGATCTGTTTATTACTTCATAACAATATAGAACTGATCCCCCACTTTATGACAAGTAGAAGCCTTAATCATATTATATTATTAACCCTCTAGGGCCATTCGTATCATATTTGATACAGTATGAAAACAAGCCTCGAAAGAAATATTTTCCTGAAAAATTTTTAAGAGAAATATTTTATAAATTTCAAATGAAAGCAGGACTGACTGCTCAGTCAATGAATACCAAATGTTTCCTTATAGGGAAATACTGTATCAAATATGATACGAATGGCCCTAGAGGGTTAACCAGATTTTTTTTTATAATCGTGTTGCCCCAAGCAAGGCATTTTACTGCCACTGTTGTGCAGTGGTTTACATAGGAGAACTGTTATGAGATGGAGTGAGAGGTTGCAGGGGGTGTCAGGAAGAAAGTGTTAGAAGGAAAAGAATACTGATGAGAGTGTGGTGGACGTAGAAAAAAAGCATGTGAGAGAAGATGTAAGTTAGTGAGACAGGAGATGACTATTGGCTTGACATTTAAATTCTTGGAGATATAGCTGTCGAGAAAGCAAGTATGTGGAAGGGAATTCAACAGGCGGGAAGTGCGAGAAATGAAGCTGATGGAGTAGAATTTGCGTTTACAATTCATTGGTTTCACAGTTAAAGGATGGGACCTAGTTGCTAATCTTGTGGCTCGAGGAAATTCATATATAGGAGGTAACAGTTCATCGGAATAGAAGCCGTGAAAGTATTTGCAGAAGAGGCACAGAGAAGCCACACTGCATCGGTAAGAAAGCGACTGTATCCTAGCTGCCAAGTTGAGATCGATCACATTACAGATTCTCCGTTGGATTTAGTCGAGGACACAGAGGTGGATAGCAGGAGAACCCGACCAGATATGGGAGCAATATTCAATGCACGGGCGGATGGTAGATTTGTATATGTGCAGAATTGTTTCAGAAGGAAAAAAACTTCCTGGCCCTACACAGAGAACCGACTTTCTTAGCAGCGGATTTATCTATGGATTCTATATAGTTATTTCACTTGAGGTTTGATGTGAGAGTTAATCCGAGGAGACGCAGTTTTCCTTTCAGGGAGAGAAGCCTGATCCATGTTAATGGGCGGGAGGAACGATTGAAATGGGTTTGGGAATTAAACTTTAAAAAGTGAGGACAAAAAAATGGAGCCAATGACCATACATGCCCTAGCTAACTTTAAACATTGGCAAACCAAAAAGATAATGAAACCTAAACTATCCTACTTTCATGTGGGGTCGACTATGTTTACTACAGGATCCCCAATATCCTAACGCGTAACCGGCATCAAAATGCCACTCCAAGTCAGCTTTTTTCGCTCGACAGATTAAAGAACAAGAACAGTTGGGAAGAGGAAAACATCGTGTCGTCCATATCACGACTCTCATAACACCCAGTAAGCATAAGAATGCTCAGCCGAAGGTACCACATTGCTACAAACAGAAGCGACCTCAAGGACAAAGAACCTTCTGCGAACCATGAAGCCCTAGGCCACTTGCACAACGGTACTACGACCTTGCAGTGAAAGAAGGCGTAAGACAAAGTCTCGACCACCGACTCATCGCAGCGGACGCAGTTGGGAAAACTACCCAAACCTGCTAAAGAAAACTTCTTGCCAACCCAGAGATCTTTCGCATCACTAGCCAGGTGATGTCCCGTTATTAGTGTCGAATTTCTCGATGATCAAGCGTACCAAATGAAGGTTGTCTTCAATAGACCTACTCTTCACAGCACAAGTCTTCGTTGGGGCCAATCAGACTAGGGAAGACAGCCTTCAACTCCGTATTTAACATCGTCAAAGGCTTAAAGTTATCTACCCCATCCTCACCGTCCTTGTTTTTGCGCAGCAACTTGATCACACCTCTGGCAAAGCATTGGGGGTATAGACCCCTGCTTCACCCAGTTGTTGAAAATCAGTGCCAGCAAGGGAACGAGAACGTGGGACTGACTCAGCTTTTGCTTCTACTGTCGTTTATGCTGCTAAACTAGATAGATTGAGTCAACGGCTACATTAAGCATCAAACAATGATATCTTAGTTTTTAAAAAAATCTTACCACTTATTCCCAACCACAGCCGCCGTCAATTCTTGCTGTATCATTAGTTTCAACTGTTCCTGGAAATCTTGCTCATCAAACAAAGAACAGTTCAATTTCCAGTAGCCAGCCAATTTAACCTTAGGCTTATCTAAGTTTACACAAACACGGATGAGCCTATGATCTGAGTAAACTATAGAATGAAAACTTAGACAACCTAAGAGCCCTACATCGACCCTCTTAACTAAAACTCGATCGATGTAGCTAGCACGCACCACCAAAACCGAGCTGCCTCTATTAGTCCAAGTTCACACTATAACCCGTCCGCACTCACTTCGGTACTTATCGACAAGATTGAACTTGTCGATAAAGTCTCTAAATGGTTTCACATCTGGGTTGTTTGTATCCGATCTTACCCCTCCTATCCGATCTATATCGGGGTCAAGAACGGCGTTCGTATCGTCCGCTGAATCTACCCGATGTTTTGATGTCGTCCACAACGGGTCGATCAGCCGAAACGAAACCTACCGCTTTGCATGGTCATTAAGCGCATAAATCCTAATGAAACGAAGAGACTTATCCTTTTTAGTAACATCCAGCACGCAAAAACCTCCCGCCAGATCTGCGAAAACAAGAGCACACTCCGCATTCAAAAACTTGCTCACTTGCCAGGAAACACCTCTCGAGCGTCCATCAAAACATACTGAATAGAGAGTGAACCTACTAAACAATATATATTCACGGTCGCGAGTTGAAAAACGGGTCTCCTGTAAACAACATATATCCATACTGTGGGACTGAAGATCGCGGTTGAGACACGCTTTGCGAGACTCCCATCTCACGCACCGGCCATTCACACTAGCCAACCAGAGAGCCATTATCAGTCTGATCAGAGTTGGGGATTGCATCAGACATATCTTTGGACAGGACACTGACGTAGTCTCATTGATCCAGTCTGAAATCGAAACTCCACCCTCAGCTCAGTTTATCGGAGGAAGCACTAAATACTCGCCCGAACTTCATGAAATATGCCGCTAAGTGCTCACCCATAACCTGGGACGGAACCTCGTATACTGCCACATGAGCCGTCTCCTTCCTTCGTATTCTCTCATCTAGATGTAATCGTTAGTTATTAAGTCAAGAGTGCATGCGTCCTCGCAGTCAGCTGGTATTGGTAGTAGTACGTCCCACATAAAGTACCATTTTTTTTAATCACTTTTTGGGGTTTGACACCTATAAAGGTCAAAGCGTTGACTACTGCTTTTTTTGTGGTGCGACAAATCTTGAGTGTGCACTTCTCCACCATAAACACAGACACAATTTCTTTTCAACTTTCTGTAATTCTTGGAGAGCTACCAAAAGTCCATCTCCTTTAATACTATGTACGTAACTTTTGGCTTTCTCTAAAAACTCCGTCGTGTTGATTATGCACTTTGGCGAGAATTTCAGCAAGTGGGCTATTGTCCGCCAACTCCATCGACAATTTTGCTTTCATTAATTCTCTTTTACATTTTTGATTTCAAGACTCTCTTTCTTCTAAGACATTTGTTTTCCCTATTTTATCATCCCTTCAATCAAAATGGCTAATTAGGTTATACGCTTTTCCCATTATTGTTTTGGCCTGCAGTATGACCTGCGAATGTTATATTCTCTAAAACCTCTTTCCTCATTTTGTATCGTAGAAATTTCAACTGTCGCTTTCCAAATGTTAACATTAGTTTCCCTTTAAATTATTTTGTATGTATTCTTCAAATAAAGAAGATACCCATAGTGTGGAATTATTGTCGAACATTGTCAAACACTTTCTTTTCGTTTCTTTCCTAAAGTGTTCTCTTCTCTTTATTGTAGAAAAACACTGGAAGTTTTACGTCTATCATTTTGTTTAATAATAATAACAAAGATTGATACACACACAGAAGTATCTTTTTGGCTTATCATATATTTTTGTTTTTATTTTATATGTACAGAGCTTTGTGACAAACGTGTATTTGTCCTGTAAATAGCTAAAGTCAAGTTCTGTTTCGGTATTAATCTGGACAGTCCATCGGCATGACAGAGATTTTTTAGACGGTAGGAACTCCATTTTAAAGATATAATTTAAAAGGATTGTTCCCCATCTTCACAGTTTATTTGCTGTATTTACAGGAAGCCCTTTTTTAGAACCGAAGATGGTCAGTAAAGTAAAGTGTCTGCTATGATTATACTGGTGAAACTTCGTTTCTGCGAAAATAAACCCTAACGATTCCTCAATTTGCGAGTAATTATTTTGCAGGAAAAGGCGTGCTCGACGCATGAGCTATTGGTTTGTGAGATCTATCTGGCATTTTGTGCACAATACATGCTCCGATGCCATACGAGCTGGTGTCGGTGGCAACTATAACGTCTAGGTCTGGGTTATAGTGGATGAGAAATAGGTCCGACGTTAAGATTTTCTTTATATTGACAAATGCATTCCGGTGTCCACTCCCAGTTCTTCTCTTTCGAAGGTTGTGCATATTCGATATAAACGCCTGGTAATAGTTTGTCAATCCTAAAAAACTTTGTAAATTTTTGAGAGCTGGCATGTCCCGTTCTAGATCTGCTCTTTATCGATAATGTGTCCCAAGTATTTAATCCTTTCCATAAAAAATCGCATTTGGATTCTTTCAATTTGAACCCTGTTATGGGGAGACACACCTATTCTTCAGATAATAGACTCTCCCTCCTATATTAACAAGTGTTAGCAGGAAGTTCATGAGAAGTTCTTGGGGAGTTCATAGGAGTTCTTATACTTCTATTTGAGTTCAGTAGAACTCCTAGGCAATTGAGATAAGTCGGCAGTTAGCCGAATACTAAGAGTTAGCTTTCAGTGGAAGATTACCATGTTCCTAACATTTTGGGTACGTTAAATCGATTAACAATTTGAGGTCAATCTTTGAAAAAAATCTCTTCATTTAGTTTCGCAAAAACTTCTTCCGGTACAGGTAAAGAATAATGATAGTCTTTGAGTGCCGCATGAAGCCCAGTTCGAGAAATCGGCGCAACCCCGGAAAATAGTTTGACTTCTTCTACATAGACAGTCGGTGTAGCCCATGGACTGCACACAATTTTCGACAAGACACCGCTTCTTTCTATTCTGTCGAGTTCTTCATTTATTTTTGGTAAACAGGCGATAGGTGCATATCGTTTTTTCTTATACTCTGGCTGGATGTCAACTTTTAACTCGAATTTTGCCGTCATCTTATTACACCGAGCAAGGCCCCCAGAAAAAAACAAACAAAAAAAAAACTTCCCGAAAAGTTTCTTTAAAATCTTATTAAATTATTTGCTTTGTGGTCAGGTTTTCGACCTTTTGATAAAATTAATTAATTGGCATGTCCCACAACTTAAATGTCTTTATCCAGTTGGTGCCAAATAAATTTTCTGTATTCTTTCGTACAAACGTTTTTAGTTTTAACGTCTTTGCTTGAAAAGTTATATAAGTGATAAGTTCTTCCGTAAACTTGTTTTTCATCCCTGTCACGGACCTGGCCATTTAGTTCTTAGCAAAGTTGATTTTCCCAACTTTTTCTAAGTATGTAGATTTATGATTGTTAAATCTGAACCAGAATCCAAATGTCGCTTAATATTTGTATTTAGGATTTGCACTTGTACTTATTTCTTAATGTTTAACTTATCTTGTACATTGTTTTTACGCAGCTATTAATTTTTCTCACTCGACAATGTGAGCTCTTGTGCCCGACACGGCTACAATTTAGGCAGTTCTTATACCAATGTAGTAACCTATAACCGTAACACGGGTTAAGAAGTAAGTTGTCTCGTTACTTTTTTGATTTGTTTGATTATAGGGAGAATTAAATTTCTTTTTTGTATTTTTATGTGAACTATGCCAGATTCATCGAAATTTTTCGAATCTTGGCGTACGCTTATAATCTTTGACTGTCTTCTGATATTTGTTGGAGAGTAAGGTTCGGTTCTTTTTCTAATCTATTCAGAACTGTACGTCTATTTTCAGCGTCTTTAGCTGAAACGAGTTCCTGAACAAATATCAGAGACTTTAAATTATTCGGACCCAATAGTGACAATTTGAAATCGTGAAATGCTTGTTCCTGACCGACGAGAATATAGTGGAATCTTCACTCTCATTTCTGGTTTAATTCATACACTTTCATTTATTATGAAAGAGTGAAGTTTTAGGACTAAAGGTTCTGTAAGACGTTTAAACACTTCGGTAAATGTTAGTTCACTTGTTTTACTGGGTAAAATATAATCACAAATTTGGTGTTCTCTGCAGTGCTCAGTTTTCAAAGAAGACAGTGAACGTTCTTAGAGTCAGACCAATCTATGCAATCTGGTGCATAAATCATCGAAGTTTCTAAAGCAAAAGGTGCAATTTATATCCACTTCAGGAGTAAATGTAAAAGTGTCTATTGCGCCCTTGATCGTGTTTTGTGAGAACGCATTTTCGTTTTCACTAATTTGTATCCTGTTTCCAGTTCAAGCAAAATTCTTTGCTGGAGTTGAGTTTGAAGCAAAATTTCTTCAAGTTTTGATGTTTAATTTCTGCTTGTTTTATAAATTCCAGCCATTTTTTTTCAGCTTGCTTTAGCATTTCATGTTACTTCTCTTGCTATCTAAGTTCTCGTTGGTTTTGTTTTTCAAGTTTAAACTTTAAAAAATCGTCCATGTTTTATATTGCCTTTCTTTTTTTTAATGATTAAACCGAATACAATTACAAAAAAAAAAAAAAAAAAAAAGAAAACAGAAATAAAAAATTAATTGAAAGTGATTAAAAACATAACTTTAATTTCTTCCCCAGACAAGGAAACACGTGTGTTTTTTTTTCTCACTCTGTCTCGGAAAAGAAATATAATTCTCGTAGTATAGCGGCTCGGGTTCAAGTTTAGTGTACGTTAGTTACTTTTTTTTCATTCGGTTTTCGTTTTCTGGATTACCAAGTCCTGTTGAGCAGAACGAAATGTGATGAAAATAGAAATTGTTTTTTTTTCGTTCGGTTTCTTTTTCTTGATTGTCAAGTACTGTTGAAAAAGTGTGACGAAAATTTCATGCGTCTAATGCTGAACCAAAATTGACAATTTCCACGCAGACTTTTAGGGTCATCAAGGGTCCTTAAGTTGTTGTGGTCTGGATAGGGACAAGAAATAAAGATATAATGACGGAACAGAGTTAAACAAATATATTAACAAGAAACAGTAGTACAAACAAATGCAACGTGAGAAGATCACCAGTATGACTGTATTAGTCCGGCTGTCAGCGCTATCGGCAGGAATAATCCTCAGTCTCAAAACAGAAACTGCTGCTAATTTGTAGTTTTGAAGAGTTCATTTGTGCATAAATAAAATGCCATAATATATATATATATGTGTGTGTTTGTGTGTATGTGTATATATATATCCAAGTGAATATCCAAGGGAATAAAGAACGAAGAAAATATTAACAACGTTCAAAATATTAATTTAAAACAGAGCTCAATATATAAAAGGAGCTATGAATATTGTTCTTCCGATGTCGAAACAAAATGTACATTTTTGTAGTAAATTGTAATTTGTTCATATCTATATAATGCTAATTTTATAATCTTCTCCAGGAAATCTACGTACTGAATTAAAACGCATTCTAATTGTCTTTTTTGTACTATACATGAACAATATATATATATATATATATATATATATATATATATATATATATTATAGTGTCTGTATATATATATATATATATATTGTGTATGTGCGTATATACATATATTGTATACGTATATATATATATATATATATTATATATTGCGTGTATATCGAAATATATATATTCTTTCGTATATATATATATATATATTTATTTCGAAATTATGAGATAATTATGTTATAATACCACTACAAAAGTAGCTATTTTGTTTCGACATTATTTGTGTCTTATCAAGTTGAAAGATCTCTTCAACTTGAATTCAACCTCATTACTTAATACGACACAAGTAGTGTCGAAACAAAATAACTACTTTTGTAGTGATAATATAACATAATTATCTCATAATTTCTAAATAAATATTACATATATATATATATATATATATATACGTGAGTCTATTTATGTTGCAAAAATATATAGAAAGTACAATATTTCTATAAAATTCCCCAGTTAATCTGGGTACTGAAATAACACACATTCAATGTATATATATATATTCATTTCAAACATACGCATTGTAATGGGGGCGCTAGAGGGTGTCGTCAGTGATGTCATTGCGAGGATCACTTGGGGGTTTCGGGTCTTTCAACATCATACCCCCCTCACCGCGCCGACCCGACCAGAGATGATCAGCCTCCGGTCTACCCTCGATAAGCGCTTTCAGACACTGGAAAATTACGTTTAGTCCCGGTACAATCCCTGTAAATGCTTCCGATTGGCGACAGTCAGAGCCACTTTCCATTTAGACGCAAACCGCAGATAAGCTCGTCCGAAATATTAATATATATATATATATATATATATATATATATATATATATATATATATATCCTACGCTTTAAGTACGACTCGAAGTTTCATGCGTTACGCAATCGTCAGATGCATATTACGAACTGAACTTTTTCGATTCGAATCAGATATTAGTGTTCCTTAAATTTGTTATAAATAGTAAATCAGATGTGCGAATGTTTTTATTTATTAAATGTATAATTTAGTTAGGTTAATACCGAAACCAAAAAAAGGAAATAGGTTATTTAAATCGTGGGAGGCAACAAACACAAACAAAAAAGAAATTTATATTTCAGGATCCGATATTATTAACCCCACGCTGAAGATATAAAAGATAAAAGAAATTTAATAACAAACTGTTGTGGAGTAGGTTTCGCACTGGCAGTTATAATTGTGCTATGTCGGTTGCTAATCGACTTAACGCACCCTAAATATTAGGAATTTTGTAATCTTCAACTGAAAAGCTGACTCCTTTGTATTCGGCTAACTGCCGACTGATATCAACTGCCTAGTATTTCTACTTAACTCCAATAGAGCTCTAAAGAACTCTCTAGAACTTCCAAGAACCCCTAAGAACTTTCCAAGATCTTCTCGAGTTAACTTCCTGTTAACTATTATTAATATAGCAGGGAGAGCCCATTATCTGAGGAATGGGTGTGTTTCACCATAACACAAATAATAATCAAGAAATTAGCATAAAATTAGGAAAAAATATAAAAATTAAAAAAAATAATAGTTGGAAAGAAATATAAATCGGAACGTGTGTCGAGGTAAATAAATACATATATATATAGATGCATGTATGCATATACACACACAAACTGATAAACACACGTTTTTTTTTTAATTTGAATTAAGATTAAAGTAAAACAAAAAAGTAAAATATCTCATTTTCTCACAAAATTACTTCTATTACAATGTGGAATATCTTAAATAAAAGTAAAACATAAATAGTTTCTTTGAGGTACTGAATGTGCGTTGTGGTGCAAGCCGAGTTCGATATTCCAGTTGAATTCCTTGCATTCACTTACACACAAATACCCTTGGGAAAGGTATTAATCCGTCTCTTCCTTCCAGTTATGGGTTAAATAACAGGACAGATTGGGT
This sequence comes from Ascarosepion bandense, assembly GCA_037127315.1. NCBI lineage: Eukaryota > Metazoa > Mollusca > Cephalopoda > Sepiida > Sepiidae > Ascarosepion > Ascarosepion bandense. Next base: position 286,665 of record JBBBDQ010001864.1, on the reverse strand, counting down.
TCTATACTCTTGGCTGGCAACCAGTCTACCACAGAAAGCCATGGCAAACTACTGCGGGATAATATTCTGCCCAGTCAGTCATGTCTCTTTCAAGACATGATCGCCCAAGCGTTCATCATGTATGGCACTTAACTGACTGAGGTACTGTCAGGAGTCGGGTGTTTGAACTATTTTTCTTGGATAGTAATTTTGTTAATGTCCAAACGTTTGATCTTCAGGAAGCTCTGTATTTACTGCTGACCTGAAGAGATGAACGTTCATATATTTTTCATTTTGTAGTTTCCAGGCAGTATTCCTGCCAATATCGTTGCATTTCTAGCTTGTGAGGCATTCAACTATAATGATCCCATATATTAAAAGAATCGTTCACAAACACAGATACGCAGACAGGCGCGAACACACCCACGAGTACGAATGATATCGTTGCATTTCTAGCTTGTGAGGCATTCAACTATAATGATCCCATATATTAAAAGAATCGTTCGCAAACACAGATACGCAGACAGGCGCGAACACACCCACGAGTACGAATGTATTTCTTTAACTAAGCCTTTTTTTAGGATATGTTCACAGATGAAAAAACACATGAAGCAATAGAAACAAAGAACAGAATACTGAAATGTTAGGTAATATTAGTCCTCCTATATGGCATTGTTTGCTGGAAAATCTCCTCAGAGATGAAAAAGGTACTTAAAGGAATATAAATGGGATTCTACAGGAGGATACTGAAAATATCATAAACCAGACATGTGAGTAACGAGAAGATTTTTAAGGAAAATTGAAGCAAATATTATAGAGTTAATCATTACTAAAATAGTTTTATTATTATACAGTTACTGATTACTGAAATATTAGATTGCCCCAAAAGTTCGTAAACACTTGCGAAATGGGTCTATCTGGTCCAGGACAACTGGGACAAGCGATGGGTTCAGAAAGGGCAAGAGACACCATCGGTTCCAAAACAACATCGATTCGGCAAGAAAGTCACGTTGTGCGTTTGGTGGAACTTTGAAGGAATCGTGCATTTTGAGTTGCTTCCGAGTGGTCGTACTATCAGTGCTGAACTTTACTGTCAGCAACTTGAGCGGGTCTACGAAAACTTGAAGCAAAAGTACCGGGCTCTGATCAACCAAAAGCGCGCTTTGATGCAGCAGGACAATGCCAAGCCACACACAGCCAGGAAGAGCAAAGACAACTTTGGAGATCTGGACAGCGTTCAGGTTCTGCCACATCCAGCCTACAGTCCTGACTCTGTTCCATCAGATTACGGCCTTTTCCGCTCAATGCAACACTTTCTGAAGGGGCGCCGATTAGACTTATTTGATGAAGTCGAGAAAGCGTGTCAAGAATTCTTTGATTCGAAACCGGCTGAATGGTAGTTTGATCAGATCCGAAAGCTTGCAGATCGATGGCAGAAAGTCTTGGAAAATGATGGTCTTTATTTTGAGCAATAATTTTTGTTGTTGTTGCGAGTAAAAGTTCAATTTTTTGCAAGTGTTTTCTGGTAACCTTAGATTACTTGGCGAGTAAAATTTCAACATTTTGCAAGTGTTTACGAACTTTTGGGACAGCCTAATAGATGTATTATTATACAGTTACTGAGTACTTAACTAATTCTATTATTATACAGTTTTTAAGTACTGAAATAGTTCTACTAATACACCGATACTGAGTACTGAAAAAGATCTATTATTATACTATTACTGAGTACTGAAATATTTTTATTATTATACAGGTCCTGAGTACTGAAATAGTTCTGCTAATATACAGTTATGAATAAAGAAATAATTCAGGACTGAGTGTTACGTATTTGGCTTTGTTATATAATATTCTTCTAATTCATGTGTCATTTCTCTTCAGGACGTAAGCGATCTTTTCTCTCCAAACATGTAGCTCTTAATAAATTGTGTCTTTTTGTCATTTCTCTTTAATCTGTTCTATGAGCGTCAGGTTTTCCAAGCCCTCTTTCCTCATTATGGAAAAGCGCTTTCCTTTTTCTAAACATTGCTTTGTTATCCGTTTATCCAAGCCCGCTAAACACGTTATGCGTTGTTTTCCACCATCTTCGCTTGTCATCAAACTGGTCTCTTCCCATCAAGTATGTTTAATGCTGCTTTCTCTCTAGCCGTCCTGTGCGAATTAGATTCTCTAAGCCATCTTTCCTTATTGTATATTCCAGACACATCAACTGCCTCTACTTGTCTCCTTTTCGTTTTCATTCTCTCCAAAACCTTGTGCTTGCTTACATGTTCGGTCCATGGTATCCTCAGTACCCTTCTGAAGATGCAAATTTCTGTTTCGAAAATCTCCTTCATATTTTAGGAGTTGTCCAACATTCGCGTCTGTATAGGAGGAGAGATAATAATATAATAGCCCACTACTATATTCTTTGTTTCCAGTGAAGTCTTCCTGTCTCAGAATACTGTACTCCGCCTTTAGAATGCATCCTTGCCCATGTCAATATTCCTTCGAAGAAAATATTAACAACGTCCAATGCTGAACCAAAACTGACAATTTCCATGCAGTCTTTTAGGGTCATCAAGGATCATTAAGAGTCCTCGTCGCCAAAGTTGTTGTAGTCTGAGTAGAGGCCAGAAATAAATACACAAAGACGGAATAGAGTTAAACAAATATATTAACAAGAAAGAATAATACAAACAAATGCAACGTGAGAAGATCACCAGTGTGACTGTATTAGTCCGGCTATCAGAGATATCGGCAGAAATAGTCCTCACTCTCAAAACAGAAACATTTCTGCTGCCTTAAGTCTACTCTTCACCTGTGCAAACATTTTCCAGCATACACTGTCATATTCAGTCAGTTAAGTGCTATAGGTGATACACGCTTTGGGCGATCATGTCTCGAAATGACATGACTGACTGGGCAGAAGATTATCCTGCAGTAGGTTGCCATGACTTTCTGCGGAAGACTGGTTGCCAGCCAAGGCTATAGAACCCAATCTGTTCTGTTATTTGACTCATAGATAGAGGGGAAGAAATGTATTAGATTATTAAGTAGTAATTAGTAGGGGATCAGTTTAGTACTTCATAACAATAGAAAACCGATCCACCACTTTATGACCAGTAGAAGCCTTAATCATGATTCTAACTATTATATTCAGTCAGTCAGTTAAGTGGCATACGTGATACACGCTTAGGTTGATCATGTCTCTAAAATGACATGAATTATTGTGTAGTTGGTTATACCGCAGTAGATTGCCATTGTTTTCTGCGGTAGACTGGTTGCCAGCCAAGGCTATCTGTCCTATTATTTCTCTCATACCTAGAGGGAGAAGAAATATACGAGGGTCATTCAATAAATAAGGTGAATTTTTCATATAAGGACTTCTAATACAGATAGAAGCTTACTTTTATTTTAATTTTGTTCCTTTACTTCTTTTTCAAAGGGATTTAATTTTTTTTGCAGATTGAAAAAACTTTCAGAGTTTTGGAGATTAACAAAGATGGCCGACCAAGAAGCATCCTCCAAGATTGAACAGAGGTCAGTTATCATGTTTTTAGTTGCTGAAGGGTGCAAACCAGTTGAAATAGGAGAATGTCAACTGTGTATGGTGCCATATGTTCCAGCCAAAAAATGTCTACAAGTGGGCTAAATTGTTTAATGAAGGACAAAGCATTAAAGAGGATGAAGACAGGCCTGGTTGGCCTACAGAAGTGAGTACTCCTGAGGTGATCGAATCAGTCAATGACTTCATTCAGTCTGACAGTGGGTGACAGTGGATGACATTGCAAGGACTCTGAGCCTATCTGTTAAGACAGTACACAGAATTTTCCGTGATGACTTTGGCTATTCGAAGGTCAGCTGTCGGTTGGTGCCAAATATGCAGACCATTAAGGAGCTGGGCTTGAAAATGATCTCTCATTCCCCTTACAGCCCAGACCTTGCTCTTTCAGACTTTCACCTGTTTGGTCACTTGAAAACGTCCAGGAGAGGCACGAAGTTTGAAAGTGACGAGGAAGTCAAAAGTGCTGTGAGCGATTTGCTGACACATCAGTCCAAAGATTTTTACGCTGAGGGAATACAGATGGGTAAAGTGTGTGACACTGCTGGGAGACTACGTTGAAAAATTAAAAAAAGTGAGCTTCTATCTGTATTAGAAGTCCTTATACCGAAAAATTCACCTAATGTATTGAATGACCCTTGTATTATATTATCACGTCGTAATTAGTGGGGGATCAGTTTATTACTTTATAACAATAGAAAACCGATCCCCCACTTTATGGTCAGTAGAAGCTTAAACTGTTTCCAACTATTATGCTCAGTCAGTCAGTTTAGTGCCATACGTGATACACGTTTTGAGCGATCATGTCTCGAAAGAGACATGACTGACTGGGCAGAACATTATCCCGAAGTAGATTGCCACTGCGGTAGACTGGTTGCCAGCCAAGACTATAGAGCCCAATCTGTCCTATTATTTAACCCATAACTGGAGGGAAAAGACGGATTTATATATTTCTCAAGGAATAAGTGAATGTAATGAATTCAACTGGAGTACGAATTCGGCTCCCCGATTTGTCGTTTCGAGCCACTGCATCACAACGAACATCCTACTGTCCTATAGATGGATTGAAATGTTAGATGGACTGGACTGTTACACAATATCTCTGTCATATAGATGCGCTGATATTATGTAACACTACAGTATTTTTTCTTTGTTTCTAACGAGATTTTTCTGTTTCTTAAAACTCTACTTAACTTTGTATGTATCTTTGTCTATCAGAATGCGCCTTTGGGTTTCAGTGTCGCACTTTCCATCCTCTGTTAAAACACTTCATGAATACTGTACAACAAGGAATACAGCTTATTAGAAAATTCTAATCTGAGCAAAAATATTACTTCTTGTTCAAATGAAATGGATACAAAGGTGTGATCATCTGTATAATATGAATCCATAATGATTATTACAATATACTCATAATGATAAGACGTTTCAAACAACAAATATGATAAAATATGAAAATTATGAATATAATTATGCCACAAAAAAAAAATACCGTTGAGCGAAGAAAGAAATAAAGTGTAGAACGGTCAAGCACCAAATGACAAAATAGATTTCAGAGTCGAAGGATGTGCGCATCCTTCCGGTTAGGTCACATTTCCGCCGGTTATAAAAACAAAAAGATTCTCTAGAAGGCTAACCTTCAAGCAATGCTAACATTGCATGACAGGGATTTCAAGAGATTCTTTTAATTCTTTGAAAATAAAAATTTAATATATTTCAACCAACGGGTCGCACTCCCGCCGACAATAGAACGATTCTGGACCATACAAACAAGTAACAATATAGTGAATAACAGATGCTTAAAATATATTAATTTAAAATTTGGAAAATAAACATTTAGTTTTTTCCAACCAATAGGGCACATTAACGTCAACAATAAAAATAAATTCTATACCGGACAACCCAGTAATAAAGGCCAATAGTGCATGACATAAATTTCAAACAGAATCACTCAATCCTTTTAAAATAAACATTTAATATTTTTCAATAAATGCGTCGTATTCCCGCCGACATTAAAAAGGCCCTAAGCCAAACAAGCCACCAAGGAATGCCAATAGTGAATTAAAAGTTTCAGAGATTCCATCCATAATTTGAGAATATACATATAATATTTTTTCAACAAAAGTGTCGCATTTCCATCGTCCATAAAAAAATGATTCTGGACCTGAGAAGCAAATAAAGAACGACAACTGTGCAATCAAAGAAACTTCAAAAAGATCCTCTTAAACATGCGAAAATAAACATTTAACATTATGCAACGAATGTCTGGCATTCCCGCCGATATTTAAAAAGATTCTGAACGAGGCAAGCCAGTAAGGAATGCCAACAGTTCATGAGAAAAACTTCAGAGAGATTCGGTTTATCATTTGAACATGGACGTTTAATATTTTCAACCAATGAGCCACATTGCAACCGACAATAAAAAAGCTTCTACACCAGATTAGACAGTAAGGAATGCCAACAATGCACTAGAGAGATTTCAAAGTGATTCCATTAATCCTTTGAAAATAAGCATTTTACATTTTTCAATAAATATATCGCAGTTCCGACGACAATAAAAAATCTTTTAAAGAAGACAATTTAGTAAGGAATGCCTACAATAAATAACAGAGAATACAAAGATATTCCTTAATACCATAAAAATAAATATTTAATATTTTTCGACTTGATATGATCGTATTCAAGCAGACATTGAAATAAAGCTTCTAAACTAGACAAGCTAGTAAGAAATGTCAACAGTGAGATGACAGATACTTTAAAGAGATTCACTTAATCCTCTGAAAATAAACATTTAGCATTTTTTCGCGCCGACAACTAAAACGATTCTGGACGAGACAAGCTAGTAAGAAATGTCAACAGTGAGATGACAGATACTTTAAAGAGATTCACTTAATCCTCTGAAAATAAACATTTAGCATTTTTTCGCGCCGACAATTAAAACGATTCTGGACGAGACAAGCCAGTAAGAAAAGCCAACGATGCATGAGAAAAACTTTAATGAGATTCCCTTAATCTTTCGAAGATGAACGTTTAACATCTTTCAAACAATGAGCCACATTACATTCAAACATAAGAAAGCTTCTGCACCATATTAGACAGTAAAAATGTCAACGTGCATGACAGAGACATCAAAGAGTTTTCCTTAATTCATAGCAAATAAATATTTAGTATTTTTCAACCAATGGGCCACATTCTTTCCGATAATAAAAAGGGCTTCTTGTCCTGCCAAGTCAGAACGGAATGTGAACAATTTATGGCTAAGTCTAAAAAGAGATACCTGTAGTCATTTGTAAATAAATATTCAACTCTCTTCTACAAATATGTCACATTTCCTCCGAGAATATAAAACACTCTGTAAATATACAAGACAGTAAGAAATGCTAACAGTTTATGACAGAGACTTCAAAGAGATTCCATTAATCATTTGAGAATAAGAATTTAACATTTTTCAACCAATAAGTTACATTCCCACCGACAATAAAAAACGCTTCTAGAGGAGTCAAGACATAAAGAAATACTAACAGTGCATGTCAGAAGCTTCAAATGTTTCTCTTTATCGTTTGAGAATATATTTTTAATATTTTCCAACGAATGCGTGACATTTCCACCGACAATATAAAATGTTTCTAGATCAGTCAAGCCAGTAAAATGTCAACAGTGCATGACAGAATTTTCAAAGAGATTTCCTTAATCATTATAAAAAGACAAGTGATTCATTTTGATTTCCTCATTCTTTTGAGAATAAACATTTTACATTTTTCAACCAATGAGTCGCATTGTAAACCAGTCAAAACAGTAAGAAATGTCAACAGTGACTTACAGAAACTTTAAAGCGATTCACTTAACTCTTTGCAAGTAAATATTTAACATTTTTAAAACAATTTCAACCGACAATAAAAAATCTTTGTAACCAAACAAATCTGTAATGAATGCCGACAGTGCATCACAGAGACTTCAAAGTGATTAGCTTATTCCTTTGAGAATAAACACTTAACATTCTTAGCCAATTAGCCTGGTCCTGGTCACGACGATAAATTGCATCCGACAGCAACGCCTTTAATTGGGAGGTTGTGAGGGACATGAAACCACCTCTTGTTGTTGTTCTGAGGTTCACCCTGACTCAGAGTGGTAACATCTATCTGCTATGGTCACAGCTATGGGCCAATAGTTAACCCCCATAAATTGGGGTCAAATCACCATGCAAGTGTAAAAATACACTTTTATAGAAATATATACTTAAAAAAAGACTTTTTATTAAAAAAAAAATACATTTCTGGGTAAATTTCGATGTGTTCCTCGAAGGCCTTTACCCCGTCAAAACTTTCCAAAACATCCTTAATTCCGTGCAAATGTATATGCTGAAGTCAAATCGATAATTGTTTATTGAAGAAACCTACCTTTTTTCATGTTATCGACGAGAAAAAATCGGACTATATCTCACCCCTTACCATCGTTCTCATATCTGATTCACCGCTGAATGACTTGAGGCGTAGGATATTAATTTCGGCCTATTTACTTCCTTTGAGCAATTACTCCACGATTTTGTTTGGTTTCGGAACTCAATTTCCGCGTAGTAGTTGCAGAAAAAGTGGTAAAAAAGCCGAAACATCGGCAAACTACGCGTGAAGTCATTCTGCAGTGAATAACATTTTTGAATCGTGGTTACCGGTTGAGATAAACAGCAACAAGAAGTTCGATATTTTTCTGGTTGTAAACTTGAAAAAAGGTAGGTTCCGTCAATAAAAAATTATCGATTTGAATTCAGCATTTACATTTTCACGGAAATTATGATGTTTTGGAAAGATGTGAAGGAGTAAAGGCCTTCAGGGAACAAATAAAAGATTTACCCATTTTTGAAGCAAAAATATTACCAACAAGACATTTTTAAAAGAAAACAAGAACTTATATTCATAATGTATTTTTGAAAGAAAAAATTACCAGCAATACATTTTTGAATAGGAAATTAGAAGGCATCTTCAGTTTTCTAAAATAAAAATAAAAAAATTAATTAAAATCTGACTAAATTTAATCTCACTATAACCAAACATTAAAATAAATACCTTAAAACTCCATCGTTTTGGCATTAAATAACCAACAGAGGTTGATATGCCGTTAAACAAAACTCAAAACTCAAACCAATGAACCCTATTTCAGCCGACAATAAAAAAGGATTCCAAACCAGCCAAGCCAGTAAGAAATGGCAACAGTGCATGATACAGTTTTCAAAATGATTCACTTAACCCATTGGGAATAAGCTTTTGATATTTTCAACCAAGTCTGCTTTCCCGACAGCTACAACCTCCAGGTGTTTAAGTGTAGGGTCAATAGACACCTCCTATCACACTAACTCCCAATTATTCTCAGAACACTCTCATCTACCCAACCCTCATTCTCGGTATCCTTACCCGCCTATCACCCACCCTCTGACATTTCCTATATTTAACCATTCTCGGTATCCCTACCCGCCTATCACCCACCCTCTGATATTTCCTATATTTAATCATCCTTTCTCCACTCTATATAGCCCCCTGCGCAGTAGTGGCAGTGACATGCCTTGCTCGGGGTGAAACGCTTATAAAAAAACAAAAAAAAACAAAAAAAACCAAGGTGCCACATTCCCACTGACAAGCAAAAAGAACTTATAAACCAGACAGGCTATTAATGAATGTCAACAGTACATGAGAGACACCTGTTTGATTCCATTAATCATTTGAGAAAAACGATTAAAAGTTTTCAACCAATGAGTTACAGACTATATAAAAGTTTCTCAACCAGACAAGCTAGTAAGAAATACCAACACTACATGAGAAAGACTTCAAAGAGATTTCCCAAATCCTTTGCAAAATATTTAACATTTTTTAGCCAATGATTAACATTTACCCCCGACAATAAAAAAAAATGCTTCTAGACCAGTTAAGCTAGAAAAAAAAACTTTCACTAGTGCATGTCAAAGACTTCAAAGAGTTTCCCTTTAATCCTTTGTACATAAATATTTAACACTTTTCAACCAACGAAACAAATTCCCACCGACAATTAAAAAAAAGCTTTTAAACTTGACAAGCCATTAAAAATGCCAACAGTGTATGAGAGAGACTTCAAAGAGATTCCCTTAATTTTTTGAGAATAAACCTTTAATATTTTTCAACAAATGATTCACATTTCTGCCGTCAATAAAAAACGCTTCTAGAGCAGTCAAGACATTAAAAATGCCAACAGTGTATGACAGAGACTTCAAAGAGATTCCCTTAATCCTTTGCGAATAAAACCTTTAACATTTTTTAACGAATGAGTCGCATTCCCGCAAAAATAAAAAAAAAGCTTCTAAACCATTTAAGCCAGCCAGAAATGCCAACAGTGTGCAACAGAAACTTTAATGCGATTCCGTTAATCCTTTGCAAATAAATATTTAACAATTTTCTAACCAAAGGGTGACATTTCCGCCAATTTTAAAAAATGCTCCCCCACCTGTCAAGCCAGTACAAATGCCAACAGTGCGTGACAAAATCTTCAAAGAGACAACATTAATTCATTAAAAACAATGAATAATTAACATTTTCAAACACCCGATCGTGTTCCTCACTATATTAAAAAAGTAATTTATGATCACTTGAAGATTTTTTAAGCAATGCAAGGTTTTAGAGAGTAAAACACTACGCCTCCTTGGCCTCACACTTTCAGCGGACCTCAAATGGAATGACTATATCGAATCCATTGCGACGTGGCTTCCCTGTGTCTCTTCTATAAATACTTTCACGGCTTCTGCTCCGATGAACTTAGATCACTGGTGCCCCCTCGGTTCGAATTTGCACGAGATACTAGATCCCACCCTTTTACAGTGAAACCAACAAAATGCAACCGCAACTTCTACTCCAACACTTACTTTCCTCGCACTTCCCGACTGTGGAATTCTCTTCCACACGATTGCTTCCCCGACGGCTACAATCTCCAGGAGTTTAAATGTAAGGTCAATAGACACCTACTAACACACTAACCTGCTCCCATTCTATCAAACACTCCTTCCCATCTGCCCAACCCTCATCCTCGGTATCCTTACTCATCTGTCACCTTCCTCCTGACATTCCCTATGTCTAACCACTCCTTCACTTTATCTTCCCCTATGTAGCCCCATGCGCGATAGTGGCAGTGGAATTTCCTTGCTTGGGGTGAGATGATTAAAAAAAATGTCTTTAGATGAACAACGCCAGTCAGGGGAAGGCATAATAACTGTTCACGATGTGTATAACTTCAAAAAGATTCCTTTTCACATTTTTTTTAGTCATTTCACCCCAAGCAAGGCGTTAACGCCACTGATATTCAGAGGGGTTACATAAGAGAGTTGAAGTATTAGGCAGGAGGAGAGTGAAGACAAAGGTGAACCAGCTACAGGTGGTGAAAGAGAAAGGGCAAGAGAAGGATATGAACACAGGTGTGAAGACAGTTGCGAAGGTAAAGAGAAAGGAAAAGAACAATATACACGGGGTGATGTAGAAAGGGGTGGAATTAAGTGGATAAGAAATGGGAATTAATTTTGCGTTTAAATTCTTGGAGGTTATAGCCGCCATGAAAGCAAGTATATGGAAGGGTGTTCCATAGGCGGGAAGCGCGAAGCTGTTGGAGTAGAATTGTCGCCTGCATTTGGTTGATCTAACTGTAAAAGGGTGGGTGAGGCCTTGTTGCTAGTCTGGTTGCCCGAGTAAATTCTTGTGGAGAGGTACACCAGTGACCCAAGTTTATCAAAGCTGAAGCTATTCACTCGTATTCTAATCTGCTTAACACTTACACCTTTCTTCATATTTTCTCCCTTGCAATTTTTTTTTATCTACGGGCCAAAAAATCACATTTTCAAACAAGGAACTTTAACATTCGTAACTGTAGATGAATATTTTTAAAAACCCTAAAATATAATTATTATTCCACGCCAGTTTAAAAAAATGATGTATTTCATACTATTTTTAGTATTTATTGCCAAATGGATAATTCTAAATTAAAATAGAAAATTTTACAAGGTAGCCAGGAAGCCTTTGCTTCGGGCAACCATTAAAAAGAAGAGACTAGCATGGGGAAGAGAGCACAAAAACTGGGAGAACAGTTCATTTGATGCACATGTTATTGTGCAGTATTAACAAAAGAACAATTCTGCTTTTATTTAGCATTATCCACTTAATTATCCAATAAATACTAAAATATTAAAAATAGTATGAAATGCATAATTTCTTTTAAAATGACCTAATAATTATGGCCGGTAGTGTATATTATTTAAAAACTTTTCTCGCCTTTTTCTTTAGTGAGAGTGCATTCAAATCCACAAAAATAGGTTATTTATATTATATTATATTTTTCATATTTCAGTGTAACCCTGATATAAGAGAGTTGTCAGGACCGGAATAAAATTTATCTTATATCCGGGTTATCTTATATCAGGGGTTGGTCTATTTTATATACATTATCACAGGCTCTAATTTGGGATCAGAGAAAACCTCTCTTATATCAGTGTTTCTCTTATATCAGTGTCTTTTATATCCGGGTTATACTGTATTTTAATGCAAGTTGAAAAAGTATTTTTTTTTACAAAGGATAAAAATCCTAAAGGTGTATTTTCTCTGCAATCTGATCAATAATAATAAACATTGATTACTAGATATACTTTTTCATTCCGACTTGGCAGACCGGCTGCAGTCTCTCTCTCACCGGCGCGACGTGGCTTCCCTGTGTCTCTTCTATAAATCCTCTCACGGCTTCTGCTCCGATGAATTTAGATCACTGGTGCCCCCTAGGTCCGAATTTGCACGAGATACTAGATTAGCAACTAGATCCCACCCTTTTACAATGAAACCGATAAAATGTAACTGCAATTTCTAATAAACAGTTTCTTTTCTCGCACTTCCCGACTTTGGAATTCCCTTCCACATGATTGCTTCCCCGATGGCTACAATCTCCAAGAGTTTAAATGTAGGGTCAATAGACACCTCCTATCACACTAACTCGCATCCATTCTTTCAAACACTCTTCCCATCTACCCAAACCTCATCCTCGGTATCCTTACCCATCTATCACCCTCCTTCCGACATTTCCTATATCTAACCACTCTTTCTCTTTCCCTTCTCCTATGTAGCCCCATGCGCAATAGTGGCAGCGGAATGCCTTGCTTGGGGTGAAATGATTAAAAAAATCTAATAAGTAGATATCCCTAACAAGTCCCTTACTATTTGCACTAACCCGGATATAAGATACCATGATATAAAAAAACCCTGATATAAGAGAAAAGTTTATCTGGCGCCAAATTAGAGCCTGTGTTAATGTTCATACAACATATCTAACCCAGATATAAGAGAAGTTTTATCCGGACAACTCTCTTACATCAGGGTTAAACTGTATATGACGAAATCGCCTTGAAAGTACACTTTTTTTTATCCTCTCACCCCAAACAAGGCATTCTACTGCCACTGTTGCGCAGGGGTTTACATAGGGGAAATTGATGAGAAAGAGGATTTAGTTATAGGAAATATCAGGGTAACAGGGTAACAGACGGATGAGGATACCGAGGATGTGGGTGGAGTAGATGGGAAAAGAGCTTGTGAGAATGGATGCGAGTTAGTGTGATAGCAGATGCCTATTGACCTTATATTTAAATTCCTGGATATTGTAGCTGTCGGGGAAGCAAGTACAGGGAAGGGATTTCCACAGGTGGGAAGTGCGCGAAAAGAAGCTGTTAGAGAAGAAATTGCGGTTACACATTATCGGTTTGACTATAAAAGGGTGGGACCTAGATGCCAATCTAGTAGCTCGTGTAAATTCATACCTAGAGGGCACCAGTGATCTAAGTTCATCCAAGCAGAAGCCGTGAAAGTATTTATAGAAGAGGCACAGGGAAGCCACGTCACGCCGGTGAGAGAGTGGTTGCAGCCGGTTTGCCAAGTCAGTATCGATCACGTTACAGATTCTCCGTTGTATTTTGTCAAGAAGCCTGAGGAGAGTAGCAGGGGCACCCGACCAGATGTGGCAGCCTTATTCAATACACGAGCGGATGGTAGATTTATATCTGTGCAGGATAGATTCAGACGGGAAAAACTTCCGGGCCCTGCACAGAGAACCGACTTTCATAGCAGCGGATTTATCAATGGATTCGATATATTCACTCTATTTGAGGTCCGCTGAGAGTGTGAGACCCAGGAGTGTTTTACTTTCAAGGAGGCTTAAAATTTACGAGCCATTTCTTTCCCCAGTCTACCACGGATTGGAGGTCATTCTCAAGCTGGGCAGCGAGGTTCGCTTTGTCGCCCACAACAGATTTTTGCTCGAGGTGAGAGTAAACGGTGGGTTAATTCTGTATTCTTTTGTAGCAAATTTGTGTCTATGTTGACTGAAAGGTTTCTCCTTCAGGCAAGAAACTATTACAACTGCATTGCAGAATAATCTTTTCTATTAAATAAAAAACCGCTTTGTAAAGTAACTTAGATCCCCAAATACAATGGAAACACATAGACAAGGCTAGTTTCCCTAATAGCTTAAGAGACAAGAGTAATCTATATTTGACAGAAAAAATTAAAATTTTAGAATTTCAAGACCAAAATATACTCCTTAACAAACGAAGGGAGATCATAAGTATTTGTCAACACAGAAATAAATATAAATTACAATAATTATTCTATTCCCCCAGTGATTCCCAATAAAAAAATTCAGAATTTTTTTTAAAAAAAGTTGACCTAGCAGTTACCTCCACACCACCTACCCTGTTAACCCTAGGGTCAGGCCACATAACTCCCACTACTGAGGAAAAATTACTACTAACTCATTCCCCCAGCCCAACCCAATGAAAACTTTCTTGTCGTCTTTTCATGATAAAACTATCAAGCTAATCAGATCTTACGAAATGATCTTACACAAAATAAATAGACAGAACTTGTCTATATTATTCAAGGAAACCTGTATTAATATATATATATATATATATATATATATAGTAGAGTTTTATAATTTGAAACTTAGAAGCATTGTGTATATAAGATTTATGGGTAGGTATTACAAGGCTATCACATGCGTTTAGTATAATAAAAGAAGGTAAAGAAGGTGTTGGGTATTACCTATTTATTATTTATTAATATTTCGAGATCAGAATCTCATCTTCAGAATGATGGGAGAGCTTGATTTCACGTCCGCCCTCTGTATGTGTGTGTTTATCGTTTATATAAGTGAGCGCCTACAGAAGGTAGCTGTGGAGAGTGACTAAAATGGACTACAAATAAACTTTAAGAAAACTGAATGCATATGTCATCAGCAAAAGGTGCAACCCAAAATGCCAAATACAGGTGGGGGATACCAGAATCAAGCAAGTACAAAAATTTAAATACCTAGGAATTGTTCTAACAGGAGATGGAAAGTGCGACACAGAGATCTGAAGGCGAATTAGCATGGCGAAGGACGTGTTCCAGAAGCTGAGTAAAGTACTAAGACACAGGAAAATTTCACGAGAAACAAAGAAGCAAGTGCTACATTGCTATGTGATGTCAGTTCTTCAATACGGCAGTGAATGCTGGACAATATTATCGAAAATGAAGACAAAACTTGGAGCAGCCAAAATGTGGTTCTACAGAAGCATACTAGATATAAAGTGAGGGATCAGTTTCATATTACAAACAATACATAAACTGACCCCTCACTTTATGGTCACAGCAGCTTTTATACATTTATATTCCTGATATCCAAAAGCACAAGGATGCATTTCAGAAGCTGAGCAGAGAAAGACAGGACAAGTTCACTAGAAACAAAGGAAAGAGTGCTGGATTGCTATGTGATGTCAGTTCTTCAATACGGCAGTGAATGCAGGACAATATCATCGAAGATGAAGAAAACATTTGAAGCAGCGGAAATGTTGTTCTACAGAAGGATGCTACGGATATCGTGAACCGAGCATGCTAGCAACGATGAGGTGTTGGAAAGAATGGCAACGAAAAGAAAATTAATAGGGAGCATCAAGAAAAGACAACTGAGGTTCAAGGGACATGCAATGAGGAAGAAGGGCTTGGAGAACCTGATACAGACAGGCCAGATAGAAGGAAAAAAAGACAGGGGAGGAAGGCAGCAAATAACATATTTGAAGGGCCTGATCAGGTGATTGACGGAGTAGGCGTTGCGAGGTGTAACATGAGCAGACATACTAATAGCCACAAAGGATAGGGAGACGTGGAGAATCATGATCGCCTACGTCGCTGAAGAAGATAACTGAGCGCCAGATATGTGTCACGTGTTATAAATTAATGGATGAATATTGAAATGTAGAAGATAAATTTTCTTGTTTTTTTTTTTTTTTCAATAAATGTGTGTTTCTCTCAACGCACAAATTCATAGCTGTTTTCATTATTTATTTTAATAGAACGCGTTGAAATTCACGATTGAGTACCTATTTATATACGTGTAAAATCGTTTTACACGCGCGCATATCATATCGTATATATCGGGTTTGCCACAAATAACATCTAAATCACTGCCTTTGGCTTTTTTGGTCAGTTGAGAAATTGAGTGCAAGACTTCAGACAGTCAGTTAAGACAGTCAGTTTCGAGACATGATCGCCCAAGCCCAAGGCATGCCAGGAGTAACGGGAGCAAACAAAGAGCCACAAGGGATAGGGAGACGTGGAGAACCATAATCGCCTACGTCCTGAAGGGACAGGGCACATAGAAGAAGAAAAATTGAAGAGAAATATTTTGTCGTTTTCAGTCATTTAGATTGATAACTAAAGTTAGGGTAAAGGCAGACAGATAGCTGGCCAGTATATAAGTTCGTATAAAAATGGACGGGTTGAAATTTTTCAGGTAACAGAATATATATCAACATCAATAAACAGTCGTTTCTCAATGTTTTTCATCACGGAATTTGAATAAATGGGAGGGATTTAGAATACAGTGTTAGAGGATATTTCATTTTTTAGATTTTAATAAGCGCCAGTCAGTCAGTTAAGTGCCATACGTGAAACACGCTTGGGCGATCATGTCTCGAAAGAGACATGACTGACTGGGCAGAAGATTCTCCCGTAGTAGGTTGCCATTGCTTTCTGCGGTAGACCGGTTGCCAACCAGGGCTATAGAACGCAATCCGTCCTGTTATTTGACCCATAGCTGGAGGGAAGAGACGGATTAATACCTTTCCCAAGGGTATTTGTGCGTATATGATTGGAACTGGAATTCGAACTCGGCTCTCCGATTTCTCGTTCCGAGTCGATATCTACTGGACCACAACGGACGTCCACTTATATAAACAATACTTATATAAACAAAAATTAAAATAAATAAACACTCCTCTCTCGTTTAAAAATCTTTGAAAGAAAAGGAAGTGTAATATGGAAAACGTTTAAGCAACCACAAGAATAACAAGAAGGAAATACATTGTCAGGAGAGGTTCTTGAGGTTCTGAGGCAGCAACAGAAATGCTGACTGAACTACGCAGTCATGAATAATCCATTTAACTATAGATTCAGCGTACAGACGAAACGCCACAGTTTTGTTTGACATCAGCATAGCTGATATTAACCTCAAGGAGAGTAGCTCTTTACATCTTCTTGGTTGAATATTTTCCATCCATATAAATCGGAGCAGTTATCTATCTAATCTAAACTTATTTATAAATGAAATTTTGTCTGTGTGTGTGTGTCTGTGTGTGTCCGTTACCTATGGACTCAGAAACGGCCGAACCGATTTTCTTGAAAATTTACACAGTTATACTATAAGCGTTTACACGTGTTCATAGCTAGGTCGAGGTACTCCCGATAAATATCGAAAATCAATCATCGAAAAAATCGGGTTATAGAAGGAGTGGTCCGATTTTAATCAAATTTAATACACTCATAGACAAAGACATAAGAAACGATATTCAGAAATTTCAAGGTTGCAGTTCTTACAATAGTGCAGAAAATCGATAATATATATATATATATATATATGTGTATATATATATATATATATATATATATATATATATATATATATATATAGGCAATATGTTTGTGTGTGTGCCTGTTTATCTGCCCGTATGTCTGTATTTTTTTCAGCCCTTTTATTTTAGTTTTTACTTCGGGTTTGGCTCTAAGTAGGCATAATTGTAGTTCTTAGTCTCAGCCATGATACCATTTACTCAGCCTTCAAAATTCAGTTTACGACGAAAAAAACCGTTTTGATATCGATACCAGGAAATCAAAATTTGACTTACATCCATTCATTTTTCCTTCAGTGTAAGGTTTCTCTTTAACTGGAAACAACTATTGCTTTTTAGTCTTCCGTGCCAACGTCCAAAGAGTCTGAGCTCCAGGACCATGGATTAGTTTTAAAACTTTCATTACACCCGAGCAACGCCGGTTTATACTTCTAGCATCAAGATAAGTGTTAAGTCTGCTTGAAAGGAATTTTTTTCCATCAAATACTTATCGTACCTTTATTAGTCTATCATTCATCCACGCAATGAGTATAGATATCACATGTTCTGCTCTATATCTAGCGATTCGTAATAAAAAAAATAAGACGATACAACGTTATCGGATCTGACTTGACATCTTTTTTGACAGACGATCTTTAACTGACATTACTATACTATCAGTCACTCAGTTAAGTGCCGTACGTGAAACAGGCTTGGGCGATCATGTCTCGAAAGATACATGACTGGGCAGAACATTATCCTGCAGTATGTTACCATTACTTTTTGCGGTAGACTGGTTGCCAACCAAGGCTACAGAACCCAATCTGTCCTGTTATTTAACCCATAACTGAAAGGAAGAGACGGATTAATACCTTTCCCAAGAGTATTTGCGCGTAAGTTAATGCAATGAATTCAACTGGAATTCGAACTCGGCTCCGCGATTTCTCGTTCCGAGCCGATATCCACTGCACAACAAATTGGAAAAAATCAAACTACATTCGCTAAATTAAAATTATAAAATGGTAACTATTTACCAGTTGCACCCCGATGTAAAGTCATCCGATCAGATTAGGGTCAGCATGAAAACTTTTCACCATTTAGAAGCAAGAGAAAAAAACATAAAACCAAACAAAATGAAATCGTATCTGATATATCCCAGAAATATTGTCCCGGTAAGTATAGGATTGCGCGAAAAACAGGTTTGGCCTGGTTTGCAGCTTAAATCATCCTTAATTGTATACCTGATGAAGTGGTAGAATTATTACTAGATCTTTAATCCGGTAGGTTATGCTAGGTCTTGTATTCAGGGAAGCATTTAAAGATCTGAGAAATTTTAATCAGCCGTCGTTTTGATGTGCTTAGAGCCAAATAAACCGTCGAAGTTCTAAAAAAGGGATAATTAAGATTGTTTTTTTTTATAATCATCTCACCCCAAACAAGGCACTCCACTGACACTATTGCGCATGGGGCTACATAGGGGAAGGTAAAGAGAAGAAGTGGTTAGACATAGGGAATGTCAGGAGGAAGGTGACAGATGAGTAAGGATAGCGAGGATGAGGTTTGGGCAGATGGGAAGAGTGTTTGATAGAATGGGAGCAGGTTAGTGTATTAGGAGGTGTCTATTGACCTTACATTTAAACTCCTGGAGATTGTAGCCGTCGGGGAAGCAATCGTGTGGAAGACAATTCCACAGTCGGGAAGTGCGAGGAAAGAAACTGTTGGACTAGAAGTTACGGCTGCATTTTATCGGTTTCACTGTAAAAGGGTGGGATCTAGTTGCTAATCTAGTATCTCATTCAAATTCGTATTTAGGGGGGGACTAGTGATCTAAGTTCATCGGAGCAGAAGCCGTGAAAGTATTTATAGAGGAGACACAGGGAAAGAGAGACTGCAGGCGGTCTGACAAGTCGGTATCTATCACATTACAGACGCTCCTCTGAACCTTATCGAGAAGCCCGAGAAGAACAGCAGGGGCACCCGATCAGATATGGCAGCAGTATTCAATGCACGGGCGGATGGTAGATTTATAAATGTGCAGGATAGATTTAGACGGAAAAAAACTTCCGGGCCCTACACAGAGAACCGACTTTCATAGCAGCTGATTTAGCAATGGATTCGAAATAATCATTCCATTTGAGGTCCGCTGAAAGTGTGAGACCAAGGAGGCGTAGTGTTTTACTCTCTGGGAGGCAAGCCTGGTCCATGCTAATGGGAGGTAGGTGAGATTGTCGATGATGGTTAATTGAGAGTAGCTTCGTTTTAGAAGCATTAAAATTTACTAGCCATTTCTTACCCCAGTCCAATATCGATTGGAGGTCTTTTTCAAAAAATTGTGCTCAACGGTTATTCTCAGTTACTTGTGGTGTTTCAAAAGTTGCAAACCACTCCTTTAGAATCGCTTTTAAGACAGTGTTAAAGACAGTGTCTTTGATTATTGAAGACAGTGTCTTTGATTACTTGAAGCGACTGGCCATCAAGAAAATTGATCTCTGATGTTCAATATGTACTGGTAACTCTGACACATTGGTCAGTCATTTAAGTGCTATACGTGATACACGCTTTAGGCGATCATGTCTCGAAAGAGACATGACTGACTGGGCAGAAGATTATCTCGCAGTAGGTTTCCATTGCTTTCTGCGGTAGACTGGTTGCCAGCCAAGACTATAGAACCCAATCTGTCCAATTTTTAACCCATAACTGGGGTGAAGAGACGGATAAATACATTTCCCAAGGGTATTTGTGCGTAAGTGAATGGAAGGAATTTAACTGGAATTCGAATTCGGGTACCCCGATTTGTCATTCCGAGTCAATATTCCACTGCACCACTCATTAGAGGTCCAAAAATATCGGTGTGTATGTTTAGAAGCGGGCATCAGTGTTGGCGAAGATGACACTAGGTTTTTTTGTGTGGCAATGTTCTTTAAACTTTTGGCCTTCTCGGAACTTGGTAACCCACTCACAAATATTGGTGATCATGTTGTACCAGACAAAGCGCTGTTTGATGAACTTGACCGTGGTTCGTTTGCTGGGTGTGCGACAAAATATGAAAATGTTTGTAGTCCATTTTGCTAGGTTTGTGAGCAATAGAAAGTCTGGTGGTGTTTACTGTGACGTCACCGTTGACTCTTGTTGATGAAGAAGACTAGGCGTTGCTGAAGTGAATTCCTAGTCTTTTTTTTTTAGTCTTAACACTAAATGCCTCCATATCTTATATTCCTTTCACACGGGAAAATGCTATTCTAAAATTTATACCGTTTGTGGCATCCCAACAAACGAGCCGCGGCCAACTTTATCAATGAGCGCTTTGTCTGGTTCAAAATGGTCACAGGCATCCGTGAGCGGGTTACCATAGTGATTTTCATATGAAAATGCATTGGAAAGGCATTTTAACATGAAAATGCATTGGAAAATGATTTTATCATGAAAACGCATTGTAAAGTGATTTTGCTATAAAATGTATTGGAAAGGGATTTTATTATGAAAATTCACTGGAAAAGGATTTTAATATGAAAATGACCTGTAAAATACATCATCATATATTTACGTTCATGGTTTTTACAGCATTTTGTCTTACCTGGCAAATCTTCGATATACCACAAGGTAGAATATTTACTAACAAGAAACAGAAAGTAAATGTAATCGGCTAGACTCTACATCCCAAAGATACATAAAAAAAAAACATGAAATTTAAAATTCTCAGCGTCTTCTTTTCTTCCTGGGCCTGTATAGACTCAATTGTAAACATTATTTTCGTCCAATGAAAATAATCCGTAAATCAGACTGGGTAAATGAAATGTATCTAAACAGACGATGAAAAGGAAAGTTTACGCTATTGTGGGAATAAACATCCTCCATTGTAGTTAGACAATCGGACGTAAGAGGTTATTTAAGTAAGTTTATGTCACTGTGTGAATTTTCACAACGAGTATTGATTCATACTGACGCTTATGGGCAATGAAATATAACAGGTTAAATATAAAGTGGAAAAAATTTGACGAGAAACAATTTACTAAGAAGAAAATATTTAGAAATACATTAATCGCTTAAATAATACACAAGGAATTTACGTCCAGACTCTTACACCGTTTCCCCATGTTTCGCAGATGTTATATTGTCACATTATGAGATATTCAATACAAAGGTATTGAAAAAAAAAGAGAAAAAGAAAAGTTTCATTGATATATTAGAATTTGTGTGTATGTATATGAAATAGAAATTTAATAATGGGAACGATATTAAAATCATTGACTACAATTCACACAGTACAAGGCTTGAGTATCTCTCAAGGTAGAGTGTTAGTTTTAAATTACCTATGATGGATTAAGCGTGCTATTTTTTTTTTTACTAATATTAACTCTATACAATGTGAAAATTATTCCAAAAAAATTTGACTAAGAAAATGTACAGGAAAAAGATTTTATTATGAAAATTTAACTGTGGAAATGCACTGGAAAGTGATTTTACTATTAAATACATTGTCATGTGATTTTATCATAAAAGTGCATTGGAAAGTGATTTTATTATGAAACTGCATTGAAAAAGGATTTTAACAGGAAATGCATTGGAAAATTATTTTATCATGCAAACGCATTGGAAAGTGATTTTGCTATAAAATGTATTGGAAAGGGATTTTATTATGAAAATGCATTGGAAAGGGATTTTACTATGAAAATGCATTGGAAAGGGATTTTACTATGAAAATGTATTGGAAAGGGATTTTATTATGAAAATGCATTGGAAAGGGATTTTATTATGAAAATGCATTGGAAAGGGATTTTAATATGAAAATGCATTGGAAAGGGATTTTATTATGAAAATGCATTGGAAAGGGATTTTAATATGAAAATGCATTGGAAAGGGATTTTATTATGAAAATGCATTGGAAAGGGATTTTAATATGAAAATGAATTGGAAAGGGATTTTATTATGAAAATGCATTGGAAAGGGATTTTAATATGAAAATGCATTGGAAAGGGATTTTATTATGAAAATGCATTGGAAAGGGATTTTATTATGAAAATGCATTGGAAAGGGGATTTTATTATGAAAATGCATTGGAAAGGGATTTTACTATGAAAATGCATTGGAAAGGGATTTTAATATGAAAATGCATTGGAAAGGGATTTTATTATGAAAATGCATTGGAAAGGGATTTTATTATGAAAATGCATTGGAAAGGGATTTTAATATGAAAATGCATTGGAAAGGGATTTTATTATGAAAATGCATTGGAAAGGGATTTTAATATGAAAATGCATTGGAAAGGGATTTTATTATGAAAATGCATTGGAAAGGGATTTTATTATGAAAATACATTGGAAAGGGATTTTATTATGAAAATGCATTGGAAAGGGATTTTAATATGAAAATGCATTGGAAAGGGATTTTATTATGAAAATGCATTGGAAAGGGATTTTATTATGAAAATGCATTGGAAAGGGTATTTTATTATGAAAATGCATTGGAAAGGGATTTTACTATGAAAATGCATTGGAAAGGGATTTTATTATGAAAATGCATTGGAAAGGGATTTTAATATGAAAATGCATTGGAAAGGGATTTTATTATGAAAATGCATTGGAAAGGGATTTTAATATGAAAATGCATTGGAAAGGGATTTTATTATGAAAATGCATTGGAAAGGGATTTTATTATGAAAATGCATTGGAAAGGGATTTTAATATGAAAATGCATTGGAAAGGGATTTTATTATGAAAATGCATTGGAAAGGGATTTTATTATGAAAATGCATTGGAAAGGGGATTTTATTATGAAAATGCATTGGAAAGGGATTTTACTATGAAAATGCATTGGAAAGGGATTTTATTATGAAAATGCATTGGAAAGGGATTTTACTATGAAAATGCATTGGAAAAGGATTTTACTATGAAAATGCATTTGAAAGGGGATTTTACTATGAAAATGCATTGGAAAAGTGATTTTACTATGAAAATGCATTGGAAAGGGATTTTACTATGAAAATGCATTGGAAAAGGATTTTATTATGAAAATGCATTGGAAAGGGATTTTATTATGAAAATGCATTGGAAAGGGATTTTAATATGAAAATGCATTGGAAAGGGATTTTATTATGAAAATGCATTGGAAAGGGATTTTAATATGAAAATGAATTGGAAAGGGATTTTATTATGAAAATGCATTGGAAAGGGATTTTAATATGAAAATGCATTGGAAAGGGATTTTATTATGAAAATGCATTGGAAAGGGATTTTATTATGAAAATGCATTGGAAAGGGGATTTTATTATGAAAATGCATTGGAAAGGGATTTTACTATGAAAATGCATTGGAAAGGGATTTTAATATGAAAATGCATTGGAAAGGGATTTTATTATGAAAATGCATTGGAAAGGGATTTTATTATGAAAATGCATTGGAAAGGGATTTTAATATGAAAATGCATTGGAAAGGGATTTTATTATGAAAATGCATTGGAAAGGGATTTTAATATGAAAATGCATTGGAAAGGGATTTTATTATGAAAATGCATTGGAAAGGGATTTTATTATGAAAATACATTGGAAAGGGATTTTATTATGAAAATGCATTGGAAAGGGATTTTAATATGAAAATGCATTGGAAAGGGATTTTATTATGAAAATGCATTGGAAAGGGATTTTATTATGAAAATGCATTGGAAAGGGTATTTTATTATGAAAATGCATTGGAAAGGGATTTTACTATGAAAATGCATTGGAAAGGGATTTTATTATGAAAATGCATTGGAAAGGGATTTTAATATGAAAATGCATTGGAAAGGGATTTTATTATGAAAATGCATTGGAAAGGGATTTTAATATGAAAATGCATTGGAAAGGGATTTTATTATGAAAATGCATTGGAAAGGGATTTTATTATGAAAATGCATTGGAAAGGGATTTTAATATGAAAATGCATTGGAAAGGGATTTTATTATGAAAATGCATTGGAAAAGGATTTTATTATGAAAATGCATTGGAAAGGGGATTTTATTATGAAAATGCATTGGAAAGGGATTTTACTATGAAAATGCATTGGAAAGGGATTTTATTATGAAAATGCATTGGAAAGGGATTTTACTATGAAAATGCATTGGAAAAGGATTTTACTATGAAAATGCATTTGAAAGGGGATTTTACTATGAAAATGCATTGGAAAAGTGATTTTACTATGAAAATGCATTGGAAAGGGATTTTACTATGAAAATGCATTGGAAAAGGATTTTATTATGAAAATGCATTGGAAAGGGATTTTACTATGAAAATGCATTGGAAAAGGATTTTACTATGAAAATGCATTGGGGAGGGATTTTACTATGAAAATGCATTGGAAAGGGATTTTATTATGAAAATGCATTGGAAAAGAATTTTAATATGAAAATGACCTGATTAGTGACTTTACTAGGAAAATGCTTTGGAATATGATTTTATGAAAACACACTAGAGAGTGATATCACTATGAAAATATATTGGCAACTGATTTATTGTGAAAATGCATTGTAAATTAATTTTATTATGTGCTGTAATCCTAAAACAATTTACTAAGAAGAAAATATTTAGAAAGACATTAATCGCTTAAATAATACACAGGGAATTTACGTCCAGACTCTTACAACGTTTCCCCATGTTTAGCAGATGTTATATTGTCACATTATGAGATATTCAATACAAAGGTATTGAAAAAAAAAATAAAGAGAAAAGTTTCATTGATATATTAGAATTTGTGTGTATGTATATGAAATGGAAATTTAATAATGGGAACGACATTAAAATCATTGCCTACAATTCACACAGTACAAGGCTTGAGTTAGAGTGTTACTTTTAAAAGTTAGAGTGTTATTTTTAAAATACCTATGATGAATTAAGCGTGCTATTTTTTTTTTTACTAATATTAACTCTATCAGTCAGCTAAGTGCCACACATGAAACACGATTGGGCGATCATGTCTCGAAAGATATATCACTGACTGGGCAGAAGATTATCCCGCAGTAGGTTGCCTTTGCTTTCTGTGGTAGACTGGTTGCTAGTCAAGGCTACAGACCCCAATATGTCCTGTTATTTAACCCATAACTGGAAGGAAGAAACGGATTAATACCTTTCCCAAGGGTATTTGCGCGTAAGAGAATGCAATGAATTCAACTGGAATTAACTCTATGCAATGTGAAAATTACTTCCAAAAGAATTTTACTAAGAAAATGTCCAGGAAAAAGATTTTATTATGAAAATGCTTTGGGAAGAGAATTAACTGTGAAAATGCACTGGAAAGTGATTTTACTATATAAATACATTGTCAAGTGATTTTATCGTAAAAGTGCGCTGGAAAGTGATTTTCATATGAAAATGCATTGGAAAGGCATTTTAACATGAAAATGCATTGGAAAATGATTTTATCATGAAAACGCATTGTAAAGTGATTTTGCTATAAAATGTATTGGAAAGGGATTTTATTATGAAAATTCACTGGAAAAGGATTTTAATATGAAAATGACCTGATTAGTAATTTTACTAGGAAAATGCTTTGGAATATGATTTTATGAAAACACACTAGAGAGTGATATCACTATGAAAATATATTGGCAATTGATTTATTGTGAAAATGTATTGTAAATTAACTTTATTATGTGCTGTAACCCTAAAAGGTTACTGTGTGAGTAATCACAAAGACGGAGGTTGGGAATAATAGTATATCAACAAATATAAGAATTGCACGCTGCGTGAAGTAGATACATTACTAGTGAACTGCTAGTCAGTATAATCCCTCTACTCTACCCTTTACTCCAATAGTGTCCACGTATTTAAGCGGATAGAAACATACCGTTACTAAGGTCTAATTTGGAAAAAATATTAACTCCGCTAAGCTGCGCCAGAGTTTTTATCCAGTCCCAGAAGTGGCAGTGATAATCTTTGAGGGCATCGTTTAAACCCGTAAAAAAATCCACGCAGATGCATATCTCTTTCGATTATATTTAATATATGCAGTCGGCAAAACGCAGTCATTAGGCTCGACTTTAAACAAAACACCCATTTTTTGAAGTCTATCCAGCTCGTCGTTTATTTGTTTGATCAACACAAAGTGTACATTTCTTTTCTTTTTGAAAACTGGCGGTACGCTTTTTTGCAGCTCGAGTTTCGCTTTTAACTTGTTACACCTGTCAAGTTCACCAAACAATACCTCTGGAAATTTATTTTTTAAAATTCTTCCTTTGAAGTTTCTGTTTCCTTGGTAGAACTAACTTTTTGGCATAATGAACTGATTGTGCGATTTTATAATTCATTTACTCACATCTTGCTTCATTAATTTTGAACTCGTATTCTTTAATTCTATTTTTACGAAAAAAAAATGTTCCTGCATTTTGTTAGGCGAAAATTTCTTCCGCATTTCGTAACGGTTAATTATAATTTTATAAGCTTTCATTAATTCCTGTTGAAAAATCAGCTCATACTTAAATTTTATTATTCTTTTTCTTCACATAGACAGTCGGCGATGCCCATTCAGGATAAAAAATGACCCCTAATTCTTCTAGCCTTTTCAATTTCTTATTGATTGCATCTAACGCCTCAAATAGCACACTATTTTTCGGTCTGAATATTGGTGCTGTATTTTCTTAAACTTCAAAATTTGCCTTTGCATTTGTGCTCCTATCAAGTACTTCTGAAAAAAAAACTTTCTTTTTAATTCAGTTTTAAATTTTTCAGTCGCCTTAATAGTGCTTGTAGTGGCAATATTTACTTGATTGCAGAACGAACTGATTGGCAGGTTCCCAGAATTAAATAAGGAAATGCATTCCTTTCCCAATAAATTTGCTGTATTTTTTAACACGAATATCATTGCTTTTTTGGTATCTCCAACGAAAAGATATTACAGGTAAACTCACCCAAAATATTTAATTTCTTCCTTGAAACGCCACGAACAACTTTTCTTGAAGTCAAAAAACTAGGTCTACCCAGTTTTCTCCAATTACTTCAATTATTGTAATATCGGACCCATTATCCAATTGTAATTTTAATTTTATATTGTTAACCGTGACAAAACAGCGAAGAATCTGTAATGTGATTGATACCGACTTGGTTGACCGCCTGCAGTATCTCTCTCACCGGTGTGACGTGGCATCCCTGTGCCTCTTCTATAAATACTTTCAGGGCTTCTGCTCTGACGAACTTAAATCACTGGTGTCCCCTAGATGTGAATTTGCACGAGATACTAGATTGGCAACTAGGTCCCACCCTTTTACAGTGAAACCGATGAAATGTAACCGCAATTTCTACTCCAAGAGTTTCTTTCCTCGCACTTCTCGCCTGTGGAATTCCCTACCGCATGCTTGCTTCCACGACGGGTACAACATCCAGGAGTTTAAATGTAAGGTCAATAGACACCTCCTAACTCACTAACTCACACCCACTCTCTCCAACTCTCTTCCTATGTACATCCTAAGTCGTCTATCACCCTCCTTCTGACATTTCCTATACACAATCCCTCTATGTAACCCCTGCGCTATAGTGGCAGTGGAATGCCTTGCTTGGGGTGACACGATTAAAAAATACAAAAAAAAAAAAAACCCAAAAAAAACAAAAAACAAAAAAACAAAACAAGTTTTCTCTTTGGAGACGTTTCATTCGAAGTCTTGCTAATTTTTTACTTTCCGTTTGTCGACTCTATTCAGTATCATTACTTTCTTGACAGCTTTTTATTTCTCTTCCAATTTTTTTGGATTTACAACAAGTACTCTGACAGCCTAATCTTCCACATTAGTTGCATCTTTGTTTCTAACAAAACATTCACTTTTAAAATGCTTACCACCACAACCGTGGCAAATATTAGAGACGTTACAGGGACGTTAACATAAAGACATCCACATGAAGATGGCCCATGTGAGCCAAAAGCTTAGAATCAGCATAAAAAATCCAAATGTTGGAGAATTTTTTCTTTATTTTTACCTGAAATTAACGCTAAAATACGATGTTTAGAACGGCTCATGATTAAACATAATAAACATTCATTGTCTGTTATATTTAACAGTGGATGTTTAGAAAATTAACTGCTGTTTCGATACACTATATATATATCACACCCTGATTGAGCACATCAGCAATGAATTAGAACATTCTCAGCTATTGGGCGTGTATAATTATAATATACACGCTAAAAAGTTTGCCTCCTTCCACCGAGAGCCCATAGCTCAGAGGTAGAATTGCTGACTGACGCCAATTCGGTCGGGTTTCAATCCTGGGTTAAAAAGCAATCGGAGTTTAATCGTACCGATGAGCTGTGATACAGCAAAACAGATCTGTCTGCGGATGACTATATATATATATATATATATTGACAGAAAAAGAATGAAAATCCTTCAGAAATTTTCAGAATTTTGTCTCATTAAACAAATAAAAGAAATGTGTTCTAAGCTTTTAGCTTTCCTTGGATCAATAATCTAGCTTTAGATCCGAGGCAGATCTCTTTTACTTTCACATCAAATTTTTAAATATTCGACTGCTGGTTTCCCCTAAAGCTAAAATTGCTAGACATTAAAGAACCGTGTCAAGATTATAACGTGCAGCAGATGGTGATCTCAATAAAAACAAAAAGGATTTTTAGAAACTAGTCATCTGCGACGCCTTCTTTATCAGCCTATGATTTACTTGTATCACGGCTGGCTTCATTCTCTCTCTGCGGTCGTTCGAAACGTTAAATATCATGTCCGATCAATGAATTAGTTTTTTCAACTCTCTTCTTTCTCTGCTTCCACATTTTGATTAGTTTGAGACAATCCAAGTTTCTCCGTCAGTATCCGCACCTCGCGCCGGCCTGAATAGAGTGAAAACATACAGTAATAAAAGAAATTGTGTGTATTTTGGCAACATTTTTTCATTAATGCAGGTTTCATTGAATAATATAGACAATTCAATTCTCTTTATTGTTAATAACTTAAATGTTCTATGTTTACTGTGTGTTAATATTTACTCTTTGATAATGGCTTATGTGAGCCGAAAGCTTAGACCTGATAAAAAATCAACAATTACTGTGATTTTTTGTTGTCTTTCAACGACATCACCATCAAGTATATCAGACGGTATGAACGGATCCTACACAAAATTAATAGACAAAACTTGTCTATATTATTCAATGAAACCTGCATTAATAATAAAAGAAATGAATACTCGAAGAAGTGTTTATGATGAAGGAAGAAAAAATATATGACGATTTATCTCGAGTATAATATACAAAAAATTTTATTAATATTGTTTCGCATGCAAGGTTATTAATGTAAATTTTTCCCAAATCGAACGTGACACTTGGTTGAACTAGTAAGGGTTGGCTTGTGTATATATAAAGTAGTTTATTTAGTTGATGTTGGTAATTTTTGGTAAGTCTGGCTCAAAGATGAAGTCGGAGTTATGTTTAGGCAGTTAGTCACATCGAAGTCCCTGTCCGTTCTCTCGACCCAACTCTCTGATCTCTTATCTCCCTTAATTCGTTTCGCGCATTTACTTTTATTGGTGTCAGCCAAAAGTTGGTGTGGAGGTTTGAGATGGTTATGGAATTGATATTTTCTCCACCTATCGTCTTTACTGCTTTTGGTTCTGGAAAAAAAATCGAAGCTTGGTGGTCTCTTCTCTCTCAGGTAATGGTTGCAGGTAACGCTCAACACAGGCCACCTATGCCTATAACTCCTTGATGTATGAAGGCAAGTCTTCTCACCTTTTCTGTATGGTATTCTTAAAAAAAAACAAACAACAAAAACTATCGTTCACATGCACCTTTATTTTGTTCTGAAATGTTATTGCGTTAGCCGGCCCTCTCATAGTGATATCATTTAACACTCGCTATTTGTTCTCACCAAAACAAATTTATCGGCTGGATTCCCCCCGTATGGTTTCGAATACCGAACACCTGATTTTTCGTTGAGTAACCTTTTCACCTCTTAACTGGCACTTAGGGTTTTACGTTTTTTTTTATTGGACAACTATCAACACCAAAATTAGACAGCTAGCTTATTTTCATAATTTTCTGGGAAAGATTCTTTATATAGTTTAACCCTTTACATGAGATCTATCAGCATATTTCTCCCTATAATCAATTTAAAATTTATTATTAATTATCAACAACCGAACAGTATCACAATTATTAGGGTCGACAATTGGTTATTGTCGCCTAACTGTTGTCGCCTAACTGTTGTCGCCTAACTGTTAACTGATGTGACGTAGCGAATAGTGTTGTGATGAAGAATGAAATTACTCATGTAAATGACATTTCCACAGAGCTTCTCTACGACATATGACTTCACTTAATTTCTTTTAATGTGTTCCTTTCGAATTTATATTTACATTGTTGTCATCAGGAGCGAATGTGCACAGTTTCGGGGCCTTCCTCTCAACGGTGTCACTTGCACACCGGTCCTACTGACTGATGTGAGGTCTCATTAGAACGACATACAAGTGTGTTGTAGATATACTAGTTCAAATGTCTAACAGCAAAATTAGATTTACGGAAAAATTTCGAAAAGCGGTAAATTTTGCGTTCTGATGTAGATGAGGTGTGACGTGTGTGTGTCTTTTAATATGCATTTGCGAATAAGATATCTTAAGTTATAATTTTTTTGTTTATAATTTCGCCCCAAGCACGACAATAAACCCGCTAGTACGCAAGTGGATACGGAATGTTAGCCATTACCATGAAAGTGTTTCTAGAAAACGTATGTGCGTTGTGGAGCATTGGATATCGGCTCGGAACGAGAAATCAGGGAGCCGAGTTCGAATTCCAGCTGAATTCATTGCCTTCACTTACGCGCAAATACCCTTGGGAAAGGTATTAATCCGTCTATTCCTTCCAGTTATGGGTTACATAACAGAACAGATTGGGTTCTATAGCCTTGGCTGACAACCAGTCTACCGCAGAAAGCAATAGCAACCTGCTGCGGGATAATCTTCTGCCCGGTCAGTCATGTCTCTTTCGAGACATGATCTCCCAAGCGTGTATCACGTATGGCACTTAACTGACTGACTGAATATAATAGTTAAAAACATGATTAAGGTTTCTACTGGGCATAAAATGGGGGACTAGTTTTATATTGTTATGAAGTAATCAACTGATCCCCCACTTAATAATATAATACATCTCTTCCTCCTCTAGCTATGAGTCGAATAATAGAACAGATTGGGTTCTATAGCCTTGGTTGGCAACCAGTCTACCTCAGAAAGCAATGGCAATCTACTGCGGGATAATCTTTTGCCCAGTCAGTCATGTCTCTTTCGAGAAATGATCGCCCAAGCGTATATCACGTATGGCATTTAACTGACTGACTGACATAGATGCAACATTGCGACGATGGGAAAACGACTAAAGACGACACGCCAGATCTGATTGGCTCTTGTTGATATTATGTCTGCTATCTTAAAGACTCTGCTTAATCCATTGTTTAAAATTATTGTAAACTTTTATCCCCTGTTTTTTGCTCGTTGAAACCCGTTTTATTAATTTCAATCCTGAGTAAAAGGCAATCGGAGTCTAACCGTACTGATGAGCTGTGATACGGCGGAACAGATCTGTCTGCGGATTACTATATATATATATATATATATATGTGTGTGTATATATATATATATATAAAGTGGGTAATATCTGGGAATAATGTGAAAAATGTCTATCCAAGTGTTTTATATATCTGAACTCTTTCGGCTTCTCTGTTCGCCGTTATCAAGGATATTTTTTCTTAAAAAACAGAATATATAGATATTTGAATATTATTTTATATTTTTGAGATGAGGTATTGTAATGATTTACACTATTTACATTATTCGGACTGTTTTTCTCTACTTCGTTGCCATGTTCTGGATGTTTCGGCGCTGAGCACGCCGGCATTCCTCAGGTGATTGAATGTAGCAACGAAGATGAAGACAACCGCCCAAGACAATGTAAATAAAGGATACACAGTCAATTAAATGCCATACGTGAAACACGCTTGGGCGATCATGTCTCGAAAGTGACATGATTGACTGGGCAGTAGGTTGCCATTGCTTTCTGCGGTAGACTGCTTGCCAGCCAAAGTGATAGAACCCAATCTGTACTGTTATTTAACCCATAACTGGAAGGAAGAGACGGATTAATATTTTTCCCAGGAGTATTTGCGCGTAAGTGAATGCATTGAATTCAACTGGAATTTGAACTCGGCTCCCCGATTTCTCGTTCTGAGCAGATATCCACTGCACCACAACGCAAAATAAGATAAAATAACAAAACAATAAATAACTGATATTTTTTTTAATGAATTCCCTAGGAAGTCATTATTTGCGTTAATCTGAAAAAAAAAATGATTTCTAAAAAATGGTTCTATTCGTGTGCATTTATTTATTCCATGGTGAAATAGAGTATTGACATTATTCGGACTATTGTCCCCCTCTTTGTACCCATTTGTACGATGTTTCGGCCGTTCTACGCTCTGGCCTTCTTCATGTGCTAGGAATTTTGAACCGAACTCTTTATTACAATCACTGGGGTATATCATCCTCATTTCTTGCGTAAAGCCACGATTGGATGTCATGTCATGAGTTATCTCCGTATAACCCTGCAAGTTACTTGTTCACCACTGCTGTAGCCTGGTATTGAACTCACAACTCTAAGAGTCAAGTCAGGAACTAACCAACGTCTATATTTACTGGGCCACATATATATATACAAAAATAGTGTAATTTTGTTATTACAATGGTTTATAAAATTTGGGTTATGAAAGGGAGCAGGATGGGTTGGTTTTAGACATGTCACTTTTTAATTTTGTCTAGGTAAGATACAAAATGAGATCTTAGATTTTTAAATGGGTAGACAATAATTTTTAACAGAAGGTTGGATTTTAGGGTATTTTTATTGAAAAATAATTGTTTACTACTATCTATGAGCAAATGGGAAAGAATGTTCAGTTCAGAATTATATATTATATATCATGTATATGTATTAAGAAAATCAATGACGAAGTGGAAATTTTTTAGTGGGACGCGTTTCATTATTTAGGAAGTCATCGGTCTATTTTCACAAAAAAAAATACAAGTTTTAAATCTGTGCGTCCTCTCTCTTTCGAGTGCATAATTAGTAAATATTAACTTAAACATCGTTTCAGTCTGATGACGACCTAAAGAACGAAATGCGTTGCGTTTCCGCTTTGTCATTCCTATATAAAACTGTATATATACGATGCAGGATGTCAATTGTGGTGTTTATAAAACTAGACCCAATGACAACAGTGTCTGACAGGGCCGTAGCTGATGCTAAAAAATACACCGGGCACAGAGAAAATTGCCCGGATTTATTAGTTGACAATGTGATGACGTCATCAGTGTCATCCGTTTCCAGAAACTATGATTTTGCAGATTTTTTCGGCTATTCCAATGGAAATTAGGCACAGAACGTGAACTAAAGCAGGAAATCGGGTTCGGACTTTCTGAGTATAACGCATCTTTTCTCCCAAAATTAATAAACAAACAGATTTTTACTGCGTTCATTCGGATGTTTTCTTCGTTTTTCTTTCTTTCTTTCTTTCTTTCTTTCTTTCTTTCTTTCTTCTTGAATTGTTTAGTTTGATTTCTGACGAAGACATTTTTCCTTGCCTGGATTTTCCCTATAATTGCACGGATCGGCTCGGACATCATGGCCATATCTGACGACCGGTGTGCCCGGTCGTCAGATACGCCCATGATGTCTCATATCTGCCGACTTAGTATTAAAAATTAAAAAAATTATCTCGTTTAAAAAGCCATAACCGTTCAAAGAATACCTAAGACTTACAGTGAAATGTGTCAGACAAGACATATCTATCTATCTATCTATCTATCTGTGTGTGTGTGTATATATATATATAGTTTTCTGTTGTTACGAAGTAATAAACTGATCCCCCACTAATTACTACTTAATAATATAATACATCTCTTTTTTTCTCTAGCCATGAGTCAAATAACAGGACAGATTGGGTTCTATAGCCTTGGCTGGCAACCAGTCTACCGCAGAAAGCAATGGCAACCTACTGCGGGATAATCTTCTGCCCAGTCAGTCATGTCTCATTCGAGACATGATCGCCCAAGCGTGTATCACGTATGGCATTTCAACTGACTGATGATTATTTTACCAGGGCCCTTACAATAAATACAATAAAATTTTTCGTTCCTTTCGTACTAAACCGCCTTTAATTAGTTTCTTTAAGTCATCAAATATAATTAGAATAGAATTTAACTCATAAATTGCGAATATTCTTTAGCTTTTTAAGTAATTTATTTTCAAGTATGTGTATGTGCGTTTATATAAGTGTATTTTTGTATGCGTGGAGGTTTTTGTATGCGTGTGGTTGTGTGTGCGTGTGTGTGTGTGTGTGTCTGTGTGTTTTTTGGATATATATATATATATATATATATATATATATACCAAAAAAGCCGGAAACTACATCCTAAACAGGGAGCAAGGGAGGAGCCTCTTAACCTGTTCAATGGACGTGGGTGGAGTGTGAACCGGGTGATAGATAGATCTATCTACTCCAACTGACAAAAAACAAAAAACAAAAACAAAGTGAGAAGATTGGAAAAGAGAAAGCCGGAAACCACATCCTAAACTGGGAACAAGGGATGAGCCTCTTAACTTGTTTAATAGACGTGGGTGGAGTGTGAACCGGGCGATAGATAGATCTATATTAGACAATTGGTAAAAAGTGAGGTTGAACCTTAAAACCTTTCTTTTTCTATTTTTAAACTTATTAATACCAATTTCATTGTTGGAGTTATATAGAATAATTCCGTTTAAACTTACTTCTTTGAGAGCATTACCATAAAGGAATTTATTATGATATATTTTCTTATTAGAGGATAATTTATTTATCCTAGTGTTAACTGTGGTGGGAATTTGTTTTATTGCTTAGTATGAATGGTTAGAATTAACATTAATACATATATGAGACTCACTATTTTTATGGCATGGCTTGAAAGTATCATTAGAGTGGTTCAAAGTATTATCCAGAAAATTAACTAATTTAAGATTTGAAGAAATTATCTATTTTAAAACCAAGTAATTTAAAATCCCTTATAACTCTCTTTTGCATTTTAAAGTATAGAGGGCCATTTTTATAGGCATGAAAATAAGCCCATCATCCCTATACAATCCAATTTGTTCAGGTTCAAATACTCATTAAATCTGCAACTTCAGCGGAATGAAAGGCACACATAAAGACATCACAAGGATAGAAATCTATAAAGTCGAATTGAATGAATGTAGCCTTATAATTATTTACAATGTAATTAAACGATATAATTGTATTTAATTAGACATTTGAAACAAAGATTTTATAATCATAAATATTCCCTTTATAGGCTCCACTTTAAATCCCAGACAGTTCTATCTAAATATTTTTTGTAACAAAAAGACAGCGGACTCTCTCCACAGATTGAATAAAAGCTAGTTGGTAAATCGCAAATTGTTATTAGTTTTAGAAATAGATGTAATCTATGTTTAGATGAAAAAATAAAAGGAATTAAATTTTCTGGTAATAACCAAATTTTAAACCAACAAAATGAAGTGATATTTAAATGTCATCACAAGAATAAATTTAAGTTATCGGGTTTGTAGGGTTTCCTTGCAAATTCAGCTGATATTTATATATAGTGAATCTGGTCCGTTATATTTATTTTATTAAGTTTTTATAACGTTTTTTTTAGTATTTTATTATGAACATTCTTATTATTTTCATGTACACATATTATCTTTTATTTTTTTATACTTAAATCTGTTAACCTTTTTCTTGTTTTTGAGATGTTAATCACTTATGACTGCATTTTGATTTTACTATATTGGCTCTGTTATTTTTTAATCACTTTTATTCTTTCTATAATTTATCTTTCTCGTAAAACACTTTTTTATTTTTAAAAATGTCTTGTTTAAAAAAAAGACTCTTAATAATTTAAAAATTGGAAAAAATTTTATTTTCTAAAATTTGTGTGATAGCTATTTATTTGTGGTTATACGTGTATTTATAAAATTTGTGTGATAGCTATGTATTTGTGGTTATACGTGTATTTATAAAATTTGTGTGATAGCTATGTATTTGTGGTTATACGTGTATTTATAAAATTTGTGTGATAGCTATTTATTTGTGGTTATACGTGTATTTATAAAATTTGTGTGATAGCTATGTATTTGTGGTTATACGTGTATTTATAAAATTTGTGTGATAGCTATGTATTTGTGGTTATACGTGTATTTATAAAATTTGTGTGATAGCTATGTATTTGTGGTTATACGTGTATTTATAAAATTTGTGTGATAGCTATTTATTTGTGGTTATACGTGTATTTATAAAATTTGTGTGATAGCTATGTATTTGTGGTTATACGTGTATTTATAAAATTTGTGTGATAGCTATGTATTTGTGGTTATACGTGTATTTATAAAATTTGTGTGATAGCTATGTATTTGTGGTTATACGTGTATTTATAAAATTTGTGTGATAGCTATGTATTTGTGGTTATACGTGTATTTATAAAATTTGTGCGATAGCTTTTTATTTGTGGTGATACGTGTATTTTCTTTTCCATTCTTTAACCTTTCTTTTCCCTTTATTTTATTTCTGTTTCTAATATTGATTTCCCATTTTTTGTGTGTTATTTTTGTATAGTTATATGTATTTTTATGTGTTTTCATGCTTGTTTTGTGTATGTCTATACCTACCCACCATTTTGTGTATGTACTCTCACCAAAATATTTTGTACGTTTGTGTGACTTGATGTATGCATTCTTTATTTCGTATGTTTGTATTATGTATATATGTGATTAGGTGTAGTATTCTTAAAATTGTGACACTTCCAGCTAAAAAGATACAACATTAATTTTACTTAAACTATTTTCACTCTGTTAAAAACGTTTTTAGAATATTTTGAGTAAAATTAACAATTATTTATTTATTTTTTCACGCTCTGAAAGAAGAAGATGGTAATTTTTCACAACTGCCGAAAAAAGATTCTGAATTTACAACCATTTAATTATATGTCAACTTTTCCTCTGAATATTTTATATATGTCGTTTAATTACTTAGTTTCTGGTCATAATAAGATTACACCAGTGCAGAGTTGATTTAAAAAATGTTCAATGCAATTATATTGTAGAACTTTTGAATATTTTCAATTTGTAACTGAGTTATTACGCGGCCTAGGTTTCTACCATGAGTGGTGTCTTCAGGCGATTTTAATAACTGATTTTACCGTTTACCGTTTATTTTTTATTTTTTTAAGAACGCTCATGTAACGGTGTTTTTTTTTTAACGTTCACATGGCAAGGAATTTTTGAACGCGCAATTTTTAAAATTACAAGGAATTATGACGTTTCCATCCATGGTCGTATGAACCGAAGATGTATATTAATTACCTCGTTCTTTCTTCAATAAACTATTTGTAAACCGTGATTTGAACGTTGTAAAGAATTTGCAGATTGTGTGAACATTGATCGAAAATAATTGTTCTGCAAATATTTTATGAACAACATTTGTTCAAATTGTAAATTGTTTGAATGGAAATTAATCAAAAGGTCAATATAACTAAATGATAATCATTGGAAATGCAAACATTTTATGACAATAAAAATGTAAAAATTAAAAGAGGAAATACACAAATGATAATTATTCGAAATACAAATATCGTTAATAAGACAATTTAATAAGAAAATAATTCTTGTAACCGTAGGTTATATAATGCTGTACGTAAATAGTCAACTACTGGTAAGTACTTATTAAGAAATGGTACTAATTTTTAAGTTTCCATTTACGTCGAGTCATTTTTTTGGCACACTTGATATTTTGGAAATCTGTTGATACTATTGCAATATGAATTCCTTGCAAGTCCTCTTCTCTTTGAGCAATTTCCCTATTGTTTGATGATGGGATACCACGTGCTTCACAAAGCTTTATACCATTCTTTAAGGGCGTTATTATTTCTAGGAAAATTAGTATTGAATCTGTCAAAGTAAGACTCCATAATTACTGCAAATATAAGTATTTCGAAAGATTATAATTTAGTATATATATATATATATATATATATATATATATATATATAACGTAGCACACTTGGTATACTATCCCGGTAAATTCCGATAGAGACGAACTCAAAAGAACTCAATATTAAATTCATTTAATTAACTTAACAGAGTAGTATAATTTAGAACAAAATTTAGATTATTACAATGGGTAGTACATATTTCACCGCTCTTCCGACCCAAATGGTACAACAGTGGTCTTTCTCTTCATTCTTTTCTGTTTTCTCTCTCTCTTTTCTCTTCTTTCCATTAATCAATCGTCTACATTTTCTTTATCCTTGATTTTGTCTATTATTTGAGGTTCTTTTTAAATGAGCGAGACATTTTTCGTAAATAACCGTTACAAATGTCTATTCTAAATATTGGCATGTGAGCGTCTATGTAAAAAGAAAAATTTAGGGGATTTTTCAGGACCTACTGTTGTACCATTTGGGTCTGAAGAGCCGCAATATGCGGTGAAATATGTATTACCCATTGTAATAATCTAAAAGCATTTCTAATATATATATATATATATATATATATATATATATATATATTGTTGTGGGATCTTTTTCTATGATAATGGACTCGACTTGAGTATACATATACTCCTACCTTAGAGAAAAGAGGGACTGATCTGTAAGTTACCGAGAGATGCAGAAGTTACACAGAGGATACCGCGTCATTAGTCATAGTAGTTCTGAGCTCCACTCGCCCAAAATAATATTACACGGACATACTAATTCCATCACGGCTTCACTTCAAAGACCTGCATATATATATATATATATATATATATATATATTCCTTGCTAATCGTATTCCTGGATTACTAACCTACGTTTCAGTTTGTATCTTTACGTTTAATATAACCTATTTTTCTATCTCAAATATCTGTTTTGTTGTTCATTATTTTGTGCGGTTTCTAACCCGGTATTCACAATAATTGGCGACGAAGATTCGAGCTCCCGTACACCACAACAACATGGTAACGAAAATTCGAACTCATGCATACAACAACAACTTGACAACGAAGATTCGAACTTGAGTCGACACAAAAAGTCTAACGAAGGATTCGTACTCACATCACATGCAAAACAACAACTTAACGACGAAGGATTCGAATTCAAGTCGCACACAACAACTTGCCGACGGAAATTCGAGAGTCACGACAAAACTCGAAAGAACTCATACAGAACAACAACAACAAAAAAAAAACTATAGTACCACACAGGTCGACCACAAACAAATTGGCGACACCACTGCAGAAAATTTGCTTGTATAATAACTTTGGAAGGAAAATAGATAGAAAGAAAAAAATGTAAAAAAGTATTTAAAAGTCAATATCTTTTCCTCTTCGTGCAAGTTAAAACAGGGAATTTTTTTTTCATAAAAATTTTTCCACAATTAAATGCAAAAAAGCAACGATAAAAAGTGCAACCCATCATGGAATCAAAGCAGCAAAGCACGGATGCCTTTCAAAAAGGAATACTAGAAATCATAAGAAGAAGTGAAGAAAGACAATTAAAATTCGAGGAAAACAACTGGAAATTCAAAGAATAAATGAAGACAATTCCAACTTCAAGAATTATTACTAAAATTAACAGTCAACACATAAGAAAGTATAACGCAAAAAGGGGCGAGGTTTTCTCAAGACTCCGTTTAAAACGCTATAGATACCTTTAAATACTCTATTAATGACGACAAAAAAGTCAGGGACTATTACAGACGCTATGAATACAGTTTTAATTTTGATTGTCAAAACTGGACAGAAAAAAAAGTTAAGGCTATTGCTCAGGAAATTAAGTACGGAGGAATACACGAAATTTGTGGACTATATATTGCCAAAGAAGACAAAGGACTTAAGGTTCGACGAGGCAATTACATGCCACATGGATCTCTTCAGTCCAAAGACTTTCCTTTTTCACAAAAGGTGGAATTGCCTCAATCTCGTAAAAGGCAAAAACAAGGATTATTCGACGTTCGTCGCAATCGTTAACAAACATTGCGACGACTTTAAATTGGCAGAACTAACTCCGGACAACTTTAAATGTCTCATATTTGTACAAGTATTGGTCGCAGCTAAGAACAGCGAAATGCGTAAAAGAATCCTTACCAAACTCCAAAATGAACCAGGATTAACATTTCAAAACCTATCAGAAGACTGCCAGAAATGCTTAAGTATGAAAAAAAGAGGGGATATTGAGGAATCGTGAGTAACGCATATATGTATATTAAACAAAAATTTACGTTTTTCATCCCCTAAAAGTAAAACAAGAATTTAATGACAAATTTACAAGATATAAAGCAACTAGCGACAGAAAAAAAAGCACCCCCACATCTATATGTTACAGATGCGGTGAATTCCACTGGAGTAGAGATTGTCGGTTCAAATACAAGAACTGTCTAGCGTGTGGAAAAATGGGACATAAGGCAGCTGTATGCAGAAATAAATGACACACTAGTAGAGTAATATCTACGAGAGTGGATTATGAAGATGAACAAAACAAAAGTAAATATGTAGAACTTGAAATATTGAAATAGGAAATTCAAACTACATTTACATTCAGTTTCAGACATGGAGGAAACTAAATAGGCAGACCATGATACACACAAAAAATCGCTAAGTCTGTCCCAGGAAAACAGATAAATTTCGAAGGTGAAATAATCGTGAATGTGAATTTTCACGGAAAAACCAAAAAATTAAAAATATACGTTATGAAAAACACAGAATATCTGGTAGGCACTGACTGGATACAGAAGCTTGATGTATGGGATTTACCCATTAGCTCTTGTTGAGAGAAAATAGTGTGTAAGCCGACAGAAGCTACGAAATTGAAAGAAGAATTTTACAATCAATTTCCAGAGGTATTCTCAAGCGGTTTAGGACGATGTAACAAATTCGCAGCAAAACTCGAGCTAAAGCAGAATGTGCAGCCGGTATTTATTACACCCATAGTTACGAAAATTCATTGAAATCAGGTGAACAAGTTTACTTGAGAATGTTCAAAAATAATATGGCATCTTGAGAACCGGGCACAATAATAAACAGACTAGGAAATGTTTTGTACACAATACAGGAAGAAAAATTTACTCATAAGAGACACATAAACTGTTATGTCGTGAGTAAGAATAAATAACTCAACAACAGGAATAGGTTAATCGTTGTATTCCGTGAAAATAGTATTTACGAAGGTTATTAGTATCCAATACAAGAATAAGGGTTAATCGTCTCAACCGTCGTAAGACGTAGTATGAGCAATGGGTACTTCCGGGTCGTCACCGGAAGTCTACGACTGACTTGTCGATCGGCTGCTCGGCACAAACTCCTACGTAGATGCCACCATTACTTTACATAGTAATGGAATAGTCCATTATAGCCGAATAGGCGCGGGCGTCCCAACATAAACCAAATACAAAAAAAAAAAAAAAAAGGAGTGAAGAGCCACTCTCAGAAAACGATGACGCGATGGAAAATATCTTTGAAGAATCATAGACCACAGGTGAAAAAAAATAAATTCCCGCAAAAAAAAGCTAGGGAGGGCGTGTTGTGGGTTCTCCTCTTTGTCTATGATAATGGACTTGACTTGAGTATGCATATACTCCTTCCACAGACAGAATAGGGACTGATCTGTAATTTACTGAGAGATACCGAAGATACATAGAGAATACCGCATCAGTAGTCATAGCAGCTCTGAGCTCCACTCAGCCAGAAAAATATTGCATGGACATACTAATTCCAGCACGGCTTCACTTAAAAGCCTTGCACATATACATATTCCTTACTAATCGTATTCTTCGATTACTAACGTACGTTTCAGTTTGTATCTTTATGTTTAATATAATCTATTTTTCTATCTCAAATATCTGTTTTGTTGTCCATTAATTTGTGCAGTTCCTAACCCGTAATTCACAGCACACACACACACACACACACACACACACACACATTATATATATTACATCGAGCAAAGTTTTATCAAAACCAGAAAACTGTTTATATATGTACGTGTACTTGAGTGTATATGTGTACGTATATCTATCTATCTATCTATCTATCTATCTATCTATCTCGCTCCGTTCCTATCTATCTATCTATCTATCTATCTATCTATCTATCTATCTGAGGTGTAATAATGTAGACGAAAAAGTCTCTAAGGAGTGAAAACTTCACAATAATGCTTTGAGGAATGTACGAACGGCATCATACTGTTCATGAGTTAAGTCAAAAATTTCTCCAAACTAATAATAATAATAATTGTTTAAAACCAGAAAGAAAAAAACTTGTCAATTAATTGATATGGCTTGTCCAGCGGATTGTAACATAGAAACCAAGGAATTCGAAAGATTGTCAAAATATAAAGACCTGGAAATTGAAATAAAAAAAAAATGTGGAAATTAAAAACAGGAGTCGTACCAGTGACAGTAGGTGCACTTGGGATGATAAAAAAAGAAAAAAAAAACAACAACACATTGAAAGAATCCCTGTAAACTCCAGGTTAAGAAATATACAAAAAATTGTCTTGTTAAATACAGCTCACACACTAAGGAGAATTTTGTTGATGTAACACTAGGGATGACAGGGGAGATAGAAAAACATGAAATGGAGCCATAACGACACTCCACGACCTGCCTTAGGTCTTCCCGTAGACTAAGTAGGTAGTGCGACCATAAGCAGAAATCAAAATATGATGATAATAACAATATATATATATTCCTCCAGTCAAGCTCATGGAGAGAGAGTCAATAGCGAGGTAGAGTCGTCCCAGTTCATTGTCTTTACTAGCAGTTATTAAACTTTACTAGCAGTTATTAAAACTTTACTAGCAGTTATTAAAACTTTACTAGTAGTTATTAA
Source organism: Ascarosepion bandense (assembly GCA_037127315.1). Classification (NCBI taxonomy): domain Eukaryota; kingdom Metazoa; phylum Mollusca; class Cephalopoda; order Sepiida; family Sepiidae; genus Ascarosepion; species Ascarosepion bandense. The sequence goes on along the minus strand of JBBBDQ010001864.1, from coordinate 243,356 downwards.
AACTTTACTAGTAGTTATTTAAACTTTACTAGCAGTTATTAAACTTTACTAGCAGTTATTAAACTTTACTAGCAGTTATTAAAACTTTACTAGCAGTTATTAAAACTTTACTAGCAGTTATTAAACTTTACTAGCAGTTATTAAAACTTTACTAGCAGTTATTAAACTTTACTAGCAGTTATTAAAACTTTCGCAGTGTGTTTGCTATTCGTCGACGAGTGAAAAATATATCCTTTATCCTAATCACTATGCTTACGGTCATATCACGTTGAATACACCGCTTCTCGCTCGATCACCGAAATTAAGCAACGTTGAGCCTAGTCAGTACTAGATGGGTGACCGTTTGGGAATACCAGGTGCTGTAAGCGATTATTTACGGATGTGCGTTGTGGTGCAGTGGTTATCGGCTTGGAAAGGTATTAATCCGTTCTTTCCTTCCAGTTATGGGTTAAATATCTGAGGTCTGCTGTTCATGCGATCCGTGGCAAACTTTTGCACAGATTGTTTGTTATCAGCAGTTCCAAAAAGTGTGGATTGTGCTACACAAGCCTTCGCCACTATAAAATTTCTCTGTGTGGCAGTCTAACTGAGTTAGACACTCATACGTCGAAATCGACGGGAGAGTCGATAAAAAAGTCACTATATATGTACAGCCATGGAGAATTATCAGAGATTCCGTTTTTGCAAAAAAAACAAAAAACAAAAAAAAAAAACAGAAATATTTAACCAATTTCTTAGAGATTCCTTTACAGATTTAGTTGGTACTAACCATTTTTGTCGTGACATTTATCAAAGCATTCTCTCACGTAATAAGAATTGCAATGAAGAATAATAATGAGTATCGGTAATTAAGTTAAAACTGCTTACTATGCCATTTTTGCTTATTAAGGAGAAATAACCAGAACTATTTTAAAAATAAATTTCTGTAGTGCTAATTAATTGGTTTGACGTAATTGTTATTAGAACTCTCTATTGACTTTATTGAAAACCTCTAGTTTCTAAATAATTATTTTAATGTTGAAAAGAAAATTACCAGGAAACGGTGGCGTAGGTCCAACCGACCCAAATACTATTGGTCTTCTCCAAAATCATCCTCAGGAGTGAATTAAGAAACACACACACACATATATATATATATATATATATATATATATATATATATATATATATATGGGGGGGGTAAAATACAGAAAAAAGTTTTCCTGAAAGGCGTCTCGTCAATTAGGACTTCATCGAACAAGATTTTAGTCCGATCAAATTCAGTGGAACGAAACACACGATACAAATTATTTTCCACTTTGTTATACATCTTTCCTTCAAACTTCCCTTGATTTATAGAACTATACATACTGCCATCCCATATATATATATATATATATATATATATCATAAATGTAAATGGTTATTCTTTAAAAAAATCATAAAAGCGTCAATATAAAAATAAAAAAAGTAAAAAAGAAACAGGGACTCAATGCTGAAGTTGGCGGAGCCCAAATAAAATATATTATTGTTACTACTCAAAATTTAATGTAACACAAATCGTTCATGTGGCTATTTTGTGGTTGACTGGTAAGTTCATACTAATTTAGAGTTGTTAATGCTCCAATCATTTTTAGTATCCACCATTGCAAATTAGATAAAATACTTGCAGAACTACAACAAACTTTAGAGGGGGTATGTGCATATTTGTGTGTATAAATATGTATGTATGTATGTATGGATGGATGTTTGTATGTATGTATGTTTGCATCTATCTATCTATCTATCTATCTATCTATCTATCTACATACATTTTATATATATATAGGAGAGTGCATATGTATATATGCATTTATGTGATAGAGTGCTTTCAGTGTTTTGTTTTTCTAATATTGCATTTTATAATGAAAATAATGTTTACTTCGTTTTAGTGTAGCAAACCCTTTAACATATAAATCGTATATTATAACGATTTACACACACACACACACACACACACACACACACACACACACACACACACACACACACACACACATACACACACACAAATCTGTTCTTGATATGTAAAAGATTACATATCGTTATCTCATATATATATATATATATATATATATATATATATATATATATACAAATGAAAAAGGAACGAAGAAAATATTTGTAACTTTTAAAACATTAATTTATAACAGTGCTCAATAAACAAATAAAGCAACGAATATTTATTATTAATTGTACTTTACAAAATGTTCACACTACAAGCCACCACAAAATTGTACATTTTGTTTCGACATTGAAAGAACAATGTCTCATCAGATAGTTAATAATGACGGTAATAAACTTCTTTAAAAAAAAAAAACACCACTTCCTTTTGTTTTGGGAAATCCTTTCGTACGAGGTAAGAAGATATTAAAGAAGAGGAGAAAAGAAAGAGGCCAGAAAAGATGAGAGAACAAAATGAGAAGGAAAAATAAAAGAGAAAATAGAAAAAGACACAGAGGAAAACAAAAAACAAAAGAGAAAGAACTGAGAGGAAAGAACTAATGGAAACTGCTGAGAGAGAGAAAGAGAGAGAGAGAGAGAGTGAGAGAGAGAGAGAGAGAGAGTGAGAGAGAGAGAGAGAGAGAGAGAGACATTTTAAATTTAGGCAGGAAGTAAATTGTAGAAAGATATAGATATGGGTGACATGATTTAATCATTTTGCGTTAAAAAAAAAAAGAAAAAGAAAAAAAAAAGAAAGCGAAGAGGAGAACACAGGAAAAAGTGAGAAAATGCACAGAGGGGAAAAAGCGGAAAGATAACTGAAACCACTTATAAATAGAAATTTAAACTTTGGCTGGAAATGAATTACATCATTAGACTATATAGGGTTCATTTGTTTAGGCAAACTTTCTCTTTCTCTTTCTCACTCTATCTCTCATTCATTCTCTCTCTCTCTTCACACACACACACACACACACACACACACACACACACACACACACACACACACACACATATATATTCTTCCCTGAAGATCAGGTTAGGTGAAACCTAGGTAGGTTTGTTGGCTCTTCAGGTTATTTTCCATTACCTTATATATATATATATATATATATATATATATATATATATATATATATATTCTTCCCTGAAGATCCGGTTAGGTGAAATCTAGGTAGGTTTGTTGGCTCTTCAGGTTATTTTCCATTACCTTATATATATATATATATATATATTCTTCCCTGAAGATCCGGTTAGGTGAGACCTAGGTAGGTTTGTTGGCTCTTCAGGTTATTTACCTTTACCTTATATATATATATATACACACACAAGGTGGCCATAAACTTTGTGTGCACTTTAAGGATTTATAAATTTATTTGTATTTGCGATAGAAATAATTTGTAAAAAGGATGAGAAAGAAGTCAATCTATAACTTTTAATGTTTTATTGAAATTTTATTTAAGTTTCCCCATATCCTCCATCACTAGCAATACAAAGGGTAATTTGATTTTGCAGTTCATTTTTTACTTATCTAAAAATTATTGCAAATTTTGTGGTAAAGGATTATTCAATAAGTATACTTAAAACTAGGTATATTAAATTTTAAAACATTTTACAGATTATTTCTATCACAATTACAAATAAAGTTATAACATTTTTAAAGTGCACACTGACTTTATGAACACCCAATATATATTATTTACATTGTTCGGATTTTGACTTCATCTTTATTGTCATATTCACGTTTTGACTTTGTACGCTCCGACTTTTTTCAGTCCACTGGAACTAAGAATCATATAATTTTTTATCGATCACAGGCGTAGATTGATCTCGTTCCATGAGTCATACCACTTCCGGATATTTTTAGTTATAGCTATCTCTCTTATGTTAAACGGAGAAAACTAAGACAGCTGGAAGTGTCATGACTCATGGAACGAGATCAACTTCATAGTCACCAGTTACTTTTTTATAAAAAGTGCTCAATACAATACATAATTTAGAGCATAATATAATAATATAATTATGAATTGAAAGTACATTGAGACACGGAAATTTCTATGTTTCGAGATCTCTATCTCGAAATCTGACAATGTTGAATGTTAGTTGGGAAAATGCTTTACATTGGAATGTAATGATTGTTGTGTTATGAAAATGATATAAAAATGTTGCCTGATGACGAGGTAGAAATCTCGAAACAGAAATTTCCGTGTCGCAATGTACTTTTATTTCATAATTATATATATATATATATATATATATATATTTCCCTGTCGCAATGTACTTTCAATTTATAATTATATGATTATATTATGAGAAAGATAATTTCAATTTATAATTATATGATTATATTATGCTCTACAATAGTTATTGTATTGAGTAGTTTTATAAAAAAAAATTAAATGCCAGGGAACTCAACATCGTAAAACCTTGGGTCCTCTTTACCTGGATATATATATATATATATATATATATATATATATGTGTGTGTGTGTGTGTGTGTGTGTGCGTGTGTGTGTGTGTAAGAAATGATGAAGAACGAATACGAAACGTATATCAGTCTAATATGTTTCATTTTTATTAAACCTTAGTCAAAGATTAAGAGAAAGATTAGATGTTTTCCTTAAAATATAAATTCTTTTGATAGCTTTCTCTCAATCTCTGACGAAGATTTAATAAATGTGAAACATGTTATATTGATATATATTTTCTATTTGTTCTTTATCTTATCATCCTGTCGGATTTCCGTCCATATTTAAACTGCATTTGATCTTTAATTCATATATATATATAAATTTAATTTGGAAACCAGTTATTTACGCAACATTAGTTTCAACCTTTTGATATCTTCATGTGTTTTATTATAAATATGTTATTATAATAGAGTTTCCAACATTTTCAAACGTACAACAGGGATTTTTACGAACGCACGTCTGGAAGTTTAAAATAGCTGACATTTTCAAAATTAAGGTAGGGTTTTTTTTAAGAATTTTAAATTCTTTCATCCAAATCTGGACAAGTCTTTGTCTAGTCAGTCATGAATTATTATTATTATTATTATTATTATTATTATTATTATTATTATTATATTCTGTGTTGACTGTATACCTGTTTTATTCAAGTTATATTTGAAAGAAAAATATAATCTTAAGAAGTTCTTTTAAGTATTATTATTATGTCATTTTTCATCATATTTCGATTTCTGATTTGGTCTCACTACCAACCAAGTCTGCGGGGAGACCTAAGGCAGGTAGTGGCATGTTGTTATGACTCCATTTCATGTTTTTCTATTTTCCCCTATGATCTCCAGCATTACATAGATAAAGTTTTCCTTAGTGTGTGGGCTGTACTTAATAAGACAATTTTTTGTATATCTCTTAAGCTGGGGTTTCCAGGGATTCTTTCAATGTATTGTTTTGTTCCATTTTTTATCATTCCAAGTGCACCTACTATCACTGGCACAACTCTTGTTTTCAATTTCCACATTTTTTCTATTTCAATTTCCAGGTCTTTATATTTTGACAGTTTTTCAAATTCCTTGATTGCTATGTTACAATCCGCTGGACAAGCCATATCAATTAATAGACAAGTTTTCTCCTTCTGGTTTTTAACAATAATGTCTGGCCTGTTTGCTTCAATTTTTCTGTCTGTGTAGATGGTGTAATCCCATAGAATGGTTACATCTTCTATTTCTGTAACCGGTGCTGGGTGATGTTCATACCAGTGTTTGCCTACAGCTTTTCCATAATGTTTGCATATTGCCCAATGTAAATATTGCCCAACTCTATCGTGGCGATTTTTATATTCATTTGGGGCAAGCACAGAACAGCCTGAGATTAGGTGGTCTATTGTTTCTTGGTGTTTATCACAAAACCTGCATTTTGGATCCATATTATTATGCATAATATTTGCCTGAAAGTTTCTCGTAAAAAGACTTTGGTCTTGTGCTGCAAGAATAAAGCCTTCAGTTTCAGACTTTAATCCAGATGCACGTAACCATCGATGAGTATTAACTTTGTCAACATTGGATTTATTGGCACGTACTGGATATTGGCCATGCAGAGGTTTGTCTTGCCAGCGCTGTTTCATCTGTTCAAGTTATTATTATTATTATGTCATTTTTCATCATATTTCGATTTCTGCTATGGTCACACTACCAACCAAGTCTGCGGGAAGACCTAAGGCAGGTCGTGGCGAGTTGTTATGGCTCAATTTCATGTTTTTCTATCTCCCCTAACATCCCTAGCGTTACATAGACAAAGTTCTCCTTAGTGTGTTATCGTAACTATTATTATCATTATATTCTGTTTTGATCGCATACCTGTCTTCTCTAAATTATATTTAAAAAATAAAATATAACTTGATGAAGTTCTTCTTCTTGTTCTTCCTCTTCTTCTTTTACAGTGCTTCGACACTATGTCTGTCTTCTTCAAGTAATATTAAAAAAAATAAAATATAACTTGATGAAGTTCTTCTTCTTTTTCTTCCTCTTCTTCTTTTACAGTGTTTCGACACTATGTCTGTCTTCTTGAAGTCTGTCTTCTAGAAGTAATATTTAAAAAAATAAAATATAAATTGTTGAAGTTCTTCTTCTTGTTCTTCCTCTTCTTCTTTTACAGTGTTTCGACACTATATCTGTCTTCTTCAAGTAATATTTAAAAAAAATAAAATATAACTTGATGAATTTCTTCTTCTTGTTCTTCCTCTTCTTCTTTTACAGTGTTTCGACACTATGTCTGTCTTCTTCAAGTAATATTTAAAAAAAATAAAAGATAACTTGATGAAGTTCTTTTATTATTATTTTTATTACGACTACTATTGTTAATATTATTATTATACAGTGTTTCGACATTATGTCTGTCTTCTTCAAGTTATATTTGGAAGAAAAATATAAATTGAAGAAGTTCTTTTAAGTATTATTTTTATTATTATTATCATCATCATTGTACTTGTTATTATTATTATTATTATTATTATTATTATTATTATTATATTCTGTGTTGACTGTATACCTGTTTTATTCAAGTTATATTTGAAAGAAAAATATAATCTTAAGAAGTTCTTTTAAGTATTATTATTATTATTATTATGTCATTTTTCATCATATTTTTATTTCTGCTATGGTCGCACTATCCTCCCTAGCGTTACATAGACAAAGTTCACCGTAGTGTGTTGGCTGTACTTAACAAGAAAATTTTTCGTATATCTCTTAAGCTTGCGTTTCCAAGGATTCTTTCAATGTGTTGTTTTGTTCCATTTTTTATCATTCCAAGTGCACGTGCTATCACTGTCTCGATTATTGTTTTCAATTTCAACATTTTTTTCTATTTCAATTTCCAGGTCTTTATATTTTGACAGTTTTTCAAATTTCTTGGTTGCTATGTTACAATCCTCTGGACAAGCCATGTCAATTAATAGACAAGATTTTTCTTTCTAGTTTTTAACAATGTCCGGCCTATTTGCTTCAGTTTTTCTGTCTGTGTAGATGGTTTAATCCCATAGAATGATGACATCTATTTCTGTAACCGGTGCTGGGTGATGTTTATACCAGTGTTTGTTTACATATTTTCCATAGTGTTTGCACATTGCCCAATGTAAATATTGCCCAACTCTATCGTGGAGATTTTTATATTCATTTGGGACAAGTAAAGAACATCCTGAGATTAGGTGGTCTATTGTTTCTTGGTATTTATCACAAAACCTGCATTTTGTATCCACATTATTATGTATAATATTTGCCTGAAAGCTCCTAGTAAAAAAGCTTTGGTCTTGCGTTGCAAAAATAAGGTCTTCAGTCTCAGACTTTAATCCAGATGCAAGTAACCATCGATGAGTATTAACTTTATTAACATTGGATTTATTGGCACGTCCTTGATATTGGCCATGCAGATGTTTGTCTTGCCAGCGTTGTTTCATCTGTTCAAGAGCTTCATCCTTGGCTTTCATTTTCATATTTTTTGCTGCAATAGTTGGTTCTTGGCTTCTGTTTTGCTTTTCTACAGAATCTACTAAATGTAAATCTTGTTTGTATTTAACGGCTTCTTTTATTTTTGAATATTTTTTCTTTCTGTTTTCATGTTGTTTGACTAATTGTATCATCCAGTCCTTTGTTGTTTCTGTGTATGTTAGTAAGCCAATAGTTGTTGTCTTGTATGCCAATTCTAGCTGAATAAGACCTTTTCCACCTTCTTTACGGGGTATATATAGACGGTCTACATCAGCCTTTGGATGATGCATCTTATGCCTAGAAAGAAGCTTTCTTGTTTTAGAATCCATTCGCCTGATGTTGTTTAGAGTCCAGTTTAAGATGTTGAAACTATATTAGACAACTGTGATTGCAAGGCTGTTAATGGCCATAATTCTGTTCTAAGAATTCAATTCAGTTTTTAATATCAGTCGTAGCCTTCTATAGTACTCTTTACGCACTATTTTTTTCATTTTTTTATGGTGATTTTTTCACTATCATTTACACCTAGGTATTTATAAGTTTTCTCTGGCTTTAATTCTTTTATTGTTACAGCAAGGTCTAAGCTAATTGAAGATGTTTGTTGTAGTGATCCACGTAAAACTAGCTTAAGCACATTTATTCAAATTGAATTTCATTTCAGTGTCTTCGCTGAAGCATTTTACAGTTTGCAGAAGACTTTCCAGCTCGTTATCATTCTTAGCATACAACTTTAAGTCATCCATGTAAAATAGATGGTTTATTTTCTTTTGGGCTATTTTATAACCACATTCTGTCTTGTTCAGTTGACTGGTTAGTGCTATTAATGATATGCAGAAGAGTAAGGGAGACAAAGAATCACCTTGAAATATACCTCTTTTGATGTTTATTTCACCAGACTTATAGGTTCTATTTATATGATTGAGGTAAAGGGTTGTTTTCCATATCGATATACATTGTTTGATGAAATTGATGATGACGGGTGATACCTTGTATATATTTAAAGTCTTTAAGATCCAGGAATGTGATACACTATCGAATGCCTTACGATAAACTATCCAGGCAGTACTAAAATTTTTCTTTGCATTGTAGCAGTTTTCCAAGATCATCTTGTTAATAAGTAATTGGTTTTTTAGATCCGTCACAACCACGTTTGCAATCTTTTTGTTCAAGCGGTAATATGTCATTTGTTTCGAAGAAGAAATATGTCTGCTTCGTTAAAATAGATGTTCACAGTTTCTATGTTGTCGGAAGTCATGTAATTGTTCTGTAGTTTTTCGAGTTATTTGTGTCACTATTTTTGGGTAGAAGAAATGTAATCCCCTTGGTCATTCATCAATTTTAGTGGGATCGTTAAACATTTCTTGAAGTTCTTTTGGCTAGTGTTTAAATAATATAGCCAAAAATTAGGAATTATTATCTATTTTTGATTATTATTATTATTATTATTATTATTATTATTGTTATGTCATTTTTCATTATAAATTGATTTCTGCTATGGCCGCATTACCTACCAAGTCGTCTTCTTCTTCTTCTTCTTCTTCTTCTTCTTCTTATTATTATTATTATTATTATTATTATTATTATTATTAACACTTTATTCCTCAGAAACTTAACTGCTTTCTGTTCTTTTATCTTTCACTTTCATGGATGAGATGTTATTTGAATGTTTACTTAGACCATAATAATAAGAATTATATGTCACAGAATTGGGGTATCAGGAACTGGGCGTAGTTAAAAATAAAAAATAAAATAAAATAAACGTTGGGATCTACTTTTGCAAACACTTCAAAGGATGCCATAGGTGGCAAGACTGTGTAGCAAGCATCCATTCCGCTTTTTTAAAAAGCATTTTAAATATGAAGGGCAATCGATCTGCTACTCCCACCCAACAAAATCCAATGTGACTTTGTCGTTTCTACAAATACTTTCACGGTTTTCGCACTGGGGAACTTACCTCCCTGTTGGCTTATCTGCATGAATTTACTCGAGCTACTAGACTAGCAACTAGGTCCACCCTTTACAGTGAAACCAAAATAATCGCAATTTCTACTCTAACAGCTTCTTTGCTCGCACTTCCCGCCTGTGGAATTCCTTTCCGAATACTTGCTTCCCTGAAAACTACAATCTCCAAGAATTTAAATGCAAAGTCAATTGCCATATCTTATCTTCTTGACTCACATCTTTTCTATGACAACTATTTTACTATGTTCTTTCCACTCCACTTTCATGCAACTCTCTTCACCCCCGTATTCTTATCTTGTCCTTACTGATTCTCTGACTCCCCTGTAACTTGTTCCTTTTTCTCATTTCATCTCTCCTGCAACCCCCTGCGCACAAGTGACAGTTCTGCCCTGCTTGGGGTGAAATGATTATATATATATATATATATATATGTTTTTTTAATCGTTTCGCCCCAAGCAAGGCGGTACCGCTACTGATGCGCAGGGGCCTACATAAGAGAGTAAAAATTTAGACAGCAGGAGAGTAAAGAGAAAGACGAACTAGTTACAGGGGTGGCAAAGAAAGGAGCAAAAGAAGGATGGGAATACATTTGTGAAGACAGTTGCGAAGGTATAGAGAAAAGAAAAGAACAAGATATACAGGGTGATGTAGAAAAAAACTGGATTCAGCTAGATAAGAGATGAGTATTGACATTGCATTTAAATTCCTGGAGGTTGTAGCATGTATATGGAAGGGAATTCCACAGGCGGGAAATGCGAGAAAAGAAGCTGATGAAGTAGAATTGTCGGCTGCATCTGGTTAATCTAATTGTAAATGGGTGGGACATTGTTGCCAGTCTGGTTGCCCGAGTAAATTCTTGTGGGGGAAGCAGCAGTGACTTAATTTTGTCGGAGCAGAAGCCATGAAAATATCTATAGAATAGACAGCGGAAAGCCACACGCCGTCGGTGAGAAAGTGGCTGAAGTCGAGTTGCCAAGTCGGGACCTATTACATTACAGATTATCCGTTGTGGCCTGTCAAGAACAGTGAAATGAACAGCAGAGGCGCCTGACCATATTTTTTTTTTTTTTATAAGCGTTTCACCCCGAGCAAGGCATGTCACTGCCACTACTGCGCAGGGTGCTACGTAGAGTGGAGAAAGGCTGATTAAATATAGGAAATGTCAGAGGGTGGGTGATAGGCGGGTAAGGATACTGAGAATGAGGGTTGGGTAGATGAGAGTGTTCTGAGAATAGTTGGGAGTTAGTGTGATAGGAGGTGTCTATTGACCCTACATTTAAACACCTGGAGATTGTAACTGTCGGGAAAGCAGACTTGTGGAAGGGAGTTCCACAGGCGGGAAGCGCGAGAAAAGAAGCTGTTGGAGTAGAATTTACGGTTACATCTTATTTGTTTAACTGTAAAAGGGTGGAACCTAGTTGCTAATCTAGTATCTCGTGTAAATTTGTGCTTAGGCGGCACCAGTGATCTAAGCTCATCGGAGCAGAAGCCATGAAAGTACTTGTAGAAGAGGCACAGGGAAGCCACATCACGCCGGTGAGAGAGCGGCTGCTGCCGGTCTGCCAAGTCAGTATCAACCACGTTACAGATCCTCCTTTGTATTTTGTCAAGAAGCCCAAGGAGAGCAGCAGGGGCACCCGACCAGATATGGCAGCAATATTCAATACACGGGCGGATGGTAGAATGTGCAGAATAGATTCAGGTGGGAAAAATTTCCGGGCCCTGCACAGGGAGCCGACTTTCATAGCAGCAGATTTGGCAATGGATTCAATATAGTCATTCCATTGGAGGTCCGCCGAGAGTGTAAGGCCAAGGAGGCGTAGTATTTTACTCTCTGGGAGGCTAGCCTGTCCCATACTAATGGGAGGTAGATGCGATTGTCTATGGTGGTTAATTGATAACAGCTTTGTTTTAGAGGCATTGAAATTTACCAACCATTTCCTACCCCAGGCCACTACGGATTGGAGGTCCCTTTCAAGTACGGCAGCGAGGTTCACTTTGTCGTCCAGACCTGGTTTCTGATCGATGCGAGAGTAGATTGTTGTGTCGTCGGCATACATGCCAACTTGGGATCTAATGGTGTCGGGGAGATCATTAATGTAGATCAGAAAGATCGTGGGACCTAGGATGGAACCTTGAGGGACGCCTGCGTTCGTCTGGTAGTTTTGGGAGGCATGCCCATTTAATACCACCTTCAATGTGCGGTTAGAGAGGACTGGATGAGGTCAAACACATGTCCAGTTATCCCATAGCTTCGCAGTTTGCACAAGAGGCCAGCATGCCAGACCCTGTCGAATGCTTTGGAGATATCCAAGGCAACGGTTCGGGCTTAACCATTCTTGTCGAGTGCCTGGTATATGTACTCGGTAATGGTCGTTAGCATATCAGCAGTAGACCTGGTGAAGCGAAACCTGTACTGTTTGTCAGAGAGAAGCCCGTTGGCCATAAGATGCTGAATCACCTCGGCGTTGATAATGGCTTCGAAAACTTTGCCAAAGATTGGAAGGAGACTAATAGGACGGTAATTGGCGGGGTCTGAGGGTTCGCCAGTATTCTTAAATATAAGAACTACAGAGGAGGACTTCCAACAGGCAGGAAAGCAGGAAACAGATAGGCAGAGGTTATAGAGTTTAGAGAGGACAGAGGAGAGTTCTGGGGCACATTTCTTCAGTACTATGACTGGGATTCCGTCACCGCCGCTCGCTTTGTGTGGGTCAAGTTGTGCAATTATCTTGGCGACCAGCGAGGGTGTTATGTGGACGTTATTTAGTTGAGCCTTAGTTCTGGGTGGGAAGTCTGGTGTAGGTATTCCTAACGAGTCCAGTGTCGAATTGGTTGAGAATCTACGGGCAAAGCATTCAGCCTTGTCGGCTGGGGAGGTGAGAACTTCAAATTCATTGATTAGTGGGGGTATTGAAGTCTTGTTCCTGCTGAGCACGCTTTTGCAGAGACGCCAGTAATCTTTGGAGCCAAACTTAGAGGATGCTATGCGTTGCCTAATTCTGGTAGCAAACGCCCTCTTGGCTTCGTTCAGTACTTTTTTACACTTGTTCCGTGCTGAGAAGTTAATCTTCTAAAGACGTTATAGATTTTTTATATAGAACATTTAAAAAATCACGTTCATTACCATCAGAAATTACATTTTTATTACATTATTATTGAATTTTTTTCAAATATAACATTTATTACTATTATTACTAACTACGTTATGAGACATTGTTCTTTCAATGTCGAAACAAAATGTACACTTTTGTAGTAGATTGTAGTTTGTACATGATTTAAAGTATAATTTATAATATATATATATATATATATATATATATATATATATGGTGTATGATTAAGTCTTGAAGGCTATCACAATACGTTTATTAAAATAAAAGTAAAGTTGTTGGGCATTACGTATTTATTATACATCAATATTTCGGTATCAAAATCTCAATTTCAGAATAGTAGGAGAGCTTGTTTTCGAGTTCCGTGCCTTTCATCGAATGGTTATTCCTTACTGCTACTGCTCTCATTAATTGTAGTGAGTGTGTGTATGTGTTAGTGTGTTGGAACTTGTATGGGTGTGTGTTTATGGTATATATATATATGTGTGATTGATAGTTGGCGTCGTTTTACAGTCTGATGGTATCAGTCCGCTTTAATTTGTGGTTTATCTAAGTATGCGTTGACCTGACCGATAGTTTGACTTTCGCCAAAGTGGTAGTGGTCTTTGTTTTATGACCTGGTGTTATATTTATTTTTTTTTTTTATGTCGCGCATGTATAGGTGTCCCTGCAACACCTTGTTGCAGCCCTAGCCAGTTTCCCTCCCAGCACAGATCGTGGGTAATGACCGCCTGTATCCTCTACCCTAGGTCCCTTTCTACAAACAGAATCATGACTAAACAAATCAGAAAATGACCCTAAACCAGTTAAATCCAAACCACCTAAACCCATTAACCTCTCCTTCACTAATATCCGAGGCACTTTCCTAGTGTAGAAGCGTTCCTGCATGAAAAGTCCCCTGACATCCTCGCGCTCTGCGAAACTAACCTCAACTCAGCTATTCCCTCCTCTGACCTCTTCATCCCTGGTTATCTTCCCCTTTTAAGGAAGGATTCTACTGTCCACATGCATGGGCTGGGTGTTTATGTCAGCGAACACCTCCCCATAACTAGGGTGACTTCACTCGAATCTACTGACCAACAATACATATGTCTCCGCCTGTCTCTCCTCAGTTCGGTTAGCTACCTATTCTTTCTTTACCGTTCTCCCTCCTCTCCTGACTTCTCCCTACTAGATAGCATTGCCGACGACATAGATAAGGCTATTTCCTATCACCCATTCGCCCACATATTTGTATTTGGAGACCTCAATGCCCATCACACTGAGTGGCTTGAAAACGCCGTTACTGATCCGGCGGGCATTCACGCCATGAACTTTGCTATTTCCCAAGTGGTGGACTTCCCCACTCGCTTCCCAAGCACTCCCTCGGGTCATTCCTAACTGCTAGATATATGTTTCACCTCTGCGCCTGACGTCTGTCAAGTCTCGCAGCTTTGCCCTCTCGGCAACTCCGACCACGCTGTAGTCTCCCTCAGTATTTCTTTCCAATCTCACTCCCCCCAGGAGCCCCCTACTTATAGAACCTCCTACCTCTACCAAAAAGCTGACTGGGATGCCTTTCGCGATTTCCTCTGCGACGTCCCTTGGGGAAAAGTGTTTGACCTATCAGTTGATGACTGTGCCTCTGAGGTCTCGTCATGGGTGAAAGCTGGCATTGATGCCTTCATACCCACCAGGAAGTATTGCTTAAAACCTCATTCCTCTCCGTGGTTCTCTCCGGCCTGCTCAGCCGCCATTGCCCACAGGAACCATTACTTCCGTCTATTCCGGAGACAGTCAACTGATCACAATAGGTGTCTGTTCACATCTGCTCGCAATGAGTGCAAGAGAACCCTAAATGACGCCAAACGGTTGTTTGCTGAGAGAATGCGACAGCACATAGCTGACCGCAAGTGCGGTTCCAAGGACTTTGGAGGATTTGTAAACGAGTGCTCAACAATAGGAAATCCTCAATACCTCCATTAATCCATGGATTTGAGGTTCTCACGTCATCTGCGGACAAAGCTGAGTGCTTTGCCCACAGATTCTCATCCAACTCCACATTCGACTCGTCCCGAGTGCACCCACCCGACTTCCCTATTAGAACTGAGGCCAAACTGCATGACGTATATATTACCCCGACAGTAGTATCCAGATTAATTTCAAAACTCGACCCCCATAAGGCGTGTGGAGACGATGGAATCCCGGTGATAATCCTTAAGAGGTGTGCTCCTTAACTTTCCCCTGTCCTCTCTAAACTGTTTAACTACTGCCTTTCTGCTTCCTGCTTTCCTGCATGCTGGAAATTCTCTTCAGTCGTTCCTGTCTTTAAGAATTGTGGCGAACCCTCGGACCCATCCAACTATCGCCCTATCAGTCTTCTACCGATATTCGGGAAAGTATTCGAGGCTATAATCAATGCTGAAATAGTTCATCATCTCACCGCCCACAAACTGTTCTCCGACAGGCAATATGGATTCCGCTTTGCCAGGTCCACGGCCGACCTGCTAACAACAGTAACGGAGTACATGCTACAGGGCCTTGATGAGTCTGACGAGGCTCGCGTGGTTGCTCTGGACATCTTCAAGGCTTTCGACAGTGTTTGGCACCCTGGCCTTCTATGCAAACTACGCGGTTATGGTATTACCGGTCGCCTGCTTGACCTAATCCAATCTTTCTTAAATAACCGCAAAATGAAGGTCGTTCTGAATGGGTGTGCCTCTTCGTCCTACAGCACGAATGCTGGTGTCCCACAGGGCTCTATCCTGGGCCCGACGCTCTTTCTTATTTTCATCAACGACCTTCCAGATGAGATCAAGTCCCAAGTAGGCATCTACGCAGATGACACTACAATATACTCCCGCTACAGTAAGAAACCTGTCGTGGCGGACAGACATAATCTCGCTGCTGACCTTGAGCGGGATCTACACTCTGTGGTGAACTGGGGCAAGAAGTGGCTTGTCAACTTCAATTCATCTAAGACCAAGCTGTTGTCTGTCAACCATTACAGGCAACCTCTCCTGCCTCCCATAAGCATGGACCAAGTGATTCTCCCGGAGAGTAATACACTACGCCTCCTCGGACTTACCCTGTCCTTAGACCTCAAATGGAACCACTATATTGAATCCATAGCAAAATCTACTGCTAAGAAGATTGGGTCACTATATCGATCCAGGATGTTTTTTCCACCTGAATCCATCCTGCATATATACAAGTCAACCATCCGTCCGTGAATGGAGTACTGCTGCCATTTATGGTCAGGTGCCCCTGCCGTTCTCCTTAGTGTTCTTGACAAGCTCCAAAGGAGAGTCTGTAATGTGATAGGTACTGATCTGGCGACTCGACTGCAGCCACTTCCCCATCGTCGAAATGTGGCCTCCCTCTGTCTCTTCTATAAATACTTTCATGGCTTCTGCTCGGATGAGCTTAGGTCACTGATGCCTCCTCAACAGGTATTTACCCGTGCAACCAGACTGGCAACTGGGTCCCACCCATTCACAGTCAGGTTAGCCAAATGCAGACGACAATTCTACTCCTGCAGCTTCCTCTCTCGCACTTCCCGCCTGTGGAACTCACTCCCGTATTCTTGCTTTCCTGACGGCTACAACCTCCAGAAATTTAAATGCAATGTCAATACTCATCTACTAACCACTGGCCTCTAGCTCTCTCCCCTCCCCTGTATAACCTTCCCTTTCTCTCCACCTATGTATCTGTCATCGCACCTGCTTTCTCAGCTTTCTATTGTTCCTTTCTAACTAGTTTGTACTCCTCACTCTTTTCTAATTAATCTTTTTACATTTATGTAACCCCCTGCACATCAGTGGCGTTTCCGCCTTGCTCGGGGTGAAATGATTAAAAAAAAATCCTTCATTCGTTCTCCTGTGTTCTTGTGTGTGCTTGTGCGTGAGTGTGTCATGTGTGTGTGTGTGTGTGTGTGTGTGTGTGTGTGTTTATGCGTGTTGTATTTTATTTTATTTTTTTTATTTTGTAATATTTTATTTTATTTATTTATTTATTTTTCTCCTCTGTGATCATTATATATATATATATATATATAACTTTTATCACTACTATGTGTCCGTTTGTTTGTGATAGCGTGTTTGTGTGTATACGCCTTACTGTTGTGCCGTTTGTGTGTTAGATGCTTGATAGCGTTAATTATTCTGTTATGTAATCTAGGTTGAGCTCCTGCCTATTGTTGATTTGTGGGTGGAGTTTAGCTATTATTAAGTACTCTTTTATGTGTAAGTTTCTTTGTTTACTTTCTCTAGCTCCAATATTGACAATTATGATTTTGTCTGTGTTTTCGCATTTTTTTAGGTGTTTGTGTAAAGATGATACTTGTCTGTGTAGGTGTTCTTTGATTCTGATGTTTAACGATCTGGTGGTGCTGCCAACATAAAATACTTCACATTTGGCGCATTGTATGCGGTACACCACATATACCTGGTGGTATATACCGGTGTCAGGAATAGGGCAATTGGCCAGTGTACATGTAGTGTCGTTTCTGGTATGTTGTTTTTTGTGGCTGTAATTGTGGTGTCTGCAAATGTCTGTATATCCAGTCCTCGCTGGGGATAGCTGTACGGGATTTTGTGTTGATGTTTTCACTAAAGTGCGGTAATCTCAGGAAGCAGATGTTAGAGGGGGAGTGTCGCCTTCGGACTTTATTACCTTTCCGTTCCAGGCGACCCACAAAGGACTAGGGATAGCCGTTGGTCTTCAGTATCTCCTTGAAATGTGCAGTGTGGGTGTTTCGATTTTCTTTTTTGCTGCATTTACCCCGGATACGTGTGAGCTCGTGTCTAATGTATCCGGTCTTTGCGCTGAAAGTGAGGGCTGATTGGTAGTGGACAAACATATCCCGGCGGGCAGGCTTTTTGTAGAAATCGGTGTGGATGTTGCTTTTTTCCGATACTTTTAGTTCAGCAGTGATATACTCATCCTCACATCTTCACGTCATGCAGCGAATAGAATAGCAGCAAAGTTCAACAGTATTTATTTTTAATCATTTCACCCCAAGCAAGGCATTTCACTGCCACTGTTGCGCAGGGGCTTACATAGGGGAAAGTGATGAGAAAGAGTGGTTAGGGGGTTACATAGGGAAAGTGCTGAGAAAGAGTGGTTAGGCGGTTACATAGGGGAAGGTGATGAGAAAGAGTGCTAAGGGGGGTTACATAGGGGAAAGTGATGAGAAAGAGTGGTTAGGGGGTTACATAGGGAAAGTGCTGAGAAAGAGTGGTTAGGCGGTTACATAGGGGAAGGTGATGAGAAAGAGTGCTAAGGGGGTTACATAGGGGAAAGTGATGAGAAAGAGTGGTTAGGGGGTTATATAAGGGAAAGTGATGAGAAAGAGTGGTTAGGGTGTTACATAGGGAAAGTGAAAAGAAAGAGTGCTAAGGGGGTTACATAGGGAAAGTGATTAGAAAGACTGGTTAGGGGATTACATAGGGGAAAGAGATGAGAAAGAATGTTTAAGGGGTTACATAGGGGAAAGTGATGAGAAAGAGTGGTTAGCGGATTACATAGGGTAGAGTGATGAGAAAGAGTGGTTAAGGGTTACAGAGGGGAAAGTTATAGAAACTGTCAGTAAGAGGGTGATAGACGGGTAAGGATACCGAGGATGAGGTTTGCGTGGGTGGGAAAAGTGTTTGAGAGAGTGGGTGCGAGTTAGTGTGTTCGGAGGTGTCTATTGACCTTACATTTAAACTCCTGGAGATTGTAGCTGTCGGGAAAGCAAGTATACGGAAGGGAATTCCACAGGTTAGAAGAGTATGGACGACAACATAAAATTCACCATCGAATACCCCGATAACAAATCTATTGTTATCAGGGTGTTCGATGGTGAATTTTATGTTACCGTCCATACTGTTGAACGTTGCTGCCATTCTATACGCCTCATCACATGAAAAGGTGAGGATGAGTATGTCAGCAATGTATCTCGTAAATAAGGCGTATGAATGGCAGGTGTTGAGAGCGCGACGTTTCACTGGATTCGTATATGTGATGGCAAGTAATCCCGATAGGCTGGTCCTCATCGGAAGAACCGTGGTCTGCTTATAGGTGCGCCCTAGGAACGTCGCGTTGTCTACTATAGTAGTCAGGAGTACGTGAATGTCTGGTGGGTTGAGGTTGTAGCAGTAAAGGCTTGAAGTGGTGATGCACTCCGTTATGAAATCAACCGTTGGGCGAGCCGGTATTGACGTGTATAGTGAAAGAACATCATCAAGGATAAATGATGCGTTCAAGACCTAACCATACACCTACTATACACGATGCTTCAAGCAAATTACAAAACTTTCTTATATATATATATATATATATATATATATATATATAAATATATATATATATATATATATATATATATATATATATTTGAAATGATTTGTTTGAACATTATTTTTGATCGATACTCCTATTTAAGTAGGTATTCTGTTTTTAATTAAACTGTATTTATATATTTATAACTACTGACCTGATTATTTACGATAAATTTTTATTACGATAATGTGTGTCATTCGGTAGGATTCGAACCTGCGACCCCCTACCTACATAGGGGAAGCTACTATTTGATCTGGCAACATCTCAGACCTTTCGACCTCGAATGACCTCCAGTCTAATTGACACACATTTTCGTTATAAAAATTTAACGTAAATAATCAGGCCAGTAGATATATCAGACCAGTATATATAAAAATATATAAATACTGTTTAATTAAAAACAGAATATCTACTTATATATATATATAATTTAAATTAATTTAATTTAATTTAAATTATATATATATATATATATATATATATATATATATAATTTAAATTGATTTAAATTAATTTAAATTAAAGTAAATGTTCAAAATTCAAAAATGTTGAATGAACATTTCAACATGAAATCCCTAAGAGAGATTTCACGCCTCCTCAACAACAGTCAGTCTATATCAAAATGAGAAAAGAAATAAACGTTATATATATTTGAGAAATATACGTCAGAAAAACATTTTTATTGAAAATCAGTCTATTTTTGTTTTTTACTTTTAGATAGAGTTGTAAGTGAAGAGATCTTAACCGTTATTTATTTTTATATTTTCATATTTTTTTTATTTCTTTTCTCATTTTGATATAGACTGACTGTTGCTGAGGAGGCGTGAAATCTCTCTTGTTCGAGGATCTTTTTGCTGATTTTACCAATGTCAGGTCCTGTTGGGTTTATTATTCTCGTAGGCAGGTTTACATGTGCGTTGTGGTACAGTGGATATCGGCTCGGGACGAGAAATCGGGAAGCCGAGTTCGAATTCCAGCCGAATTCATTGCATTCACTTACGCGCAAATACCCTTACGAAAGGTATTAATCCGTCTCTTCCTTCCAGTTATGGGTTAAATAGCACAACAGATGGGGTTCTATAGCGTTGGTCGGCAACCAGTCTACCGCAGAAAGCAATGGCAACCTACTGCGGGATAATCCTCTGCCCAGTCATTCATGTCTCTTTCGAGACATGATCGCCCAAGCGTGTATCACGTATGGCACTTAACTGACTGATGCTTCTTTAGTGCAGATTCTACTTACTTTTTCACTAATTTTTAGTTTATCCGTGATATTTTTGCTGGTTGTATCTATCTTGTCGACTACATCGAATTTGTTGTTGTTCGCCTTTTTATAATTCTTTGTTAATTTTTTTTTTTATTAAGGCTGTGTTTCGGCTGGTGCTATTGTGTAGAAATGTTCAATCAACATTTTTGAATTTTGAAAATTTCTTTTAATTTATATTGACTCTGTAATTTTAATTACATTGAGCTCTCCTCCTGTATCATTTTTTAATATTAAAATTTTTAATATTAATTAGGATCAGGTTCTTGGAATTTACCTTCCTACTTTTCCGTTTCAGATTAAAGTAATTTAATAAAATAATATATATATATATGAACAGATAAAACAGAAACATGGATTACTCCAGTAATCAAACACAACTGACGTCATAAAGTGATTCTACAACATCAAAGAAAAAAACAACTGTTCTTTGATCCAATTTGACATAGTGGATTACTACCCGTCAATCTCCAAAGACCTCTTTACCTTAACACTGGAATTTGCCACACACTACTCGGACCTGACAAAGGAAGAATATAATACCATAATGGCAGCCAAGACATCTGTTCTCATCCATAACCAAGAACAATGGATAAAAATAACTCTGTAAACCAATTTGACATCACAATGGGTGCGCTGGACTCCGCAGATTTCTCCGATCTCATCGACTTATTTACACTGTACAATCTCACCGCACACCAAGACATAAACACACAAGACATAGGGCTATATAAAGACGACAGTCTAATGATAGTAAAAACTCCACACACTTTAACAATGACAAAATAAGAAAACTGATGCATAAAGAATTCAAAGGTTTAAACCCGAAAGTAATAGTTAACACAAACTTAAAAGTAGCAATCTTCCTCGATGTCACACTAGATTTAGTTAACAACAATTAGCCAACCATACATAAAAGCCAATGAATGCCCACTATACATCCACCCAAAGTCAAACCACCCAGCTAGCATAATCAAACATATACCCTCATCCATAGAACATAGAATCAGCCAAAACTCGTCCAACAAAGAAATATTCAACAAACACAAAAATCTCTAAAACAAGTCATTAAAAATGCGGCTACAGAAACCAATACATCCAATACATAACAAACAATAAGCACAACAAGAAAAATAGAAACAGAGAAATCATTTGGTACACACCCCCTTTCAACCAAATGATCAACACCAAACTAGGACAAAAGTTCCTGAACTTAATTAAAAAACATTTCCCCACAAATAACCCTCTCAGTAAAATCTTTAACAAAAATACACTTAAACTAAGCTACAGTTGCACAAACAACCTAGAAAAGATCATAACAAACCATAACAAATATATCCTAAATCAACACTTAGATCAAAATAAAACCGACAACCAAAATACAATCAAACACAACAACGAAAACATGTGCAATTGTAGAAATCCTAGTAACTGCCCACTACAAAATAAATGTAAAACATACTCAATAATCTATTAATGCAACATAACATCTACTGAAAATCCAACTCTAAATAAAGTGTATATCGGATCAACTAAGAACACTTTTAAGCAACGCTGCTACATGCACCTAACCTATTTAAAAACAGCTTATACCGAAACCAAACATCCCTACTTTTGGAAGTTAAAGAATTCAAAACAGAAACCCAAAGTAAAATGGAAAAGCCTAGAAAAAACCAGAATTTGCAGCTCACTTGACTACATCTGCCCTTTATGTCTAAGTGAAAAGCTACACATTCTACAGTACCCCTAACAGTAGCGACCTATTAAACCGTAGAGACGAATTAGCAGGACTATGCAAACATCGCAAATTATTTCTCGCTAAAATTTAAATAAACAAATAAATACCCCACCCACGAACCCCCAATGAAAAAATACACATAATCAACCCTATTAATAAAAAAAAATTAAATTAAAAAAAGCGTAGAAACAAAAGGCAACAAACCCCATACCGTTACAGCAAAAAGTCAAGCTACAATAAAATAGTAGAAAAATAAAAGAAAATATCGACACTGTAAAAAACTAAAAAACAAACAAAAACACATACCCCAATACAAAATAACCAAAATTAAAGAGGAAGCAACCAGCCCAAAAACAGAACAACACCTATCAACCCCATAACCAAATAACAACACCCACGGCGCCACCAGACAAGATAAATAAGATAACCTATCCTGAACCCCACGTCTATTGAACAGGTGAAGAGGCTCATCCCTTGTTCCCTGGTTAGGATGTGGTTTCCGGTTTTCTCTTTTTCCAATCTTTTTACTCTTACGTAGCCCCCTGCGCATCACTGGCGTTATCGCCTTGCTTGGGGTGATATGATTAAAAAAAAAAAAAAAAGACTTAGCCACCGCCAAACACTCAACCCTAAGACGTTAAAAAGGTCAACAGAATTCAAATTACAGCCCAACCTCACTATCACCTAAAAACAAAAAACAAATCCAACACAATAAACGGTCTTTTCAACTAGATAATTTTCATATCAACGAGATCACCTGAAGAATGAAGCAGCCTAGACACATGGCTAGCTTCGAAACGCGAAGATTTTTGTGTAGTGATACTATGAATGTATAAACCATTGTAACAACTATTACAATACAACGCTCTACATTTGTATTGAGCACTCTTTATAAAAGCAAATGCATGAATAACAGGTAAAAAACGTACGAGTTCTACAACTTAGTTACAATATATATATATATATATATATATATATATATATATATATATAAATTATTGAGAAGGAAAATCAACACATAGGGGGTTATAAACGAGGTTTTATTTCGACAATATAAATTTACTTATGGGAAAGAAGTATTAAAATGTTAAAAGGTTACGTGTGGCTCACTTCGTCCTTAGTGAGTCTATGTCTACGTTGATGCGACTTCACATGCGCAAGAATTTAAGACGCTGAACATTTAAAATTTAAAATATTTTTTTTACATTATGCATTTTAGGCAGATACTCTAGTCGATTTAAGTTATACTTTTCTTTTTCTTTATATTTCTATCCCTTTTGTTATTAGAGATTCATCATTGAGATAATAATGTGTTTAAAAAAATGATACACAAATTAAAAGAGAAAACAATTTACGAAGACGAAATTCTTTGGAAAGTGCTTTAATCATCCACAGTAAATTTGCGTCCAAGTTCTTACAATAATCCTCAATTATCAGATCTTCTATTATCACATTGTGTAGTCGCACCAAAGTAAACATAAACTTAATCTGATGAAGTCTTAAAAGACGAAACGCGTCGCATATAAAACTTTTTCCAATTTGTCATACTTCGTACAGCTGAAATTGTTTTTGATATATAAAAAAAAAATATAAACCGTTCTTTCATATATATATATTTTCTCTACAATTAAAAATATACAGTCATTGCTTTATAACACGTAACACGTATCAGACCAATAAAATCAAGCCTCAATAAATTTACTGTCCTTTTGGACTTTTTAGAATGCTAAGAAAAGTTTTTAAAAACATGTGATATCATTTGTCTTTAAAAAAATACCAGAAGCTTGTTAAAGTGAAACATGTTAGATTAAAGACACTTTTTTCTACTTGTTCTTTACGTATTCTCTTCGTATATATATATATATATATATATATATATATATATATATATATATATATGATAAAAATTAAGGCAGACACCCTTACCTCATCTAATGGTGAATCGGAAAAATTGGCTTATTTCAGGCGAACCATCATCAGCTTCTCCCTTTATTTAACAAAGGATTTTACACAAAAGATTTTGTTAAATAAAGACGGAAGCTGATGATGGTTCGCCTGAAATAGGCTTATACTTCCGATTTACCATGAGATAACGTGTTTGCCTTAGCTTTTCTTATATTTGCTCTATATGTATTTATATGCATATATGTTTAGAGCTCTCTTAGAGAGTTATTCTACCACTGTATTTACATGATACTACTTTGGATCCTTCTATATACACACTGCATGCTGATATATATATATATATATATATATATATATATATAAACAAATGTTTGGAGGTACAAAATTTGTACACTACTTTAAAAACAAGGAATTTATTAAAGGTCTCAAGAGTCCTTTCGTCCAACATCTCATCAGGAGAAAATCGTTCGAATTATAAATCAAACGAAAAGAACAGCAACGAAAATGAAGAGCCAAAAAAGTGTGGAGAACATGCCGAAATAAATATAGATAAAAATATATATATTCATAACGAGGGAGGTAGAAATCGTGTGTGAATAATTATCGAGAGTTGAAAGAAAATATCCCCCCAAAAATGAAGAGACTTCACAAAATCCTCCTGCCAGCAACGTCTCTTCATTTGTTGGGGGATATTTTATTTCAACTATCTATCGATAATTATTTTACAAGCGATTTCTCATCCCTCGTTATATATATATATATATAGGTATTAGCTTGTTTCCACCTCCTTTCTTTTGCACTTCATTTTCGTTACTGTTTTTTTCGTTTGACTTATAATTCCAACGATTTTCTCCTGATGAGATGTTAGACGAAAGGGCTCTTGAGACTGTTAATAAATTCCTTGTTTTTAAAGTAATATATATATATATATATATATATATATATTACTTTAAAAATATATATTACTTTAAAAAAATAAATATATATTACTTTAAAAACAAGAAATATATATATATATATATATTACTTTAAAAACAAGGAATTTATATATATATATATATATATATATATATATATATATATATATATATCAATTTAAATCCAAGAAGAATGAGCAAATAGGTAAGTCTCAAAACCCGATCTGACTAATATTAATTTTATTAATATTAAAATTGATCATGGTAGAGGGCTCGATGTAAATAGTATTATCTATTTACAGAGTCAAATATTTTCTCGCCAAAAATAGCAATCTAACGAAATTAAATTTTTGAATTACTTTATATATATATATATATATATATATATATATATATATATATATATATAGATGTCTGTATGTATAATCACAAAAGTGTGTCAATTTAACTGAGCAGGTTCATGTGTCGTGAGGAGACCGTTATGGTGCTTTCCCTCAAGTGTAGTTTGCCTGACGAATGAGAGTATCGTGACAGTGTCCCCAAGAAAGTTCGAAGTCGACATGAACCTGCTCATTCAAAGTGACACAGTCTTTATGCTTATCTATGGTTTATATATTTCTCTCCGATATCGTGCACTTTAAGATAAAAGACCTGCTTACCAAAATATATGTTATCAGTAAAACCACTGAAAAAACAACCTTGGGACTCATCATTATCACAATCAACCACTATATATATATATATATATATATATATATTTGATTTTTCTGCAGTCTGAAAGAAGCAGATTGTAGTTTTCACAACTGCCGAAATAAATACTGGATTTATAACCGTTTCAATATGTACTGAGTTTTCCTCTCAATATATATATATATATATATATATATATATATATATATATATATATATATCGAGGCAGCAAATAATTTTTTAAACATATACTGTTAAATATAAGAGACAATGAATGTCTCTTATGTTTAATCATGAGCCGTTCTAAACGTCGTATTTTGGCTTTAATTTCAGTTGAAAATAAAGACAAAATTCTCCAATATTTGGATAATTTTTTTTTAATTTGGTTCTAAGCTTTCGGCTCACATGTGTCATTTTCAAAGTGGTTATTAAGACGGTAACACAATAACATCCACATTCACCGACGATTTTATTTTGTATTGACATAAAACTCCGCTAGGCAACGGCAATAGTTACCAAAAATAGCAAACGCAGTTCGCAAATTTGCAATGCGGTTCTATGACGTCACACCGCCTGATAGCGCGAAATAACAACAGAACCATTTATTCAAATGCAATGTAATGTGTTATGGCCAGATATAAACGTGATTTTATTAAGTCTGGGTTGTTTGGATTTAATGTACATGGCCTCCAATATCTGAAGGTTCTTTTTCCTGTGTATATGAGTAAGAATTATTGTATTATTGACTAAAATCTGTTTGATATTACCTACATGTTTTTCTGAGAAATGTTGTTTAATTATACTCTCAGAAAGGTGACATGTAAGTCTACGGGAGAGCGTGGTTGTAGTAAAACCAATATATGTACTGAGTACATCCAAATGTTGGAGAATTTTTGTCTTTATTTTCAACTGAAATTAAAGCCAAAATACGACGTTTAGAACGGTTCATGATTAAACATAATAGACATTCATTGTCTCTTATATTTAACAGTATATATATATATATATATATATATATATATATATATATATATAGGGGTAGCTTTTGCAACCATATCTTCAGTTCTAATAGTTTATTTTCTCGCGTTTTTCACCTGTTATACCTTTTTTCTTCCTCTGCTCCCTACAATCTTCCAAAAATTAAATTCAACGCCAAGCAGCATCTCCTGTTTTCAAGAGTCCTGTTCTTTTATTGTTTTTCTCTCTTTACTGAAGTATTCTCATCCTCTTTTAATCTGAGTAACCTAATGCGTCTTAGCGGCATTATCCCCTTATCTTTGATTAAAGAAATGTATAGCATGTCGTATGTCATACAGTGAAACCGATAAAATGCAACCTCAACTTCTACTCCAACAGTTTCTTTTCTCGCACTTCCCGACTGTGGAATTCTCTTCGACATGACTGCTTCCCCGACGGCTACAATCTCCAGGAGTTTAAATGTAAGGTCAATAGACACCTCCTAACAAACTAACTTCCATTCTTTCAAACACACTTCCCACCCACCCAACTACCTATGAACCCCCTTCTGACATTTCCTATATCTAACCACTCTTCCTATTTACCTCCCCCTATGTAGCCCCAAGCGCAATAGTGGCAGTGGAATGCCTTGCTTGGGATGAAATGATTAAAATATATATATATATATATATATATAGGTACACATTTTTTGTCTGTATATACAGAACATTGCATATATATCTATGTGTATATAAAATATGCATTTACACACACACACACACACACACACACACACATATATATATATATATATATATATAATATATTATATAAAGGATTTTCGATTATTACTATGGATACATAATTCACCGCTTTGATGTTAAGGACATTAAAGCGGTGAAATATGTATTATCCATGGTAATAATCGAAAATCCTTTATAAAACATTACTCTGTTAAATAAAATAAATGAATTTAACATTGAGTTCTCTCGAGTTCGTCTCTTTTGGAATTTACCCGGATTTCATACCAAGTGTACTATGTTTTATATATATATATATATATATATATATATATATATACAGAAAAGAAAACTCAAAACATAATTAAAGCGAATATAAATCCTGATTTATTTCGGCCATTTCATCAGACCCGAAAAATCAAAGGTCTGATTAGATGGACG
Organism: Ascarosepion bandense; assembly: GCA_037127315.1. NCBI lineage: Eukaryota > Metazoa > Mollusca > Cephalopoda > Sepiida > Sepiidae > Ascarosepion > Ascarosepion bandense. The sequence goes on along the minus strand of JBBBDQ010001864.1, from coordinate 215,420 downwards.
TTTACTGGTCTCTCGAAATAAATCATGATTTAGAATCGCTCTAATTATGGGCTAAGTTTTCTTTTCTGTATATCATATTGCTTTGGATAATATCCATTGAGCTTTCTATTTTATCTATTTAATATTTCACAACAGATAGATAGATAGATAGATAGATAGATAGATAGATAGATAGATAGATAGATAGATATTATGGGAAGAAATAAGCGGAAATTTAATGACATACTAAGAACTAAAATAACAACCGGTTTCGTCCCAGATCTCCTCAGGTTTTCTAATGAAAGGGAAAGAAAAAAATTAAATGATGAAAAGTGTTAAAATCTAATCACATTCAAACCCAACAAGCATTCTCTCTGTTTGGAGAGAGCAGGCTTGCGAGATTTGTTATAAATGGACTCCAGAAATTTTAAATGATATATGGAATGAGACTTTGATAGGATTGTAAAAACAGTCGCTCAGTACCGCCAAACATTCCCTGCTAGTTGTAGCATGTTCAGCTATAGAATCCCCAGATATATTACAAGTTGACCACTGTTTGCAGACGGATTCAACATTAGAATTAAATAGCATTTCCTCCCACACCGAATTATGAATTCGTCTGCAAACAGTGGTCAACTAGTAAATACATCCGAGTCTTCTATAGCTCAACATGCTATAACTAGCAGGGAACGTATGGCGGGATTGAGTTGTGACTGTTTTTACAATCCTATCAATATCGTACTCTGTATTTCATTTAAAAGTTCTGGAATCCATTTACATCAAATCTCGCAAGCCTGCTCTCTGCAAACAGAGAGAATGCTTGTTGGGCTTGTATGTGATTGGACTCTAGCTGTTTTCATCATTTAATTTTCTTTTCACCCCTTTCATTAGAATTTTTTAAAAATAAATTTCTCAGAAAACGAAACGAACCTGAGGAGATCTGGAACGAAACTGGTTGTTGTTTTAGTTCTTTGTATGTCATGACATTTCCGCATATTCCTTGCCATAATAAAATTTTTATATTTATATATTTGAAAAGATACTTCGTGGTACAAAATTTTATTATGGCAAGGAATATGCGGAAATTTCAGAATGGATATATATATATATATATATATATATATATATATATATATATATCCATCCTGCATATATACAAGTCTACCATTCGACCATGCATGGAGTACTGCTGCCATTTATGGTCAGGCGTCCCTGCCGTTCAACTCAGTGTTCTCGACAGGCTCCAAAGGAGAGTCACTAATGTGATGGGTGCTGACAAAATGTGGCCTCCCTTTGTCTGTTCTATAAATACTTTCATGGCTTCTGCTCAGACGAACTCAAGTCACTGGTGCCTCCTCAATAGGTATTTACTCGTGCAACCAGATTAGCCACTGGGTCCCACCCATTCACAGTTAGGTTAGCCAAATGCAGACGACAATTCTACTCGCACTTTCCGCTTGTGGAACTCGCACTTTCCGCTTGTGGAACTCGCTCCCTTATTCTTGCTTTCCTGACGGCTACAACCTCCAGAAATTTAAATGCAATGTCAATACTCATCTACTAACCACTCGATCCTAGCCCTTCCCCCACCCCGTATATCCTTCCCTTTCTCTCTACCATTGAAACTGTCAACACACCTGCATTCTCATCTTTCTATTGCTCCTTTCTAATTGGTTTGTACTCCTCTTCTCTCTTTTCTAATTAATTTTTTTTCACTTATGTAACCCAGCGCACATCAGTGGCATTGCCGCCTTGATCGCGGTGAAATGATTAATATATATATATATATATATATATATATATATATATATACGTCAGATTAAATAAATTGCAAACATTCTAATAAAATCTGTTTATAACCACGGATAATCTTTCGCGTATTATAATTGAAAGATGTCAGAAATGAGCTGTAACGTTGACAGATATTATTATCTTTCATTTCTCAATGTACCCAAGTACTTTCAATCTTTTTCCGAGATCATCTTCAGTGATGAGAGTTATGGTAACAAAAAATAACCGCAAAACTGTGTTGCTAAAAAATTACTGTACATTTTTCCTGCTTCAAATATAACAGTTGATAAATTGCTTAGCGTTCATTAGAACGTCAAAACTATCCAATATGGAATTTTTTTTAGGTTGTAATGTCATGGTCATGAACGTGTTAAAGATTGAAAAAAATTTTCTTTTTATAAATATTAAAATTTAGAACATTACTACAGTATTCATAGCTGATTCTATTAATTGATGCATTAAGTGTTTTAATAAATATTGCCTCGAGAATCTGTAGTTAGCTTTTGCTGTTTTCTTGGTGTAGGATAATTGTTTTATCGATCATTATTTTTTTAATATTGTGAATGTTTGCAATTTATTTAATCTGACATGTCTAAAAGTAAATTTCCTGTCTAAATATACAAATATGTATATATATATATATATATATATATATATATATATATATAAGTACATGTATATATGATTTATTTGTTTGAACATTATTTTTAATCGATACTCGTATTTGAGTAGATAGTCTGTTTTTAGTCAATCAGTATATCTGTTTCTACCGGCCTGGGTATTACGATAGATTTGTTAGGAAAAAGTGTATCAGTCGGTAGAATTTGAAACAGCGATCTCTATCAACATAGAGAAAACAACCTATTGATCTGGCGCATCTTAGACCGCTCGACCACGGATGATCCAACATGATCTGGCCGATAGAAATAAGTACATAAATATACCGTTTTATTAAAAACAGAACATCTACTCAAATGTGAGTATCGATTAAAAATAATGTTCAAACGAATAATTAAATATGTCGGTTGTTAAGACCATTTCCTTTATCTTCAGGATATACATAATTCTATTTCTATAACACACACACACACACACACACACACACACACACACACACATATATATATATATATATATATATATATATATA